>SEMN01000850.1:0-177531 GCA_005408345.1 Macquaria australasica | reverse complement strand
TGAAACATGCTTCAACTACAAGAAAAGCTTGTGAGAACTCAAATTTACTGGGTTTGTTTACTGTTGATAAACAGGGGGAACTGTGCAATGAAAGAAAGAAAAGAAGAAAGAAAGAACGGTATGAGAGGAAGAACGTAATGAAGGTGTAAGAACATGAATGATGAGAAAGAAGAGGCAGGTGTAGAACTGGAGGAAATGTAGGACAGAAGAAGGACGACATGACACATGAAGGAATGATGAAATGCAAGGATGATGAAAGGGACAAATGCAGTACAATAACAAACAGGATCAAAGGAAGAAAAGAAAAAGCAAAGGAACAGGGAAACAAAATGAAGAAAGTATGACGTAGAAGACAGGAATGCAGGAAGGAAGGACTGACGAATGGATGGAATGGAAAATGGACGACGAAGCGAAATCATGTTCGATTATTGAAGATGGTTGTTCAAGATGGAATAATTATCTTTATTCTAGATGATTATCCTTTTCGATCGAGATTACTTTTTGATGATCTGATCTTTTTCGATCCGATGAGAAAGTGGAAATGACGATTACTTTCGACGATGAGCCAGACGTTGTTTTTCGATGATCTCGAGTCGCCGGACTTTGTTTTCGCCGACCGATTTTTCTCTGACATTGTTTTCTTCCTTTTTTCCGAGATGCTTTGTTTCGGATTCTAAAACATTCATTCTTCCCTGTTTTGCTCTCCTCTTCCTTCTCTACACTTCTCCTTGCGTCATCTCTCCATTTCCACCTTTTCCACTCCTCTTTCTTTCTATTTCCTTTCTCTCATTCTCTTTCTGATTTTCTCTCTCAAGATCCAGAGCTTTGTTCATTACCTGCACTACAAACAACGTTGACATTTACACAAGTACTAATCACAGTGGACATGTCTTTGTGATGTTTCCGGTCTATCTGAAAATGCACACACACACAAGCCTGCAGCTCTCTGTACTGTATAGTGACTACATTTAGATTCGCTCAATTAAGCCCTGACCACATGTCACAAAGAAACACGTGAGTGTGGGTCATTGTGTTCTACTTAAAGCTGTATCACCAAAAACTGTAAATTGTACTGTATTAGTCTAAATTATATAATTTAGATCAAAATCCTCAAACAGTGCAATCCCATCCTAAATCTATCTTCTGGGTCTTGAACATAGACTGTATATAAAGATGGATGGCATGACCATAGACATATATACGTAGACGCCGCATTGGCCTCTGGATCGTACGTCAACGTCGCCGCCATATTGGACAGGGCAACTTGTCCAGAAGGCGGGACAAGAACGGACTGGAGAAGATGGAAAGCCCTTCACTTTTTAACCGGTCAAAATTTCTTAACCACTTAGGTGTCCATATTTAAATCAAGATCATATTGAGGGCTGACTCTTGCAATATTTGGAGTATAATTGCACAATATTACCGGTATACTATTTATTACTCACTATTTTATTTTATTATTTACTATATTGTACTACTGTTATACTACTGTTTATACTGCATATACTATTTAAATCTAATATTATCATTATATTACTACTATAATATAATTCTCATACTACACCTTATTATATTTATAGACTATTAATAATAATAATATGCTATACTGCTGTACTATAGTATATAATATATATCTTTATATTGTTGTACTACTACTACTTCTCACTTTATACTATATTTCATACTGTTTACTGTACTATATTTTTACTATTTCTTACCATATCATGTAAATATGTTATAATGTTATATATTAAGACTATGTCACTTGAGATGAAACTGTTAGGATAAGCACAACACTGGTCGCGTGTCCTGTAATTTTGAGTTTAATGACTTGTATAGTTTCTATTGTTAGTCTTTATTTGTATTTTATTCTGTCTGTCTGTACTTATTCTGTCTTTGAGCTGCTGTAACACATTATAACAAATATGTAACAAAATATAGAAAGCAGACCCGGAGGGCTTATAGTAAAAACCTCACCTCGATTCTTTACAATTTATCCTAATACTATGGATATTTGTTTCCTTAAGATAAGATAAAAAAGAAGAGAAAAATAGTAGTAATATTAATAATTATAAATGAAGCAAACGTAAACACATAACACAAACTCATACTGAGCACATATGGCACAGGTGGTTTTTCATGTTAGACTTAAACACTGACAGTTTTGATAGAGAGGACTGGTACTGGTGTTCAGTTACTATGATTACAGCCTAACTATCAACATTCTAAGTAACTGGAGACAAAACATTCTACTCCACGTAGATCATAAACCCTTGAACATAAAAACGAGTCATAGGCTGAGAGATGTAAACTTTATAGTGCTTTTTATCCAGAAAAAACGCAGCTCCTCCGTTTACTTGTATTTGTTTACAGGCCAGTCTTGCCCTTTCCAATATGGCGGCGACGTTGACGTATCGCAGCAACGTTCCGAAGCTGTCAGTGCGGCGTCTACGTAATGTAAAAGTGAAACCAAAACATCTCTATCGCCCCCTGGTGGCGGGCTGCAGTATAGGTCATAAATCCCGCCCCCTCCATGTTAGCGGATGGGACGTGGGCCAAACTGAAAAGTCAAAGTACACATCAAATACATTTTTCCCAAAGATAGTTTCTGTCATTTTAGGTAGTTTTTATCACACTGCTGTATGTTCAAGTGTTCACTTTTCTGATAAGTTTGGTTTTAATTAGTTATCTGATGCTATAACTGTGAGTGTGCTCGCGATTGGTTCAGGCGGCTCTACAGGCGGGAACTCGATCCCGCAGATCACTACTGCGCAGACTCTGGCTCCAAATGACGTCACCAGCGCAATATGGCAGCTCCTTTTATCCAGAATATTTTAGCTTCTTTTTTGTACAGTAGGAGGAAGTGGAGACGCGTCATCCGTCTTTACATTCAGTCTATGGTCTTGAACAGCTGTAAAATGTTTGGATCCCAGTGGTGTGGTGACATTTTGATGTAGTCCTGTGTCTGTTTTTGGATTCCTTGTGGTGGGAAATTATTTACCCACAAGTTCTACTGTGTTGCTGTACAGTATGTAAGAGTATTGTACAAAAAAATCAATAGACTACAACACCTGGTGAAGAAAAGTGAAGCCAAGACTTTCAACAGACTTTACAATTGCTTCTGTCATGTAGTCTTGAGGAATACAAAGGTAAGCTATCTGAATGTGAATTCAAATAACCGTCTGTTTGATGAGCCAAGCGTTTACTTTGGGTTGGAATCTAATCCAACCAAGACATTCCCAAAGTGCTGTGGATTTGTAACACACACCAGTTTTAAAAGTGTCATGAATGCTGGAAGTCATGTCTTCTCCTAAAGTATCATGAATGGCAAAATGTTCGTTCCAAGTGCAACAACATTTTTAGGTTTTTGTGTTCATGTCATGTAATATCTGTCCCACACCTGCCTGGCTCCTACTACTAACCTTTACTAAACTCTAAGAAATAGGTTCTACAATTAAAACTGAGGATTTAGAGGGTTTGTGCATCAGTGGGAATAAAGCTTACATTCTCTACTAAATCATTCCTGTTCAGTGAATAATCTCTGTGATCTTTTGTCTTTCCAGATATCGACCATGCCAGGCACTTATGCTTTAGCAACTGCTCCGTTGTAAGATTATAAAGGACCCACATCTCTCAACGAGATGTACATTAATTGATTACAGACCTCCTAAGTACTCTTACTTGGCAAATCTCTTTGAACGAGAAATGTCCTATGTGTGCATGAAATAGTAAAGAGTAGTGTCTCTCCGATGGTATAAGTGCAGTGAGGCTAAACCAGCCAGTGATCAGATCACGCATTCATCTGCTGAAAGTGGAAAGTTTCTACGTGCTCACTGAAAATCAGAACACAAATAGTTTGGAAGCGAATCCTGGTCCAATGTGCAACTTAGACAAGTGTGATGTAGAAACTTGAAGCTGCCAGTGCGCATACACTGAGAATGGACTTTACAGTGAAGTAGGAGACATCTTGTGTCCAGCAGGAAAAATTTATAAATGAACAAAATTTGCATATTCATAGATTCTTGAAATTTTAATGAGCTAGAAGGAGTAGATGCCTGTTTAAGGATTTAAGGATTTTAAGGAAAAAACATTGTTCCAAGCAGACTATTTGTATATATGTTTTAATACATGTATGGGGGGATCTTTAAGAGTATATTGTAGTGTGCACTTTATCATAAAATGGAAAGTTCCATTATGACCAGATAAGATGGAAATCTGAAGTAGCTTGACATTTCAAAAGCTGAGGTAGGGGGAGACATGCAGTACATTTCACTCAAAATGACATTTTCCACGTTGCTGACTATGGTGTTGTGGGCAATGCTGGTCATACTCACTACATCTCCAGGTGTGTTTGTTTAATGCCAGCCACACCTGATCAAGAAGCCTGTAGGTCATGGTGGCAGCAGACACAAGTTAAAAGTTCCTTGAAAAACACAAAGTAAACACTTTGATTAGTATAAATACGTGGAAGTAAACTAAACATGCAACCTAAAACTGATCATATGACATGCTAACAAGACATGGAGGTTCTGCTGGCTTCTGCTTTTACTGTTAAGACGGGCATCAAAAAAGGAAAATAAAATGATCAAAAGATACATGGACCTGGCTGGTGTTTTGCTATTGTTTTACAAAGTTTCACTTTAACTAACCCAGGTTAATGTTAGCCAGCTAAAATAATCTTGTTAATTTCTTATCTAGCTAACCTGGTTAATTAAAAGCAGTTGGTGGACTAATATGTTAAGTTCCCAAACCCAGATCTTAACATAAGTGTTCGCCTTACCCATGGTCTAGTTGCCGAAGTGTGTTTTCACCCAGTGGCAGGTAAAAATGTGTCATGTTTGTTCACAGTTGAAGCTGCTCTATTGTTTATTGTCTAAATTCATATATGTAGCGTCTACAAACGAACATTCAACCCTAGTTTTTATATTAACTCAACTCTCTCCACCTGTCTGACAGAGAAAGCTCCCCATTGTTAAATCCATTACTGCTCACAATAGAAATGATTTGATAAATAGCACAAGATGGTCTGGGAGGCACAGCCCTGATGTGGTATTTAAGTGTCTCAGAGCAGAAGAAATAATTTATAATTAGTTTTGCTTGAGGAGTCAGCAATCCAATGTTATTCTGAACTAGTTTAGTTTTGTTCATCACACATCAAAATATCATGTCTTCCACTTTTGTCTCAGGACAAAAGGACAAATTAAAATGCATCAAGGGATGGTTTACTGAGGTGTGAAGACAACCACAACCCTCCTACTGTTGGCCACTGAGCAGGTCCATTAGAACAAGTGGGAACAAACTGTTTCGCTAAAGCAAACAAGTACCAGGGGTTTCTGAGAGGGAAAAGAGCTCCACACAGTCACTTTTCTTGTTAGACTTGTACAGCCAGTTGGGGACCATAATGAGTCATCTTCGATGAAACATGTTGTAGTCTTGATAAGATAAAAGGTTCTGAGTGTTTATGAATGGAACACTTTAGAGCACAGTGTGTTGAATGACTGCAGCTTATTGATATAAAAAGTGAGAGAATAAAAACTCATAGCTAAATGGTAAGTAGTGTAAAATGATATTTTTCTGCGCCTGACAGTTTTGTATCGAAATAGGTCAAATTTACAAAAATGAAAACAATTGGGGACTACTTATCGTCTCTTAAGGTAAGGACTGCAGTGGGTGATGAAAAACAGTTTGCAGCTGAAAACTGCTGCACAGTAGAAAAAGCATTTCTAAACATTCTGTCTTTAGCAAAATGGTGCTGGTCTACAAAGTAGCTTTCAAAGTCTCATAGCAACAGTTAGAGTCATAACCTGATGAGCACCATTACATAATAAGAGGTGCTCCTTATATGGGTCCTTTCCTCTCAAGTATGTACTTTCATGTTTCTCCAAATGGATTTATTCATAGGCGATTAGCCGAGAAGCCCTCCTGCCTTCATATACATAATATACCATTATTACATCTAATGGTACATATTAAAGAGGGAACAAGGGTCCACTTATAAGAAAAAAGGTAAAAGGAAGAATAATGAGATATCTTGCGTAACAGCTGCAATGTTTCCTGTGTGGCATTTTCAAGCAGTTTGAGATGCATTAGTGGGAGTAGTCCATAATGTTTGTGTTCTCTGTACCAAAGGGACAATAACTTTGTTTCCCCATATACAGCATATTGAAGTTGATCATTTTAGTTTGTTCTCATATGGTTGTTTGGTTAAGAATCATCCAATATTGATATTCTTGTCTAGCAATGACGTTGCAAAAGCAGTGTGTCAATGTTGTTTCTTTAAACACAGCCATGAAGGTGATCTTTCAACCATTTAGGTAATCTTCAAAACCCCAAATTGCGTTCAATGAGAACATTTCTTTTCCTTCTTGTGGACTCTTAAAAGTCACGCTTGTCACAATATCTGTGCATGGCTGTGCAACTACTATGGTTAAGGTTAGGGAAAAATCTTGGTTATGGTCCATTAAAAGGCAAACATTATTTGCAGGTCTGCGACAGGATGCAAACTCCAGTCTCCTGCATTAAAGTCAAACGTGCTATACGCTCATCCACTACCCCAACTCTTATTTTCCACCCCGCTACATAGAGGGCACACTACTCTTTGCATTGGCTCTGAACATTGGTGTTGGAAGGTAAATCGTGAGCTGCAAAATCATCCAATATGGAAGTAATTACAAGGAAACAGGGCTGGCTTTTTATATTTATTAACAAACGATCAATTCTGGTGAGGACAGTCTTAATAACTTGGTGTTAGCCTTTAATCTGATGCAGTCCTGACTACATAATAATTTGGCTATCTTATATTTACTGTCCTCAGTTGTTAATAGTCAAGTTTTATTTTATTTTAAAGTATATTATCTCATGAAATTGTGTCAATAATCTGCTTCATCTGGTTCTCAGACTTGCTGTTACCAATGGTATCCATTTAAAATATATCATTTGTTGATAACATTTATAAACCTTGTATCTTGAGACGCTGTGAGTTGTGGTGTGACGAGGAGGTGAGAAAAGCATATAATTTGCATTTAATTACAACAATAAAGAATCATGACCATCCTGCACGGGTTTATCTTTGAAACACCACAGAGCCCACTTTTTTTTTTTAATAGGGCTCCTTTCATTTTACTGGCCTTTTACAATATCTGCATCCACACATTATGTCCATCCAAACACGAAGCAATGAGCCATAACACACCGTCATTTACAGTGCAGAAGCACTCAGAGGTGTTGTTAGGCACAGTGTGAAAGGCTGTTATGCAGTCACATTCAAGTGCTTACTGGGATTCTACATGGTCTTAAATGTGACTCCGCCAATCAGAACTAAGGGCCAGAAGTGTCTGTTTTATAATCCCCACCAGCATCACCACAAGTTGTGAGGCACTGCTGTCCTCAACACCTCTCTGGCACTGAGCTGACACATTTCTTTTGGACCTGAGAATTAGACTGTAGATGGAGCAGGGGAAAAAAGCCCAGTAAACTCACAGAAGGCTATTTTTCTGCCGCGCTGTCCCCGTTTCAACTGGTCCTTAACCTTTTTAGGACTGCGGCATATTTGAGCACAACAGCAGAATTGCAAAGAGCACTAAATTATAGAATAAATTGCTTGAAAATGTCACACAAGGGCCTGATTATACAAGACAGTCTGCATACACACAACATTATATTTATTTATTTTTTTTTCCAGTAAGCACTTTGGGATAAACCTGTACATGAGAAATACTTTATTACTGAATTTTCCTTTTAAGGAGTGGCTACCATGAACTGAGCTTTATTAAAGAACTAAGTACTCAACTTACCCAGTGTTTTGTTTGAACACTTACTTAAAGTGCCATTTACAAAGTGACTGTGGACATGTTTGAAATGAAGATATTGTAAACTCTCTGCTCCCATTGTAAGTCTGACTTGGATGCATGACAAAGACTTCTTCCCACACACAGTCCAGTGCACAATTTACTGCTGCTCATACGGGAATGCAGTCATAGCTGTCAAAGTAACCTTGAGCACAGCACTGATTTTCTTATAAAAGTCAGCTCATTTCTTGGCCACATCACCAGGAAAAAGAAGCTCTTCAAACTCATTGACAAGTTTTTGGATATAAACCTGCATTGTTTGACCCATATTTCCATCAGCTAGCACTTCATCTCTTCCCTGCCTTTTGCTGGTGCATCGCAACATCAGAGCACGTCTGCCACCGTCAATCCATGGAAGAGCATGGCTTGCATGCACTGCACATTTGCAATTAGCTAAAAGTAGGAGGAGTTCAATTTAGTCTTCCAGGGTCCTAAAAGTGAGAGTCACTTCATTTTGTGCATAGACAATGTTAAATAACTGGCAGTTGGAGTGCTTTTTAATGCTTAGATGAGCATGAATGTCTCCTGGTTGATACATCAGTAGCCCACAAAAGATGAGCAACTGCTTTACAAAATATTTTTGAGAAAATAAAAAGTCAAAAAGGTACAAGCTTGTGCACATAAAAATGTAAGTAGAGAAATGACTATGACTCTAAAGTTGCCTTTTGGTAAAAAACAAACAAAAAAACCCCATCAAATCACAGAGCTTAAGATTCTGTTATGTGCTCAACTAACAGTGGAAGCTAAAGATTATGCATTGAAGAAAACTGATGACACAATCTGTACCTCCAGCTGACGTCTTCTACATAGTCACAATGACGGACGAGGCTCATGGTTGAAATAATTAAAATTAATGACTATAAGATAAACCTATATTGTTGTTTTTGTTAGTATTGTATAATTGTATTGTCCAGGCGAGTCCCGTGTTGAGGAGCATTGATTTCATCAGTAAAAGAAAGCTTTGAAATGGGAATTTACAACAGAAAAAAAAGAAAAACTTCCAGAAGCAGCAGCTCTTCCCACTTGGAAATTCTATTATTGAACCCTGCTGTCAGCAGAAATGTGTATCACTTCACCTCATGCATGTGCAAGTAGAGCACAGGATACAAACTCAACGAGAACTCCCTCATTAAAACATTGTTCCATAGTGCCACTAGAGGTCAAAGACAAACACATGTGGCAGACAGTAAGATGCTATCATCACATAAAAAACCAACACAGTAGATATAACTAAAACGCTGGTTCCTGGCAAAATTGGGGATTTGCATCAACAGACAAAAGTAGACTATTATGTGTCACATATGTTTTTTAATTGATTTATTATTTTAATGTGCAAAAGGCACAGCTTTAACATTATCCTCTGAATTGAGACCACTCAGGACTGTCTCATCATCTGCGTGGGAGAGTTAACCAGACGTACATTTGCCAAACCAACCAGTTAGTCATCATCCTTAAAGCCTGCTCTATTGTAAAACCGAAAAATATTGTTTGAAAATGCTTCCGATGAAATATAAATCTCACGAGGTGAGGCAAAGAAGACGCCGCACTTGAAAGCAGACTCAGACAAGCCTGACAAAGCTGAGGAGTGTTTTTAAACAATACATTTTTACTACTTTTACAAGAGAAAAGACTAACTGGTTGGTTTGGCAAATGTGTGTCTGGTTAACCGCCCCACCTCTGTTAAAGAGCACTGCACAGCTGCTTCCCTGAGCTTTTCTATGGGAACAGGGTTACACAGCCCCTGCACCCTAACCAGAAGCTGAAGACAGTTTCCATATTCATAGGGTGGCTGTGGCTCAGTAGATAGAGCTGGTCATCCATTTATCACAGGGAGGTTCGGTCCCTGGCTCCTCCTGTCCACACGTTGAAGTGTCTTTGAGTAAGATACTGAACCCCAAATTGCTCCTGATGGTTAGGCCAGCACCTTGCATGGTAGCTTGCTGCCATCAACATGTGAGTGTGTGAATGAGAAGCAAATTGCAAAGCGTTTTGGATAAAAGCGATATATAAATGCAGCCCATTCTGTCTAATAGGGTTTGTATATCACCTGTTTATCATGCATACACAGCATCCTGCTGAGCCACCAGGGCACTGTCAAACTGTTCACTGCTGCAGACTACAGTGCATGTGCATGTCTGCATGCGTCCACAGCTTCATAAGATTTTGCTGAATGTACTGTGACTGACAAGACGTCTCCCTGTAGGAAATAATTAAACAGGCCTTACAACTGTGGGGTTAACGAGCATGCTAATTGGAATTGAGCCCATAGGATGAGGTTGAATCAACTATGTGTTTGTCTCGCTGTCTCTCCGTTGTTTCTTGTTCATCTGTTACCTCTCTCATTCACTTTTTTCTATCTATTCTTCCCTCCACGAAAAGCCCCTCCCTCTCTGTTTTGCAGTATTTCTGTGGAGCTGCCCCACTTTTTAAAGCCAGAGAAGAGAAGAAAAAAGAGAAAGTGCAGCATAAAAAGTACTACTTTTTATACCATACCTGTACCTATTGGGGGATGGGGAGAGAGAGAGAGAGAGAGAGAGAGAGAGAGAGAGAGAGAGAAAGAGAGAGAGGGCAAGTAACTCATGATAAACTGAAGGATTAAAGGGCATCAATTCATTAATTTTTTAATCCTCACTTTTGATTCTACAACTTTCTCTTGTAAGAATTTCAAACAACTTTCGCACCGTTCTTCTTCTCTGCTGAATATCAGCAGGTTGCAGGTGTGCTTGCAAGATTAAGGCCATGCAGTAAAGAAAAAAAAGTGTGTGTGTGTGTGTGTGTGTGTGTGAGAGAGAGAGTTGTGTACATAAAGAAGTCGGTATGGATGGGTTCAGATAGCAGGAGAGAAACTGGCTTGGGCATGCAGGACTTATTTTCACCCCTGACTTCTACATTTTATTTTTATTTCATTATTTTATCAAAGAGCAGATGTGTGTGTTTCTCATCACACACACATTTGCTATTTTCCCTTCCCTTCCCTTCTTGTTTTTTTTTTTTTTCTGAAATCTAATATATTTGCAATCAGGCTCATTTATTTAAGCTGGAAATGTCCTATTTCTCTTCTCTTCTCTTCCTCCCTTTCCTCTTTCCCTTCGTCCTTCACTTTCTCTGTCTCTCTCTCTCTCTCTCTCTCTCTCTCTCTCTCTCACACACACACCTATTTTATACACAAACAGAAACACACACACACTCCAGTCAGACCAATGCTCCTCAGCATGATGTTGCTGAGGATGCAGAAAAGCAGCCGACTACTGCATCAATCCCATGTTGTTGCATCCACAGGCAACAGAAAACGCTACAGAGAGAGGGAGCCTGCAAGATGAAGAGAGAGAGAGAGCTGCCTTTCTAGCAAACTTATCTCTGCGAGTGAACGGGGGAAGAAGAACAAGAAGAGAGAGGTAATGAGGAAGGTGAAGAGAGACAGAGGATGAAGATGAAAAAGCATGGGAGGGAGAAAAGAAGGGAGAAAGTGACTAAGGGGGAGAAAGGTTGAGGAAGAGGGAAGTTGAAGCGTGGTTCAGTCAGAGACGAAACTGATCTGTTTGTAAGAAGACATCCATAAATGCAAACAAACAAAGGCTTAAGTATTTTCAAAGTACTGCTGTATGTCTGTGATTACTTGCAGGCGCCGTATTTGGAGAAGACGCCGTTACCTGCGTCTTTAGGTAAACTGCAAGCACGACAGTCAGTATTTTTATTCACTTTTCTTTTGAATGTGAACATACTGAAGTGTGTGTGCGCAAAATAAGTAAATCTGGGCAATGGTGAAGCTGGAGTAGAGCTAAGGTTTGAGCAATCAACAACTACCACATGTGGGTATGATAGGCTGAGGCATCTGTCAAGCAAAGACACCCGTAAATTAAAAAAAGTACCAAAAAAAGATTTCTTAGAAGCAAAGGTGGCACTTCAGTTTTAAGCTTGACTAGACAACTGTCACTACATACACATACATACTTAAGTTATTGAATATTTTCTCTCTACCTTTTCCTCTTTTCTCTTACCGCTTGCCCTTTTTGTTAAGATTAGGGTTAGATATCACCAGATTAAGAATGTGTAGGAATGGGAGAATTAACAATTTAACAAACCAAAATTATATCTGAGCACCTCTGCCTCTGAGAAGTGGTTATATGACGAACATTACCACCTGCAACATGACCATTTTTTTGTGTAGAACCTGTATCTCACCAGTGCTGTGGTTTGTAAGAGCTGGATTTTAAAGGCAGTTTCAGGAACAGAGAATTATAGATAGATACATTGCAATGCTTGTCTCTTCTCATTATAAAAGACCAGAAAGTTTTGGTTTTTTTAATATATGAATCACAGCATTGAGTGTGAAGTGGAATTTGTCTGCTGTAATAAATTGGCCAGCACAGGCTTAAATCGCATCTCAAGGCTTTCAAGACGACTGCACTAGCAGAGTTTTGACCCTCAGCTGTCTAAACCAGCCTTCTTTGTTAATCCAAATGGCACACTGTAATGAATGAAAACATGCAACAATGTATATGTATAAGGTTTAGTTGTGTGTAGTCATTGTAGAGGTATTTGCCAATGTGCAAAATTGACTATAGAAAAGTTCAAATCACCTTCCAGAAGTCCATAGAAAATAAAAAAAGGAACGGTTAGGATGGACATTTGTCTTTTGAGCATTTATGTTTTTTATCTTCTAAATGTAATTTATATTTAATCTCCAATTCTATGTTATAAAAAAACAAGCTTGTCATCATATTGGCCCAGGCTTTACCGTGACTTCAGGCACAAGAGGACTGCTTACACTACATTAAACTCCTATGAATATGATTTTCTACTGTAAAAGCAATGCACACACAACGTGCATCCACACACACACACACACACACACACACACACACACACACACACACACACACACACACACACACACACACTTAGGCAAGTGTTCACACAAACGTACAGACAGTACTTATACAAACTGCACATGTGAGCACACATCACATGAGGCAGTGAGACGCATGTTAGAAAATGACATGTTCACCTGCCTGGTACATAAAAACCCTCTTTACGTAGGTTTTAAAAGGCCATGCCAAACAAGCGTTGTTCTAAATGAGCTTCATTACCTTGGCCATAAGTGCTTTATAAGTATGACTGTGTGTCCCCGTGCATGAAGTGCTTTTATATATGTTTTAACCTCTGCTTTTACCTCTGCATAATTGTCTACACGTGTTTATGTTGGTACATATGCCAGAATTGTATTGTGTATTGTGTGTCTACAGCTGGCAGGCAGTTCCATGTTTCAGGCATGCCTCCCACCTTCCTTCACCTACACTGTTTCTACATAATAGCCACTTTGTTATGTCCACACAAACAACACAACAGGATTATGGCCTTTTCTAAAAGCCACTTCCAAGGCTTTCACCTGCCTTGGAAGAGAAAAACAAAAGGCGTGTGTGCTATTGTTTTCACCAATTGAGAAGCAGCAGTCATTTTGACATGTAAAGATAGGCTACTGGACGCCTGCAACAACATGTGGGATCACTTCAGTGTGCTAACAGGCTGTAAACTGATGCACGACTGCTGTTATTTACTGTTGTAACTGTGGAATCAAAATTATTTCACTTTATTGTTGTTATATTGTGTGACAGGACACATGCTGTGTAGGTGCTGTAATATTTTTTCTGCATTTGAAGGTCATAAAAAACATCTGCCAAGCAGCATTTTATTTTTATTAAGTTTTAGGATTAAGTCACATTGCTCACAATATAGACAACCATGAGACAGTCAACCACGCCACCTGACCCTTCACTAACCCCAACCCCTTAGTTATTGTTGCTATGACTGTCAGGCTTTCCATTCTACCACAGTACACATGTAGTTTACAAAGATAACAGTGGCAGATTTACCTCTCAGAAATTGTGGTAATTTTTGGATCAATGGCTCTTTGATTTCAGACAGAAGTAGACAAAAACAGGCTTCTCATTTTTAGTAGGCAAATGCTGATTTTGCCAGCTGAAATGACTGTTGTTGGCAGCTGTAGTTAGCTATGTTTTTGGCTGACTCCATGTAAATGAGAAACCTGCAAAAGGGCCTTAAAGTTGATGAAACATGTAGAAGACATGGAAATAAAGAGGCAACATTGTTCTTGTATTGCAGGGTATATAGTTAGTTGTAGTTGTAGTCCTTGTATTATAGTACAATAGTATGAGATAAAAACGTGTGTATGTAATATCAGTTATTTATTTCCCTCAGAAACACACAGAAGAAAAGAGGGGAGCTGTTGAATGCAGAAAAAGTGAGAGAATGATTAATATGCTAATTATTATCATGCTCATTATGTGTGCGACCTTTTTCTAACCCTATTTGTAACCTTGCATAATGTAGTTAGCTAATGAAGTAATGCTATGTTACTACAGTAGTTAATTGGTTAGCTGGACAAAATTTGTGGGTTACATTAGTGCAGACACTTTTAATCCATTCCTTTCACTTTTCACTTTTGCTCTTATAATTTTGGTTTTGGAAAGGCGATTAAAAAGACACCCTCCAAACTCTTTAAATGCAAGTTTCGCTTTTACTACAGCCCCATGCACACCACTTTTCCATGTGGAGAAATCCAAAGCTTGACAGCCCTGACTTGCCTAGTAATGCTTGCAAAGTAATATGGTAAATATGGGAATAAAATTGTAATGCCTCTATGTATACCAAACCTGGAGGCGGGGCACAAAAACAAGCAATTTCACATCAGTTTTACCTGAACATTTCACTTTTCACATTGGCCAAACAGGGTTTAGCGGAGCCTGACAGAGCCTGGAGGGGCCGGTGAAAGCAGAGACTTGACACTGTGGCCAGGACAAATACAGCAGGGGTACATATCCCATTTTATAGTGTCAAAAACACAAATGAAGTCGCACAAATGGAATTTGGTTCCCGCACACACCTAGACTACACTGAGGGTTTCAAACAAAGCAACTTACAATGAATCTGCAAAGGTATGCTTCGAGTCCACGGTTGGCAACATGGACAAACATGAAATAGTCAAACCCACAGCGCACGGTTATGTAACCAGTGTTTGTTGTGTTCCTGAATGGTAATGTATATGTAGGATTAAACACTCTGTAAAGAAAAGGAGAACAAGTATACACACATGCGCATCAACAGATTTGGGTCACTATTTCATTAGTGTATTAGTGTATTGTTAGTAATGGGTTAGCAGTAGGTCCAAACACTTTACGTTGTGGTTTCCAATCGTGTTGGGTTTGGGATTTATTGTACAGAGGTGCATGTAATTCTTTAACTGAATTTATAACATGTTTGTATGGTTTTCACAAGACAAAAATGATCTAAAAAATAGAGTCAATTTCTAACTACAGAAATGTATAGTTTGGTGAATGGAATAAATACAGAAAAAACTGCAATTATCTTGTACCAGACGTGTTTTTCACTTGGTTTAAGACCGTTTTAGGACTGGAAACAGCACCGAATCCATCATTAGAGCGGTCATGTTATTGTAGTGTAAGCTATTTGTAGTATTAATGATTTTCATTGATGGTTTCTTGACTCTCTGTATGCTCATGGGGATCTGGAGAACTATCCTGTCTGTCAGCGACCACCTGAGGTCACAACCTCCAACTTGGCAGCTCTGTCTATACAGTGAAACTGGTCGAGAAGAGAAATAAATAATTCATTGGTCACATAACACCAAGTTACTGCAATCAGTCTTTCTGAATAACTGTCCTACTTTTACAACTACAACTTTATAACACTTCTTTGCATATATTAATGGAGAGGGCAGTAGCAATAGTTTTCCAAATGTTCACCATTACAACACTACCAAATATATGCAGTGAATACCAGTGGTGGAAGAAGAATTCAGATTACTTACTTAAGTAAAAATAGCAATACCACAGAATAAAAATACTCAATTACAAGTTAAAGTCCTGCATTCAAAAATTCACTTTCAGAAGTATTAAAATACATATAAAATACAAAATGTTCATAAATCACAAGTTAAAGTGCTCATAATGAAGAGTGACTACTGTCAGTGTTTTACTATATTTACTATTATATTACTGGATCATTATTATTCATGTATTAATATGTAAGTGGTACTAATTTAATTAATAATTTAATTAACTCATTTTAGCTACTTCTTTTGGTAGTTTAATCTGTAACGGACCATATTTTATAAACCGATCATATGTTTTGTATGCAAAATCTTAATTTGAAAAAGTAGCTAGTAAATACAGTATAGCTCTTAAATAAATGTAGTGGAGTGAAAAGTACAATACTTCTCTAATTAGGTTGGGTAAGTTCATCTCAAATATTATATTATAGAAATATTACTGTTACTATCTACAAAAGATAGTATTTCGATGTGAAAAAACACATTTTAATGTAGACATCCACAGATTGATCGACAGATGTTATGTTTCACAGTAAAAAAAAAAATATAGGATTAAAAAAACAATGATTTGAATTTTTCTCACTTAATTGTCACTGTTAATATTTCAAATAAACAGATATAATTATTTTTGGTTGTTTAGTTTTTTTTTTAATAAAACAGTTTAAAACATTTTAGTTGCATTGCATTTTGATTTATTGAGGCTAATGCTGTTGGAGAAATTCATTTGTCTGCTTCTTTCGTGATACCTTCATGTGTGAGTGTTGAATGTTGATTTTTACTTTTACTTCAACTGTTAACCATTTTACTCATTAGGAGAGCGACTGTCAGAGATTTACACATGCATACATATATACACTCACTTATACTCCTTCCTTAGGCTTGTGACTGTCTTGACTGAGTGGGTGGAGTGAACGTACAGTAACCCTGCAGTCAATAACTACTATTGACTTACCCTTGAGCCAAGCACTTAAACCCCAGCAGCTCAATGATCAGTGGAGCAAGGCAGTGCACAGTGCAAGCCATGGCAATTCCAAGGAGAAAGTGAATGGATATCTGCAACGCTGCCATCCTGCAACTATTCCCCCAGGATGCTATTTCTTTTTTAGTCAACTTGTTCAGAAAGAGTTTGACAACCTGCTTTATGAGGACAAATAAGAACATTTTGTCTCCAGACAAAGAAAGAAAGACACAAGCAGAAATAAAAGGAGACACAGGAAGAAGATATAAGCAGATACATAGCAGGGAGAGAGAGAGAGAGAGAGAGACTAGACTTTAAGGTTTGCAAAGTGCAGAGGAGTTTGAGGGAGTGTACGATAACCAGTTTTCTTTGGATGCCGCTTTAGCAATCACTTACAATACCATGAGCAGAGTGAGTGACGGAAAAGAGAGTCAGATTAAAAGTTAAGGCTGGAATGGAAAGTTTCACTGCACCGCACTTGTCTTCAGCTTGTTTCTGCTGTACTGTTCTTACAGTATGAGTCAGAATATGAATGTGGTCTATAATGTAAGGAGTATATAGACAGCAGCCAAAAACCCTGCTGGGCTGGTACCCAACGTCCTTTAGAATCAAGTTCCTAAAACAGAGTGGGAGAGAGGGAGGAAGGAAGAGGAAGGAAGTATTAGCGATTTGCTTTGGCTGCTGTTTTGCCAGCTACTTAACATGGGGAGAGCAAATCCCCTTTCATAAATAAAGGCTCAGCTAACTGCTACTGTTGGCTTGGACCTCGACAATACTGCACTGAGCTGGCAGACTGGTAGAGCACTTACGAAGCTCATCACCCACAAGCTTGTGGCTTAAGCTGCCAGCGGTTTTCAATCTGGGGTCAGAAACACCAGCATGAACTCTTATGAAAAGGAAAAGGTAGAAAAATAAGTCTCGCAAGGTGCATGGCATCTTTGTGTTTTTGGGTCTCAGTGTCCTGAAATGTTGAGGTACTTGGCGTAAATACCAGAGCAACTGAGCATGTGAAGCAACTGCTATGCTTTTAAATTTTGAAAGGCCAGCACTGCCCCACTTTCTGATGTTTACCTTTTTTTTTTAAATGATTCTGCTTTGATTTACTTAGCAATGCAAGTTTGACATGAAAAGAACCTATTGTTAGCCAGCTGATATACAATAGATAAATACTTTAAGCATCCAAAATTAAAGGCCACTGAGGCAATACACATTTAAAAAAACTAAAGTCTGCATGCACTGATAAGAACATACTATACCAGTGTGGTATCATAGCTTTACTACCACTTAAAAACAGCTACCTGGACAAAGGACCTTGGTCTACAGCATTCTTGACTTCATAACTCAACAACAGTCAGAAATGGTAATAACAGGTTTGGGGTTGTTGTGATTGGTGTACTCTGTGGTCAAAGCAACCAATAGAGAGTCAAGTGTTTGTTTACTTGCCTCCACCAGCCACCGAATTTGAACCCAAAGTTGAGCCCAAACAAATCATTTTTCAATCCTCATTTTTTTGTTTTATTTCTACCTTATTTACAGTGCAAGAACAGCAGAAAACAGGGATGTTTGATTCACTGCCCTCAGAGAAGACTGAAGTGGGACAACCCCATAAAAGCGAGCCAGCGAAAACACAACTGAACCCATCTCAGGTTTTCAGAAACATTCTCTTATTTTACTGAAACAGTGCACACAAAATGTTTTGGTGGAGTAGCGTGAGTTCAGGCAGAGCTCTGAAGTTACTCATAGACAGGATATTATAAATATTTTATCTTTCGTCACAACGATTGCAAGGTAAACAATAGAAATATGGTACTCAGGTTACAAAGTAATCCACCAGGAATGTGCGCTTGCATGTATTTGATTCGGCAGTGCAGCGCATTTCTGTTGGCATCCCCTGCTGTGCCACCAGACCGGCTCCATTCAAATAAATGGGAGGGCTGCATTTTTCCACACAGGGCTACTATTGGTTTGAACACGGCCTAAGAATCACACAGGTCCTCCAGCAAACGGATCCATTCAGTAGTGCTTTTACTGATATTTTTAGGATTAGAAGAATATTATTAACCATTTTCTTGTAATGATGCTTAAGTTAGGCCTAGTCTACAGTTTCAAACATTGTGTGTCAACCTAAACGCTTGTTTAGCAGACACTGTAAATGTAAATGCAAATTGTAAGCTACGGGATGCAGAAGATTAGGTCCAAATCTCTCCTTGCTTGACTTGCTTATATGAAATTTACTCTCGGAAAAACATTCAGACAGAAACCTGAACAAACAAAATAAATGAAAAACATCAGAAAAAATTACCAGCTCTGGCTGTGAGAAAGGGATTGGAATAGAAACAGAGGTGTAGGGAGAAGGTGATTAATGCAAAGAAAGAGGGATAAAGAACTATCATGGGACAATACAGCAAAAAAAAAGAACAATCTGCTTGATTTTGCTGTGAGCTGGTTTCAAATTACTTAACTGACTTTCATGAAGTCAAAGACAGAGAGAGAAGAAATGTAGAAATTAATATTTATTTATTTTTGTTGCTGGTCTGCCAGCCACTTCACATGAGTAGCCATAATCCCTTTTCATAAATAAAAGCTCCAGCAGACCATACTACATACTCCTCTCTGCTAGAGCTGCTTAAATTCTCAGCTAAATTGGTCTGCTGAAGGACAACAGGATGCTTAGAAATTGTAGGTGTGTATTTTACAATTCTTTGATAGTTTTTCATATTTAATTTTAATTTGACATCTTTTCATTTCTATCTAATTTGAGTATGCTTGGGGGACTAATGAATATTTTTACATTAACAATGGGTCAATAAATGTTTTAAATGTGTAATACAAATGTTGCTCGTAGTGATAAACCCACAGAAATTATATCACCCAGCATTTTTCGGCTTATTGTTTTGGTTTTTTGGCCCTCAACTGTACTGTTTTGGCTTACTCTCACTGCTCTCATCAAACTCATTTCCAACACAGCAGGCAGCTGACAAAGTTAGTGACGAGCTACTAAATGAAGCAGAGCATTTAGCTGCTAAAGAGCCAGATAGCTATTTCCACCAGGTGTTGGTGGAAACCAAAATGCAGCTAAAAGGAGAGTGAATATTGGACTTATATTCATCATGAGGTGGCCAGAAACACGGCTCCAAATGAATGATAATGTTGCACCGTGTCTGCAGAAAGAGTAAATAGGTTGCTAACATATTTGCTGTGTCAACCTTATAAGGGGATAATATGCTGATGTTGTGATTACAGGTTCTGCTGCCCCCAAGTGGCCGAAAAGTGGTTAGCGCTGCTTTGAGATAAGTTTCAAGTCAAGCTAAATATTTCCTTAAAACTGACCAGTGTGAACAGCAATAAGTTGCTCAATTTTTCTCTGCTTGATATGTGTGGTTTAAGTTGGAAGCACTGTTGCTAGGTGACCAATCCTGGAACACATCGGTAATCATCTGACTACGATTTAGCCTCTGTGGGTAACGGCCAATGTTTCAGGGCTTCCGGTGTAGCCAGCGGATATATGGATAACAGATATCCGGGCCAAGACTTCCTCTTTCGCACGCTGGTCATTGTTTACAGTCTAATTAGCAGTCTTGGAACCCACCGTCTATCATCTGAACAACAAACTGACTGCAGATAAATAAAAAAGAGCTAATGAAAAGCTAATCTCTAGGGTTCCGAGATTGATAAAAAGCTAAAAAATCCCTGTCAGACGATAATCGATGGGTTCAGAAATTGCATTTCGGCCAGTGTGCTCCGTCTCTTTTGCTCTCCGCATGGAATGTTTACCTGCATGCAACCAAAGCCCGCTCAAACGTGATTGGTCAATACTACTTGGACTACAAACGGACTACAAATGGAAACCAGAACGCCAAAATCTTGTCCCTTTCCTACAGATTCTGCATTCATATGCAGATATCAGTTTATAGAGATTACTAGGTAACTGACAATAAAAACAGACGTCACCTTGTTCCATTTTGTATTTTTTCTGCATTACAGAGTCATGCTAGGAACAAGAAGGAGTGGTCAACATAATAAAAGCCTTCAGAAAGCAGTGAAGTTGTGAAGAGAACACAATCCCACTCATAGGCAGCGTGTATTCTACGGGAAGGTAACAGGCCGACTGTACATGAAGGCTTAAATCTGAATTGGTCTGTGTTACTATGGCAATCAGTGCCAACTGTCAGTTTGGCAGTTTGACTGAGCCAGTGCTAGCAGGCAGGACAACAAGCCAAAAAAATAAAAAGGAAAGTGAAACACTTGACTATTTGTGGAGACTCCTCAATTCAGTCAAAGCTCCGAGACAAATACTGTGAACAAAGGGAAACAAGGGGCATAGGAACAAGAAAAGGTGATGTGTTTTGTCATTGCTCTTCTGTGCACGTCTTTTCAGTATTGCTGTCAGTTCATATTGCTATCAGATCTGAGTTACATCCAAGAATAGATACAAACAGTCATCCAGAAAAATCAAATATAAGCAGCTATTCAGGAATGAAGACATGCAGTGTGGGTGCAGCCTTAGTCTTCAAATCAGATCAGATACTCTTATTACTGCTGACTTCAGCTGAAATGGCACAACGAGGGAATTAGAAAGCAGAGCTTACATGCTAGTACTACAGTCTAGCTGTCAGTTCATGCCTTTTTCATGTGATAAAGATTATTATGCTAATAATTGTATTTATGAGATGTATTCATATCTGTAAAACCCTCCCTGAGTCCCTGCAGTCAACCAGCATCCACGCTGATATTCAGACTTACATTCAGTAAGTCTGTACATGAATGCACAGGATTTGGTTTTTTTTTCTAATCTGTGTTGTGCTTTTGCTTTCTCAAGCAGCTATTTTCTAAGGGTTTCATTCTGACAGGGTGTAGGAACATTTTGGAAATGTATCTGCAACATGAAATTTATATATAGCATCAATAACTGAGAAACTAATTTGCTTCGATGCCATCGTAGTTTGAATTTGAAACTAAATAAAGTTATTATTTTGTGTCTGTGTTCAGTTCAATTTAAGTGCTTCATTCCAAAATTAAACTACAAGCCTTTGTGTTTGTGTGTGTGTGTGTGTGTGTGTGTGTGTGTGTGTGTGTGTGTGTGTGTGTGTGTGTGTGTGTGTGTGTGTGTGTGTGTGTGTGCATGCGTGTGCGTGTGTCTGATGTAAAGCTTTGTAAGTTCTTTGTTACTGATGCTGTAAGCAAGTAATTCTCTGATTTATACACAGAGCCGCTTGTAACTGCTGTCCAACATTTATCAGTGGCAGTGTTTGTTTTGGGTCTGTGTGTTTTTGACTCTCACGCGTATGTTAAATTATACTACATCAATAGATGTTTTGACAGCCCTTGTTAAAAAGTAGCCAAACATTAATTATTCATAATCCATTCAGAGAGTTAGTGCAGAGGAAGAGAGATCAGAAGGTCGCTTACCGTTTTTAATATTTAAATCCCATTAAATAACGGAGATTGAAAACATTCTGCTGAGGTTTTATCACTGCTGATATATGGATATAGAAGCTGTTATGCAGTATGGTTATGTTTCTCAGTGTTGTGTCTTTCTTCTTCGTGGGTTTCCAGGGCCGTCCTCAGGAAAATGGTGGTTTGTTTAACCATCTAACTTCCAGTTTTCTTTAATATGTATATATATATATATAAGATTTTTTTCCAGTTCTTCATTCAAGCCATATGTTGTTAACACTGAGTGAAAAAATCTAATTATGTTTTCCATGGCTGCAGCATGCCATTAAATGGAAATATTCCACATATTTTATTAATTATTAACTTTCCCCTAAAATTCAGCCTGTCATTGGAAACTTTAGGATTTTCACTCGAATATAAAATAAGGTTCTGTGAGTTTGTACAATGTTTAGCTGCACAGCATTAGTATATAATTACTAGTCCAACCAGTAGGTCAATGAGGCCAATTTAAAAGGTTAATGTGTATTACTTAATTTCAAAACAGCTCTTTTATTTTTTGGGGGGTCACTTTTCAGTGTACAGTTAAAAATGTATGGACTAAGTCATATTTAACATAGCTTTCTTATATTAAATTGTTTTAAATTCTTAATAAGGCTATTTGTAGGTTTGTGAGATGAAAAGTTAGAGAGCCAATTGTATCAAGGGTTGGAACATGCATTTATGCAATTTCATCTAATCAGCTTTAGAGGTCAAATATGCATAACAGGGTAATATCTCTTGAAAATCATGACAACGTACAGTTAAAATAAGAAAAAGGGCACAGGTAGGACTGATAGTCCTTTAAGAATCAATATATTGCTGGAATGAAAAAAATTGGTATTTAATTTACAAACCAGTCCAGTCCAGGATTCATGCATTATTTTTTTTCAAACTGACAAAAAGGTGCCAAAAAAGTGCATGGATTAATGTAAAAAAAGAAAAGAAACAGGCAATTAATGTTAATCAAACAGCCTTTTGAGAATGAATATAGCAAATTTATTAGATGACTTAATCAACAATTAGTTAAAGGGGTTTTGTGAACTGGCCTCCAGCCCAGTATGACCAACTTTTGCAATGGTGATTTAGCTGTGTTTGTTATTTTTGATCTAACCTGACTCTAGCCTCTGACCAACTGGGTCTTCTGGTCTTGTTCTGTTACGAAAATTCTGAAACAAGTCTAATAAATTCACATGTCAGACCCAATTCTCCAGGCCTCCAACCTTCCAGCTGGACTTCAACCCACCAACACAGCAGCCCTGAGTCCTCCCAAAGCTTCAGGGCTTCAGGGGTGGTCAGAAACGTTTAGCTCCCCAGTGTAAGCTGCCAGCCCTGGGCTTAGAGAGGAGCTGAGGGCAGACTGGGACAGCCAACTCTAGAGGAACTGCCTGGGTCAGCAGTTTAAATCAGAGAAAGAAGGGAGGGAATAGAGAAAGAAAAAGAAAGAGACAAAGGCAAAGTGAAAGAGAGAGAGAGAGAGAGAGAGAGAGAGAGAGAGAAGGGAACAACGGCAAAAGAGGCAGAGAAATAGAAGAGATAGATGACAGTGTAAGGAAGGAGGAAAAAATATGGGTGGGGTGTGTGTTTGAGCGTGTCGGTGCCTTTGGGACAGGCTGTCAACAGTCAGTTGTCACTGTCCGACAGGCTTTTGGCCCTCAGGGGCCCCTGTCACTGGCCCTGAGCACCTCGGGGTGACGGTGTAGGACAGAGGGAGACAATTGAAGGGAGGGAGAACGAGATGAAGGAAGAAAGAGAAAGGGCTTTGCTTGCACCCTGTCACTGACCCTAATCACCCCTCAATGTGTGTGTGTGTGAGAGAGAACAGATGTAAAGAGGACTTGGCTTGCATCGGGTAAAACTGCCACTAACCCTCAGTGCTAAGGGCTTCGCCTGCAGTGGCTGTCAAAGATCTGGGTGTGTGTGTGTTCTTGTACTTCTATCCTTGTGAGAGCCAGTTGAGAGTTTTACCGTACTATCTGTTATATCTGTGCACACTTCCTATATTCAGTGCTCCTGGTGCACTGCTGCTGAAAGATGCTTCCCTCCAAACACAGCAGACAGTAAACAGTGACACACGAACTGCTAAGTGAAACTAATAAACCAAAAAACTAAAGGGTATTATAACCAAAAAGTGTTCAGAGAAAACACAAATTTAACAGAATTGGACCTATATGGAAGATTTTGGGAGACATGCTGCTCAAGCGGTTTGCTCATGTTTATTTCTGCAGAGCACATCAGGCTGCAAGATGGCAGGCTCCTCCTCTGGAGTCAGATAATCCAATATTAATTGCCAAACAGACCTTGGCAGCAATAGCTTTCTTAATTAATAGTCTTCAGCCTGGCTGTGGCTGACCTTGCACACAGACAGAATGAACGCACGTAGGTGTTTACATATGTACACACACTGTATGTGTTTATATGTGTGTAATGAATGTGTGTTAATGTGCATTTTTTCCTTCAGGATGACAGTTGGCAGTGATAGTGCTCCCCTATGGCTCATTTAAACGAGATGTGGCGTGTGCAACATCACAGAGCTGTCGGTGCGATTCCCACGGTGTTATCCATAGTTAGCATGGAGGGACAGAAATGAGTGTGGGTTGAAGACTTCACTTCCAGCTGTGTCTGTCAAAGAGGTAAACATGGCAGGCTGTCTGTCGTGTGTGTGAATGTGTGTGTGTGTGTGTGTGTGTATTTACATGTTACAAACATCAGCTCAGTATGAAATATGAAGAGTAATCCACACATTTCTATCCTTCCTTGAGAATTCATGAGGTCAAGATGTGTATTTGTTTCTCAGCATGAATGTTTTCCTTTGAGAGTGTGTGTGTGTGTGTGTGTGTGTGTGTGTCCTCACCCATCCCCAATCTAACTGGAATCCCTGTGTTGTTGTAAATTAGAAAAGCTCTGCTCCTACTGTCTCCCCCTCTCTCCTTGTTTCCTGCTCGGCTTACAAAAACCTAAAAAAAAGAACCGAACAACCAGTGACACCTGTTTTCTTTTTTCATTATTTCATTTTGTGTCCAGGAAATCATTTCTTGGGTTATTTCTGCTGTTCCTAACGGATTTATCCACTTGGTTTCAGAAAGAAGTTTCGACAAAGTGTAAAAGCTGTAATAAGCGTTGTGTCACCTTAAGATGGACATGAGTGTTGGAGTTCATATCTGTTATATTAAAACAGCAAAATCTGATGTTTATCAATGTGGTGTATATAAAAGTGTGTGCTTACCACATTGATTTTACCTCCCAAAAAATTACATAATGGTGGTGATTGTCCTGTAAACTTCTAAAAACCACAAAGAACAATTGCATTTACGTCCAAAAATACATTATTTACCCCTTTATGTACCTATTTCTCAAACATTTTATACTGCACTTTGGTTCAACTGTCATAAAGCTTATGTTTTTGCTTTGTGCTGCCATCAGGCAGACAATTTGCCCAGAGAGAAAAATAACAGATAGAATTGTTGCTCTTTTCAAGTAAACATGTTTTCTGTGATTGTTCTGTTGTTGAGTGCATGTTGACCCGTGTTTAGATTGTGTCCAGGGTGCGTATTGTGCCTGTGTTTACTGACCACTTGTCTGTATGACCTCTGAGCCGAGCCGTCGACATCAAGAGTTCATATCCATCATAAATGGAGAAAGAGGGAGAGATGACAGTGAGATCAGAGACAGCGGCCGCATAGTTTCAAATCAGCAGAGATAGAGGGTAGGGGAGATTGCAGTTCCTCAGCATCTATCTATCTATCTATCTATCTATCTATATCTATATCTATATCTATCTATCTCAGGCATGTGAAGTGAAGTGTCATTGTGCTGCCACTGCCAGATGAGACTGGTAACATTTCACATTCATGCAAGTTACTGCAGACAGACAACTTCTTCCTTTTGATCAGACAGTTTTATTTTTAAAGTTGCTGTATGTAGGATTCTAACACCAATACATTATAACCATGTTGATTTTAAGACATTAGAAATAATTACCAAAATCAAAATGTGATCATCACTGACAACACTGCAGGGACATATTTTGCTGGATTGTTTTTATGGCACAAAGAGGAAGGGAGCGCTGTTCTTCCAAAAACAAACTGAGCTAAAGTTTTAAGAATGTCTGGTGCCAAAATTCACTTACGGCATGATTATCCTCTCATCTAAAACCAGAGAGAAAGTTTCAAGAAGCACATCCTCTTTATCAAAATAAGTCTATAAACACGTACGCTACAGTACCATACAGGCTACAGATCACGTTGACCATTGTCTAATTTGTTTAGCGTAACCATACCAGGAAAAAGTATTAATTCAATTTGACAGTGTTTAAAAATGTCACACATACTGTAGCACTTTTAAATAACTGCAGGCTTTATTCTCCCAGTCAGAGCAATTGAGATTCAAGGCCTTAACACTACTGAGCCACTCAATATGAAAACAGTTTATAGCCAACAGTATGGTGCCACTTAAAATGAGAGATAAGGGACGGGATCACATTTTACTATTGAACCAACATTGAATATCAGTAAGGAGTGCCGAGGTTAGACTGACCTGACAATATTATGTGACTGAAGAATAATCATGGAGGATGGAAAGGCTAGGGAAAAGTAAATTAAATCAAATATTAATCCAAATCAGTTTGACCCGGGCTGCAGTGCACCAGAGCTGCTGCATAAAGAAATTTGACCAGACCCATAACCATCAAAACCATAAAATGCCCATAAAACATACTTGACTATAGTTTTCCACTCTTGCAGCAGCTCAGAAGGTAAAGCAACAATGCAAAGATGATACATTTCAAACCGGGACAAACCAAAGAGTTAGCTTAAACAATTTAGCACATTTAGTTAGCTGATGAGACAACATATGAATGTGGTAAAGTAACTGATGCTCAAGTTAACATGCAACTACTGACCACTACCGTCATCAGCTTCTTCTAAATATGGCAGTATCTCAACTTTAGTACTCTAAAAATATCACTTTACATCTCTCACATCAGTGTTGCCTGTCATATTTAGCTGTGGGGAAGTGTGGTAAGAACCCGGTGGTGCATAAGATCCACTTTAATTCATTAGGACAAAAAGGGAATTATGTACATCTGAACAGCTCACTCAGTATAATGTGCATGTTTGCCAAATGTGCTGGGAATAAACTCGTCTATTGGGTCAGTTTGAACATCTGACTGTTCAGCTCACACTGCTCCAGACTGAATGATACCCAACTGACCCATTTTGTTCATAATCTGTTTATTTGTTTTCTAACTTGAGGATCAATGTCAGACCTCAGACTGTTAACATTTTATAGTAAATGTCTTTGTAATTTTACACTCACTCACATGCCACATAAACACACCATTGTTTGGAATGAACAATGTCATCGCACACACACACACACACACACACACACACACACACACACACACACACACACTCTCAAAAAGACACTTATGCCCTCACATTTACATGTATAGACAAACACACAAACTGCTGGCCTCCATGTGCAAACATACACCAGCAAGGTCACAGACAAAAATGTACACAGACACATACACATACCTCTAGTAAGTAATATGACAGCAGTATGATAACATTTACACAAACTGTGTTTCAAATGCAAACACTCCTAACACACTAAAGTATAAGCAATAACTGACATGGACAAACGCACAACAACCTGGGGACATATACTGTATATACACACTGTACATACCATGGTAAGGACAGATACGGTTTTTTCACAAGCACAGAGACACATTTGAATGTACATAGATGTGTAGGATACATAACAAGAGCATAGGGGACACACAAATAGGTAAACAGGTTTACACACAAACTGACATCTGAAATAGTATGCATACATAATGAGGCAGTTGAAGCAATACATGCTTATGAAAACAGGCATAAAGATGCAAACACACACAGAGCAGTGATGAGCCCAGCTGTTGTGCTGTGTTTATTTGGGTATTGTTCCTCATGGCTGAAGACTGGAAATCCCAGTAGGTTTCTCTGTCTCTCAGGTTTCTACGTGTTTACTCTCTCTCACCTCCTGTCTTTTCAGCTCTCTCTGTCCTTCTGTCTGTCCTTTTTCCCCCCATTGGATTTGGAGTTGGCAAAGATCAAATACAGGGTTGATCTCTTTCTCCCCCCCCCCCCCCCCGTCTCTCCTCCCTCAGGCTCTCCTGCTGCATGCTCCTCGTTTCCTCTCCTTCCACGTCCCAGTGGAAATAGTTAGAGAAGACCGACCACACAATTGGTCCCTCCATTTGTCCCTTCTTCAGACAAACCTTAGTAAAATGGCTGAAAAGTATATATCACTTTTACAAGTTTGAGTATATAGATCACTACTGAGGTTGGGTGTTTGCATGAATCTTTGTGTTTGAATTATTCGTTTAAAAAAAGAATAAATAAAAAGTAGGCCATTTTCACCACTGCCATCAGGGCTGTACTGAAACCAAACTTCTTACAGATATTTACTTCACTGTGGATAAGGGTCCTACGAGAGGGTGACTTCTAATACATTGCTTCCGCTACGTCTTCTACTATTAATTTCTTGTGAATTTAAAGATGATTTTTTTTAATTCACCTTCCATATGCAACATGGTTTTTTTTTTTTATACACATGGCTTCAGCAGGTTTGTTTTGGATTTTTCAGTAAAACAGTGAGCACAAACAGAGGTGGGAACAGGACTTTTCTCAACAGGTAAGTGAAGATCCTTAAAAACCAGAAGCTTCAACACATAAGGAGGAGGTTGGATTGGTGGAGTGAGCTGCAGCAAGGCGTCAGTCAGCAGAGTAGTAGTGAGAACTTTTAGGTAATAAAGGCTGCTATAAAAGTTCAGTGTTGCAGGTAATAGACTCAAACTTAATGGACTCAAACGCAAGGCAGGTAAAGTAAAGACGAAGTTTATCGTGTCGATAATTCAAAGCTGGGTTTGTTAAGAGGAGATCAGTCCAGACAGACAAACAGAGAAAAAAGGGCAAGACAGGCAGGCAGGAACAAGTCACAAGAAGGCTGGATGCTAAGTAAGAATGCACAATAGACAATCTGGCAGGGAACTGAGGCGTAGTGGCATGCATGTATGCTTGGGAGCTGATTAGTGGATTGGGAACAGGTGAACAGGTGGGTGGGGGAATCAGGTGATGACTGAAGGCAGAAACACTGAGGGAACAGACCTTTTTTTCACAGCCTTGTCGTAATAGGAAAAGCAACAGGTGTCACTAATAACATTAACGATGACTCGTTCTATTCAGGAGTCCCTGTAAGCCATGACAGTGTGACCGCATGCACAATACCAGGGCCCTGAAACTGAAGCAGCTAAATGGAATTCAGCCATTATTAATTTTATTATTCACACCTGTGCTTTTCTTACTGAATGTCAAAATGTCTCATGTGAAAAAGGCCTGCAGTAATGGCAGGGAGAGTTAGTGACCAACAAACTGACAACAGGATGTAAAGAAATGTTAACTGGTTGTAGCCATGACAGCCTCCTTGTGTGCCTGTATGAGTATGATTGGATGTTACTAGTCAGCAATGATACTGGGCATTAAAAGTCTGATAACTGATGCAAGTGTGACTTTAGCGCTCTGCCTGAACTAATGTAATAATCTGTTATTTACACACAAATCAGAAAGTAAAAGGCACAACTGACAAGTGCTCAAGTGCAGGAATATACGTATGTCAAGCATGTGTCCAAACAGCGTAATATAACAGAATCTATTTGCAATGTGAGGAGAATGTGTACAGTATGTGTGTGCTTGCATATACATAAGATGCATGTGTGCACATGCACTCAGTGTCTGCGTATTTGCTTGTGTCTGGCTGTCTTCTTGTCAGTGTTCAGCAATCACAGATACGCTCCATTCGCTGCCACTGGTCCTTGTGTTTCTGCGTATTCATGTTCATGTGTCTGCCTGTTTGCGTGTGTTGCACACGATTTGCCGTGGAACAAACGTTCATTCATAATTCAGCTGACATGTTGTGGCGTTTCTGTCGCTGCTCCTTCAACACAAGAAGCAACGTTGACTCATCTGCAGCGCTGAGCAGCTTCAGTGCACATGGAAAGACTCATTAATAAAAAAGATTATCTCTCTCGCTCTCTTTCTCTCTTGTTCACACACACACACACACACACACACACACACATTCAAACCATCACCAAGATGGATTTTCTTTTTTCAGCCAAGCTTCTATACATCCCCTTGATTTTGAGGAAATTGTTTGACCATGACTGACCTTCCACCTATTAATGAATTGTGTTATTAATCTCTCTTTATTTTATCGCAATTTGACCATTACACCATTTCGTCTGCTTGATTAGCCTGTTTAATCTTCCTAGGGTGAAGACGTCAGCCAGTTAATTTGCTGGGCAGAGCTACTTGATGACAAAGTCCTAAATGTCATTACATTACAAGAAGGATGATATCAGATTAGACAGGCTGGTGAAGTGATTTGGTATGAAGTTGTGAGGAGAGTGGCAATTACTCTTCATGATCTGGCTGTCATTTCCACAGAGAGACAGAGAAAGAGACAGAGCTGACAGCCTGTCATCAGGAGTAAATTAAGTTATAAAACTATGGGAAATGTTATCAAGACAACGCGACCCTCATGTCAAACATCTGTAATTCTTTCTCTGTCTCTCCATTTTGCCTTTATTAATTCCATTGTATATACAGTGTATCATGAGATATAGTCACAAATGAAAGGAAAAAAGTAGTAAATTATTGTGTGACAATACAGTAGAGAAGTTGCAGAAGCTATTTTGGGCGCCCCTCGTTCGAGAAGTAAATCTCCCATTGATTTTCTCCATATACAATGTTACGTGACTCACAGTTGGGGCACTTCTACGGCTTGGATGGACATGAAACTCTCCTGGTTGAATCGTCAGCACAAAAGATGAACAACTTGCGCTAGAAAATATCTGGTTGTTTGATAAATGTCAAAGGTAAAAGCCTGTGGGCATAAAAACGTAAAGTGAGTAGTTAACTACAACAAGTGCATTTTGATAAGAAACATCCAATCATAGAGCTTAAAATTCTGTTACGCGCTAATGGTGGCCAGAAGCTAAATATTATTTATGCTTTTGAGAAAAAATACATTTTGCAGCTTAAATAAACTCACTTTCTGATTCTAGGTCAATTTTTGATAAATTCAGCAACTATGCTGCCATGTTTTGTTCACAGGCATGAATCAGAGCTACAGCTGTGACTGGCTTCTTCTCCAAAACAACAGTAGCTTAAGCATCGTATCACAGTATTAAGAGACATTCGCCACACCAAACAGACGGAGAAAACATGATTTCTTAGAAAAGCAGTTAAAATAATTAAAACTGATGTCTATAACATAAACCTTTGGTATTGTTAAATTACCCGGGAGACTCTTGTGTTTCTATGTGAACATCGAGGATATCAATACTTCAATACTGCTGGAAGAAAACTTGCCATGAGTTGGGAACTGAACCTGGGTCATCAGTGTTGAAGGTAAAAGTCTAGAGTTAAGTTGTTAAATTGTTAAGTTGTTAGATTATAGATGTGTGGCATTGCTTTAACCCCATTGCTGAATGCGGAAACTTCAGTGCTGACTGGTTTAACCAGGCAGCACCCATCATTCATTTTAGGAGAATGTTGCTTGAAAAGAAAACCCCTTTTTCTTTTTCTAGCTTGGTCAACCTTGGATAAATCATGTTTGCAAAGGAAAAACAGATCCAGAAAAAATATTTTTCCATGGCAACAGTCTTCATCCGTGGCTTGCATATACAGCACATCCTGTCCTCATTGTGAAGTCGACTCAAGAGTGGCGTGTGTTTTGGGAAGTGCATAAAAAAAAGTTTGAGGGTGATGGGAGGTGTAGAAAAGTTAACGAGAAGTTGTAACTGGAGGCTGCAGAGTTGAACAGGAAGCCGACCTGTGAGACGGCAAAGAGAAATGTTTAAGTCTCTTCCTTAGCATCAAACTAAATTTGCCAAGGAAATTGAAATTCCCTAAACCACAAAGTGGATTCTCTTTACTGTTTACCGTAAACAGTAAAGAGAATCCACTTTGTGGTTTAGGGAATTTAATTTGCCAGTCAGAAAGGGCGTGGGATTTTGCAATGCAGATTTTTAATGTAGTCTTATTCAGACCTTGGGCCATAATAACTTACAGTTAAGAGAGAAAATTCAATAGAATAAAACCTGCTTCTCTAACAACCCATGTGGGCTTTCTCTTTGGCTTCTTATGCATAGTTTCTTTATTGTTGTTATTCATTCACATGACGATACACACAGAATAGTTGATTTCATATTGGAATAAACATCGGTCACCAACATTAGTATTAGAGTGAGTAGAAGGATATTTTAGGAAAGAGTCAGTTGGGGTGCAGCTTATAGTCATGCCTTTCTAAATTAGTATGGCCTGGAAATGAACTAAATTAATCTATCTGTCTAAACCTAAAAAGTCCTCAGACCAATTTGATAAAATAGGTTGACAGCAACAAAGTCAGAGGTCCGACTGGGGTTTCCTCGTGGGCCGCCTCCATCAAGAAAAGCCACCGCCTGTTGGGATCCTGCTCCTAGGACACAAATGTTGACTGTTGGTAGGGAGACAGGACATGAAACACAGTCTCCATAGTTGAAGTCAAACATTTTGTACACTCAACAACCACCTTGAACTCCAAATCCCACTGTGCTATAATAACATCACACATCTTCCTACTTTTGGCAATGAAAGTAAACTTGTTCAATGAAAGCGATTTCAACAAAGCAAACACCAGTGCTGTCATTTTTCTGCAGAGGACAGTCAGTTCACTGCCACTGTAATAAGTCTGTCAACTCACATAATCCAACTCATGGCATGAAATTGCATTTATAAGTAGTTACAGAAGTAATGCAGATCTTTCACTATAAAAACTGCAATTTCTATCTTTGCTCCGAATTTTCAAAATTAAGTGAAACCTTGTCAACTTTTTTGCCTTTTTGACATTATAAACATCTCTAATAGTATTGTGTCAGGACGTGAGAGAATGATCAGCTACGTGCAACAGGTGAAACTAAAGGGAGATAATTATTACTGATTGGTGAAGAACAAGGCTGCATTACAGTATTTGTCAAGAATGACATGTGGTGTTATTCCTTCTTTTTCCTTTAATAGAAAGCAGTGGGGAAGACAGATGGTAGGTAGGCAGACAGGCAAGAAGAAGAAATTGGCATGAGAATATAACATGAGAGTAGAATATAAACGAGTCTGCCAGCCAGTTGCTAGTCGTCAGCCAGGGAAGCAAACAGCCAGACAGTCAAACAATCAGCCAGCCAGGCCAGCAGAGATCTCGCCTGACAGTCTTTTAAGTCAGTCAAAAACACTGAGTTTCAGAAAGTAATATAAAAATTGTCATATACAAAATTGTCAGACGTCAGAAAGGTGTTGGGGATGGGGGTTTCAGATGCTGCTCGACCATCTGAAAAGCACTTGAGTTGAAGCATGCTGATGCCTTGAGAAAATGTCAGCAGTCAGTCAGTCAGTGAGGTAGTAAGATAGACAGACGGAACTTTTTAAACTTCAGTAAATATGGTCCATACATAAAACAACAAGCCAGCCATTTGTCATTTGACTGTGTACTGAGGGACAGTGAATGAAGCTATGAAATTGTGGACATATTTCGATGTCCAGCCTGCCCATAATACACTGAATGAAGCCAAAAGCAGTGTTTCATTTTTGATGCTAACATTTACGTGCGGATGGAGTACACTGCCAGCCTAAACGCCACATCTATTCTTGTCGAACACCCACCCCCACCACCCTTTCTCTCTCACTAGGTGAATTTCTACCCAGATGCATTTTGTGAATTAAGTTTAATTAAATTAATTTCTGTTAATACTGCAAAATGTTGTAATTTTCCTCTTTTCTATTCTGCATAATATTTCCTTTCATTTCCTCTCTGCCCTCTCTCTCCCTCTCCATTTGTCAGCATGTAGAGTTTACATGTATGTCTGTGAGCCTCAGAAAAATACCCTCTATCACAGCAGTGATTAAGTGGTTGGAAAGAAAAGGAGAATGGTGCTGATTTTCATTTTTCTTTTCCACCCACTTCCCCTTCTCTTGTTTCTTTTATGAATCCTGTAGATTCAAATGTAAGACCTTGATTTAATAAAATGCTGATGACATGTTCTTTGTTTTTGTTTTTTTGTTGTTGTTTTTTTGACAATTTCCAGTGAGCTCATCAGTAATGGTAAAAGCAAACAGGATAACCACATTTACTTGTTAGACCTCAAATCATTATGTTATAACTCTAAAGTCATCTGACAGAATAAACATAAATACAAGTCAGTAACAACTTTTTGGCTTTTTACACAGCAAATTTGTTACACAGAACTATCTGATAAGTCATCTTTGGAAACAGTTTGGAACAGGGCAGGTGCTTTCAAAAAATAGTCGGCAGGTGATTAGATGAACCATCTGTCTATCACGTCTATCACAGGCTAACTTCTTCAACCAATCAGATCAACAAACCATATGAAGTAGTTTGAGAGCCGAAGCCAGTTGAGAGAAGTGCGAAAAGACCTTTTTCAGCAGAGCAGAGTGTTTTCAAAAGCTCTGGAAGGTTGAACTTTTCAGAAAAGGACTGAACGGCTTTTTTCCCTGCCAAACAAGAATGAAGGAGATGTTTCATGCTGTGTAGGAGGCTGGCTGCTTCTCCACAGCAACAACAAAATAACCTTGTAATAATCTCGATCAGAAATAAGAAATAAATGTCCTGTCATTCACCGAAGAAACAGGTGAATTAATGAAGTTTGAGGAGTGTAAAAGGTCTCTCTGCAAGGGAAGAACACACACATACACACAAACTCTAACACACAATGTGTGGGACTGGTATGGTGCCGAGAGATATAAGTGAACATGACAGAGAGAAGGTGTAGCTCATTATCACAGGCACAGAGAGTCACACACATACAGTATACTGTATGTGTGTGTCTGTTAAGAGTGTGCTTGTGTTAGTATGTGTTAGTGTGTGTGTGTGTGTGTGTGTGTGAGGGGTTTTGTGCTAAAGAGAAAAGAAGAGCATGTGTGTGGGTACATTTATATGTGTGTGTAGGATATATTCCAGTGAGAATCAGAAGGAGACGATGTGTGTGTGATTTCCTCATTATCCAGAAACAGATAGATAGTGTCCTTCTCCTAAGTGAGGGTCAGATTTATCATTAAGATAAAGGTTACATAAAACACATAGAGAAAAGAAAGCCTGTGTATACACTTCATATCTTCTCCATAATCAGATGACTACTAATTTATGAACTTTGGCCATAAATTAAACATAACTTATCCTTCTCCTCCGAATTTAACTGAATTGGAGTCTCACAATACAAAGTGTGACAGCTCATGCATGGTAGTGGGATCTTACTTTACCTTCAAATGTAAGCTTACGTGAGGCCAGTTACATAAAATGACACTGCATCTTCACAAACAACACACCAATCAATGAGTGTCACGAAGCAAAACATTGTTTGCAACGTGTGAATTCTTATAATTACGCAGCATGTTAACCAAAACACCTGTTAGTCAAAACAGTGTCATGACACACACAAGCTGCAGTAAGAGTTTCAAAGACAGCTACTTGGCATGAGTCAAAATAAGGAAATGTGACAAAAATGCCTTCCGAACTACAGGAACTGCTACAAGAATGCCATTTGTCAATTAATGCAGTAAAGCCGCATGAGTTTCTAAATGATCTAAATAAACAAATATACTTAAATACTTGCAGAAACGCAAATATCCTTCATTCAGCAAGACATAATTACACAAATGTATCTGTCAATAATGATCATGAAGATTCATCATTAATTAAAATCTTCTTTACACCTCCTTCTTATCTATTTCTCATATCTCTAATGAACTACAGCCACCACAATCCGCACGCTGTATCTGAACAATCCAGCGTCAGTCAAATATAGTTATCATATGTTTTTTGTGATATGTAATTTGTTCATATTTGAAGTTTAACCACCTTAACAATTATTGTAACTACACAGCAGGATGTTTTACTAGAAGGAGATACAGAAAAGACAAAAAGTAGAATATCAACAATGTCTTTACCACTGATGGAAATGAACCAGTAGTACCTTTAGTGTCTTGCTTGTAGCATTGTGCTCAGAGACCTAAGTGCATTTCTCGTTCACTTGTCAAAAACACACTATTCATGCCCGATATGTCTCATAAAAAACCTCCAGTCTCAGAATATTTAGCCATTCAATTGTTGATTGGATTGAATTTAAAATGTTACTCTACCTACTTGCTAAAGATGCTGGACGGATTACTTCATGTGTTCAAAGTTAAAGATCACCAGTGAAAAAATGTTCCCCTGAATCCTTACAACAAATTTATCACTCATTGTATTTTTATTTTTTTGGTAGAAGTTTCATCCACCAGCTGTAATACGGTAAGGTGATGTGATTGAGGGGTTAGCAAATATGACCATTTGCATGTCAGGTAATCCCCATCTACTTTGCAGGTCTGCTGTTCTGCAGTGCTTCAGTAAACTCATCTGCTAAGTGTGTGTGTGTCTTGATACTTTGTTTTTGATCCTGCAGGTTTCTTATGTAATGGTGTCAAAGTGAGGGCAACTCTGTACATCTGTGTATTAGTCTGTAAGTGTTAATGTTTGCATGTGTGTGTGTGTATGTCAACCTTTAGTGGGATGAACAGCAGTTTTGCAGCTTTGTAACTTTTCTGTTCTCACTAATGAAGATGAGGGTGCTGTTAAGTGTGTTTCCTGCAGCAATGAGGCAGAAGATAATTGGTGAGTTGGCTTAATTTGCCGCTGTATGTCAGATATCAGATCTCTCTCTACCTCCCACTCCCTCTCACTCACATGCACACATGTAAGCCTCAAACAGGCACAATACATGCATAAGATAAGGATTGAGTTTATCAGCTATATTGATTTTTTGAAGCACTTTCCTCTGCTTCAGTGGTTAGAGCCTGATAACTGTGACAAGATGCGTCTTAAGCTTAATTAAATGAATTCATTCCTTCACAGTAAAAGTTGTGCTAAAAAAGAATTTGATGCATAATGCTTTGTTTGATGATGGATAACTGCTTGTTATGCTGCCAATTGCATCCAATTGCATTACGGTATAAAGGGAAGCTGTTACAGATATATGATTGATTTTTTAGCAAAGATGAATTTAAATGTCAGCTTCAAGGACTGATGTATTAGACAGTGGAGAGTAGAGAGTAAAAGGAAAACTCATAGACAGAGACAGGAGGTGGTATATAACACAGGCTCACCCCCACATCCTCACGCAGTACAGGCAACACGCCCTAATCCGCTGAACCGAAGTGCACCCTCCCAAAGTCAAGCTTGTTTTTTCCCACTTGGGAGCAGAACCAGGAAAATGAATGAGTACAATCATACACCGCTAATACAACAACATAATAGGGAGATGCTGAAATAATGCAATTAAATTAAGGCGCTCATGTGTAAAAGACTATCCACTCGGTTGGGTTGGAGGAGAAACAGGAGCGTAATCAACAGAGACATTACAGCGGGCAAATTAATGGTCCCTATTCTGTGCACTTTATTGGGAATCTTTTATGATGATTTTGCTTTATTGGCTGGTATACCGTGAAGCAGGGAAGGAAATGAGAGACAAAGGGATGTTATGAGGCATATTTTAACCTCTGGCGCTGCAGATGTAAGGTTTATGCCTCCGCTCGTTCAGTCCATGAGGACTGATCACTTTTCTTCCATTTGTTATTGTCAGTGACAGTTGGCTGACATTTTATCCAGACTGGCATACTTACATACATCTTTAGCATGAGTATGGAAAAAAAACACTTAATAGGCTACTGGCAATGATGGTGCCATGCTATGAGTGCTATGAGCAAGGTTCAGACTTCTATCAGAATTTAAACATATGAGAATACAACCATTTCAGTTTTCTTTCTTCATGATTTCAGTTTGCAATAGTTCTCCGATCCTCCTCTTTTATGTTGCAGTGTCCCTCTGAATAGTTTTGGCTTGTAGGTATGTTGGTAATGTGCAAAAGGTCCTTAACACTTATTTGAAGTTCACATTGAGATGCTGTTGGTCACCCTGGCCTTTAGGAAGTCTGCAGTATCGACCAGTCATATTGAAGAAGACAGGTCATTAGAGACCTTTTGACCCCAGGAATCCAATGGGAAAAGCCAATATAATACCCATTCTTATCCAATCAGAATATACATCACAAGGTTAAACCGTCATGTCCCAGAGGGCAGATACTGGAGTCAAAGCTGGGAATACCTGGATCTGAATATGCCCTTAACTATCTAGAGTAATAGCCCAGTAAAAATATATAAAGGTTCATGATAGGCCAGTCCAGTTCATATGAAAGTGCACAATCAAACATTAGCAGCAAATAGCATTGTGAATGCTTGTATACCTTCATTTCCTAGGTTTCCCAGGTCATTTCCTGTCAGCTGTCTAAGAAAGACATACAATGGCAAAAAAATACTCTGAAGAAATTCTTAATGTGCGTTCTCAGTCTGCACAAGAAACATCAAGGCTGAGTTGGAAGACTTTGACATAGCTCCTGAATTTTTGAGAGGTTTGACTTTTGTGGTCAAAAATACATGGAATTACTGCAGTTACAGAAATATAATTTAGTTGTGTGCAGCTGAATAATCCTGTTCACAGGAGCAGAACATTATGTTGAGACTTCAACCGGTAAAACAACAACAACAACAACACTGCATATAATGTACATTACATACTGTACTTGTCTGTTGCATGTAGACAAACATCTTATTACGTTGGTAACACTTTTTCCTTCTTTTACTGGAAAGAACTGTGTAATGTGGAGAAAATTAGCAATGTTTTTGCTTGCAGGTAATTAGATTTTTTTGGAAGTGTACCAATTGAACACAGTGTTTATTTCCCCTATAATTTGTATCAAATAACATAGTTATTTCCAGGAAACTTCTTGGGCATTATTGGGACCTTAGTGGGAAATCTTAGAGGAATGTGTCATGTCTTTAAAATCAGTTGTATAATAATGAATAATAATTGTTTAATTCGCTTCAGCTGAGCTGCACACACCGTGGTGATAAGTTTGTGTCAAAGCTATTTGTATGCATTGGCTTAATGTGGCCTTTGAATTGCATCAATAGAGTCCTGAGTCTGTTAGGTCCGATATTGACCTTTGTTAATTGAATGCACTATACTTATCTGACATGATGATGTCAACATGGCTAACATCGTGATAAAGATACAAAGTAGATGCTCAGATCTGCTTGTCCAGTGAAAATATAGAGTATTAATTACATATCATCACATCTAATATGTGTGCTGAAAGAAACTCTCCAAGTGTGGTGGGATTTTATGTTGTGCCACTGCCTTTTCATGTTTGAGTGTGTGTCTAATTGTATGTGTTTGTGCTGTTTAGATAGATACCAGCAGCACCTAGGGATCAACTACATGACTTCAAGTATCACTAACAGCCAATTTCAATTCGGGACCTGACTTTCATGTCACTGGAGAGATCACAACAGCCGCTGTGAGCTGGCTGCCCTGAACAACATGGAGGTCAATTTACTAAGAACCAGGAAGAAGGAGATACACAGAAGTATCCTGATTGGATGGGAGGATTGGTGACCTTGGCAACTACCCTTTATCGGGAGCTCCCAAGAGGGGGAGGGGAGGTGGAGGAGACTTCAGCAATCTGAGGTTTACTCCCCTGGAGGGAGAGACAGGGGGACAGAGAAAGATCTCCAATCCTTTCAGGAACCTTCCAGCTTCCATCCTATCGTTCCCATCCCTCCGGCTGTCACGGTAACTGTTACCATGGCGCTGAGTTGGCAGGATCACCTCCTCACCTCTTGTTCTCTCTCTTTCTTTCTGTGTTTCCCCCACTTTCTCTTTCTCTAAATGTTACAAAGTTAAACACTCACACACACTCACTCACACAAACACTCTCTTTCTGGTATACCATTTATCCATGAAACACACACACACACACGGGCTTAACAGCGGGATGCTCAGAGGCAACAAGAGGTGACGACAGAAGATTAGTGAGGAAGATCAAGTGGAACTCAAGGTCGCTACTCTCATCAGATGCCGACACAGAGGGAGGGAGCAGAGGAAAAAAGGTTGGCTTTGGTTTTAAATGATTCTGAGAAGATTTTAACACCAAAAAAAAAAAAAACTGAAGCCAGAATATTCTTATCTGCACACGTCCTGAGTCTTTATAGCAGGTGTGAAAGGAGAGAAAATATGTTAAGTAGAAAAGAAAGGACTCCATGCATGCACAGCCATGACAATAAGAATATACATGCATGCTTGTGCTTCTCTTTTTCTTCTTAACAAAAAAAAAAGGTTTTCTTCGTATCAGTCTGTCATGCTGTGTGCTGTCAGTAGCTCCAATAATCCAGTACATGACTGATGAAGAACATGTCAACATGGTGAGTGTGTATATATAAGACATCTGAACAAATTCATCCTTTCATAAGTACAAAATCAAGGTGAGCAATCCTAAATTTAGTACATAGAGATTTCTGAAACTACAGGAGTCTCAAAATGTTATGTCCCTGACCCGGATAGATGCCATCCACTCCAATCCATCCAATTAAGTATATCCATGTTGAGGGGTTAAATTGCTGTGTGACATTTTACATTATGTCAAATACTAAAGACTAAAGAAAATACCCGAAGCAGACATGTGAAAAAAACACTTTCAGTCTACAATCCATAAGTCTTCTTCATATTCAGAGTCAAACACAGATGATGGAGCAGATAGTGCCACAATTTGTTGCCACATTTCTGTTGCTGACCAGGTAACAAGACAGCAAACATAGTGGGCCTCATTCACAAAGTTTTTCTTATTTTTGTCTTAAATTTGTTTGTAAAAAACAAAACTGATAAGAAACCCCTACTTCTGATTCATAAAACATCCACAGACCAGTGATTTGTCTCACCCACATGCAAATCATTCATTAGCATAAGGATACATCCAAATAATACTATAAAGTAGCAACAGTCCTCCCTGCAGCAATATAGCCACACAGTCCAGTCATATTAAATGATCTTTCACTACTTTTATGTTCTTGCCTTCCACAAAAGGGAAATTGTTGGTTTCCACAGTGCAGGAGCATCAGTCACAAAAACTGTAAGTTAATTAACTTGGAAAGAGGAGCCTAAATCTCAAGGTGACTCACTGGGTTGAAGCACACAATGTACTGTGCCAGCAATCGTTTTTATCACAGAAGGAGTCAGTTCTTCTTACAGTAAAGTGCTGCATATTTATCACTGTAACACACTGACTGCCCAGTATGTTTGAGCCAAATCAACGCCAGCAGTATTACAAACTGTACTGATTATGTATCCACCAGATGAGTGTATGAGTGCTTGTTCACAATACCAAAGCACTACAGTGTGGCATGTTTGCATCAACACACAGCATTTTGCACTGCTGAGTATGTGTGTGGGTGTGTGACCATGACATCAAAACAGAGTTGCAACAACACAGTGCATGTTTATGTCAGAAATACTACAAAGCATTTAAAGTAATGAATATGTATGTGTGTGCATGCATGATTATGCGTCTGTCCATTGCATGTAAGCACAAATAGCTGTAAGCTGTAAGTCTAATTACTGGAATTCAAAACAACTATGCCTTTTATCTGTGTGTGTCTGTGTGTGTTTTGTGTGTCCACTTCTACAGATCTACACCAAAACAAAATAACCATGTAGCAGAGTGTGCAGTACAGACTCCAGCGTTGAATGTACATATATTCTCATTTGAATACATGTACATTTGACGCTGGATTATTAAACACCCCCCTTTTCTGCATTGAATGACTTATCTCAAATTGGATAGCTTGTTTCCTTAAATACAAGATTTAGTCAAAAACCTCCCAGTTGCTGAAGTCAGAAATAAGAGGGCTTGATTTAAAGTTTCCTTAAAAGTAAAAAAAAAGAAAAAGAAACATTAAATAATGAAATAATTTAATGTTGTCCCTTTTGGGATGCTGTGTCTTGAGTCTATGACAGGTTGATTCTCTTCAGTGTTTTCTTGCAGCTTTTAATCAGAAAACAACAGAGTACGTATGTTGCTGTAAGCAACAGTTGGCACCACAGAGACTGCATGAGAGAGAAAGCTGGATTACAAACCAGGCAACTGCCCCAGGGCTCCAGACCCCCGGGGGCCCCAAAGGTCTCAGGTTCATTGTGTGGCAATTACTTCTTGGTAATTAAATTAATTGAAAGTTTGTTTGGTGATATGAACCACGAATGCACAATATAAACTGAAATGATAAAGGTTAGGGTTAATCCAGCCCTGCTACAGGGTTAGCGTTTTGATAGGTAAAACAGGCATCTACTTTAACTTAATTAAAAGGTGCCCTGTGGAGTTTTCTTGTAAATAAAAAAAAAGGTATGTTTACATTCAGTGTTACTTACCAAAATGCATTGTGTGTATACTTGAAGCCTAGTTGAATGCATTTCCTTCTTTATTTATAACATTTTCAAATACAAATTTTAAAATATTTTAAATTGTGCATTGTTTACATCCATGTTTGCTAGCTTTCAGTCTTCTTCTTCCTTGATTTTGTCGATTAATTGCTATGTGTCTGTACATTACCGCCACCAGCTGTCGATCAATGGAATAGTGTGAATCCAATGGCAGGAATATGTATCGGGTCGCCCACATGCCTGCAAGTTCATCCTCCTGCATGATACAAACAAAACCAGGGACCAATTCATAAAAACATTGCTCCACTAGTGATAAATAACTCCACAGGGTTCCTTCGATCATTGGTTTAATGCTCCACCAAGAGAGCACGCTAAGTGACCCAAATCTAACACACCAACAATGTAATTCCACCGTCAACAGCTGCATATAAGTGATATATAAGTGGTATGCATAGTCTGATAAGCGCCCATCAAATCAATTAAACTAATATTGGACGTTCACATCCAGTGTGACACTGTTCAGCTAGCGGCAAGAGGCATTATAACCAAAATTAAACACAACACGACATGTTTGGTTGTGAACATAAAAAGGTTTTAGGCAATCAGGACAATTCTTTTGAAAAATGCAAGCCACGGTTCTCCACTCCTCTTCACTCCCCTTTCTCTCTGCTATAATCCCCTATTCTCTGTGTATCAATTCGGGCCATGGCTCAACACTCCACATATCTGTCCCATAAGAAGCTTTAAGGCAAAGGTAGTCTTTGAGCTTTCTGCCTCACACCTACCGTTATTTAAAATGGGAGGGATTTTACACTGCGAGGGAAGGAAGTTGAAGGGAAAGGGGGGAAAGAAATTGAAGAAGTGGGGCAATAGAGAAAATGAAACTGAAAAGGAGGTCTCCTGGGAACACTCCATCCACTAGGTTTAGAACAGCATTGGATTTATCTGAGATTAAAATAAATATTTCACCCTGAAATAAAGCAAGGACGGAGGTTGTAATAATAAGGGGTTAAATGGATACTTATTCAACTAAAGGATGGACAAATAACAAACCCATGCATGTAAAGGGCTGAACTGACAAATAAATAGAAATACCATGTATTTGATGGGTGAGTGGAAGTAGGAAGGAGAGATGGTACAGTAGGATGGATTTATTGATGGTAGCAGTGATGATCCAAGTTAAACAAAGCCTCCACACACACACAGACACACACTGTAACCAAGACACTTAAAAAAAAAAAAACCTCCCCGCTGGTCTGATGAGAAACCTGCTTAATCCTCAAACCCTTCCAAACCCCCCCTGCTGCTTCTGTAGAGCTATTAAGCAACCATTCCATACACAGACAAACACAGATTGGAGCGCAGTGGCAAAGTGCCTCAAATAGCAGATAAATGATGTGTGCGGCAGCAGTCTGTGGAAAGAGATACAGAAAGGAAGCTGGAGGGAGGAAAGAGATCGGGGAGGGGAATGATGGAGGGATGGATTAAGAGAGAAGACATGAAGATGGAGAAGAAGTGTGAGCGTTTGAGGTACACACATACAGGTTAGTCATCGCTGAAACACTACAACTTGTGGGAGCTAACTCCTTCTATCTCTGTCTGTATTTATCTCTTTCTTCCCCTTTCTCAAATTCACTCAACCATTCTCTTCCTCACTCTCCCTAATGGCAGAGTTGAGTTTCCTCCCCCCTGGCAGACAGTCTGACAGGAGGAAGTCCTCTTATCTCCTCTGCCAGTAATTTGCTTGAAGGGATAATCTGTGACATTTTCATATAAATAAATGTCTGTTTTGCTGTTCTATATCATCATATAATACAATAACGATGCAACTTACCCCCCCAGGTCATAAGAACTTTTCCGTGTGCTGTTCTAAACACTCAAAGTCTTGTATCTCATAAGAAGTTCACATTTCCGATTTAGAATAAATCAGCAAGTCATCTAAATTAAATGTAAAAATTCTTTGTTTGTCCAAGCCCTCACGAACGACACACAGAAGCTTTCTGACGCCCTTATCAGCAGGACGTCATTTGTCTGTGTCTTCCAAAACTATTTGGTCAGGTTTAGGCACAAAAAAGACTCGGTTTGGTCATCGTGGTTTAGGTTAAAATGACTACTTTGTTAAGGTTAGGGGACCTTTGCCGTCAGGTGACAGCCATAAACACGTGGTTAAGGTTAAGGAACGATTCTGGTCATGATTTAAGAGAAAGAAGGTTGCCTGTCAGGAAAGAACAGCTGCCTCCTGTGTTAAACCTCCCAATGTGGACTTTGTGGTTATATAACAATGTCACCTGACTATTGGATGGATTGGCACTAAATTTGACATTCATGGTACTCAGACGATGTATCCTAATGACTCTGATGACATTTCCTCTAGCTCCACCATGAGGGTGTTGCACGGTATGTGCCCTTAGCACGGTAAAATAAGATGTCATTGGGAGCATGTTAGCATGCTGACATTAGCATTTAGCGCAAAGCACCACTGTGCATTGCTGTAGACTCTTGTTGTCTTGTTTTGTTTCCTTTCTCCAATTCTGTGTCAATATCTTTTTCTCAGCCTCCTTCCCACTACCACCCGCTCCCTGGAAGAAGCTTCACAGTGTGAAAATGATGAATAAATGAAACAGTACCAGAGCCTCTGTACTGCACAGTTAGTGTGTGTGTGCGTGTGCGTGCGGTTCGCATATCTGCAGATTTGTGTTTTTAGCCATTTTGTTTGTGTGAAACTATCTCTGGACGTGAAGGCACGTGTGTATACATGCACTGTATGTGTTTTATGTGATTTATTTGAAAATGTGCAAAGTGATGCTGCTGTACGTGTGGTCTGCACTACTCCTTTATTAATTAATTTGTGCCACCTACAATTGCTTTATTGTATTAAAGTTGGGCAACCACACACATCCATTATCTATCCATTCATTATCTATACCGCTTATCCTCATCCTTTAAACCATATTAATCAGTATAAATGTGGTTGTCATTGGAAAGATGGAACTTAAAATGGAACGAATTAAACATGTACAAATGTTATTATTAACATCTTTTGTGTCAATGAAGCATTTTAGTGTCACAAAGTCTAAATATTGTCAGAGTAATAATGAATGTTGGTACCAGCCATACAAAAACCTTTGTTTTTTGTTTTCAGGAAAAGATTTGTTTTTTTGCATCATATTCACACAGAGTGTAGCAATGTAGCCCAACTTTTAAAAAGAGGATACATTTCTGTGTTACAGTACTGTATAAATTCTATCTGCACTAATTTCTTATGACAAGAATAAGTATAGTGGTCAGACTTGCCTCTTTAAGGCAATACTTTCATCACTGAAATAGTCTGCCTGGGGTACAAAATAAGCTGGTTTTGCACTTTGAAAGTGAGCTAATCAGCTTTGTTGTGCCAAAACAGATTAGTCAGTCCCAGAAGCTGATCCAGTGATACCATTGATAAGGGAGCAGTGATGAACTTCTGGCCTCACACTGTCAACCATCACTGCAGTCACCTAGATGAAACCAAATTTTCAAGGAACAAGTAAAAAAAAGATTATTTCAGGACTTAATATGTAGCTGCTGAATGAAAAGTTGTTATCTTTGTAAGAAAGCTTCACAATCAGTCTATGAAGAGACACATGGTCAAAGTTGCCAGCAGTATAAATGCATGTTCGATCTCCAGTCAAGGACTGCTATGCTTTTTTTTTTCAGATGGAGAAAACAGAAAATAAAATGCATTTGTACACAGGATTGTTGTGATTCAAGCTCTTTTCATGGACTGCCAATAACACTGTGTGTTACAATAATAATGTGTACAATATGTTCTCACAAGGGAAAACAATAGAACTACAGGATGTGAGCACCCAGTGACCTTGAAAGGAGACATGCCGAAAGAACGCCAGTACACGCTGAGAGAAAGAAGAATGGAAACAACCTTGTTTTGGTCTTTTGTCTCCCCTAGATATTGTAGCTGAAGGGTCCCGGTTTGTCAGTGACAGCTGGCCTCATGAACGCCTGCAGAGAAATGCCAAGACGGATCAACAGCAGAGCAGCTGAAAGGACAGAAAGGGTCTGCACAAAAACGTTTCTTTTTTTTCAAATCTATTATTTGAAGAGACAGGTCGACTAGGAGCATAAGGAATTCACCCAAGGAATGAACTCTTACTTAACCAGGCAATTTAGAGAGGTGATTATCCAGGTGGTAAATAACCTGTTAACCAAGTATTAATTATCACACCATCCTAACCAGGCAATTTTCAACACGTAAAGACCTCTTGACTTTGGCCCAGACAGAAAGTTCATTGTGTCACATATTCCCTGACACCCAGCACTGATCCAGCTCATGCGATTAGAGCGACCACATGCCCCGTAGTCAACACAAAACCTGCAGGTTTCCATCATGGTAATCATTTTATTAATCTCTCACAGGCATCTTTATGCTGGCAAACCAAACTAAAACATGCTACCCAACAGAGTTTCTATGCATGTATGCGTTCTTTCGTCCTCCACCCCCCTGCTGTTTCCCTCCATCTCCAATTCCATGAAATAGCATATATACATAGACATATAGATAGAGAGATAGAGAGATAGAGAGATAGATAGATAGATAGATAGATAGATAGATAGATAGATAGATAGATAGATAGATAGATAGATAGATAGATAGATAGATAGATAGATAGATAGATAGATAGATAGGTGTGTGTGTATCTTCTCAGTAATACTGTTTGTTGAGTCTCTGTGCAATTCAGTGTCCCTGTTTGACAGGACAGAAAATGACAGTAAATGACAGTAAATGATTGTATTCACTCCCGCTCTTGCTCGCTTTTCCTTCACTTAGTGCTAATAGCTATTGAATTACTTCTTAATTCAGCTGCTAATCTTTGAATAACCAGTATTATTGGACTTCCGTCTCTCTTAAACAGCATGAAACTATCTGGGAACAAATGCTGATCTTAGTTGTACATGCAAGAAGTAAAAACAATTCAGCACTTTTGTGGTTTCCCAAAAATACTTTTTGTCCACACAGTATTTTGTCCCTTTCTGCAAGATTTATCATTTTCCCTGTCATATAGTACAATGTTGACATCTTGCCAACTATATAATTAATGTAAGCATAACAGCACTGACAAAGTTAGCGACTAGCTGATAAACATAATAGAGCATTTAGCTCCTAAAGATCTAGTTATTTCTCTCAGGAGTTGGTGAAGACTAAAATAGAGCTCAAAGTGAAACTGAATATTGGCCTTGACATTCGTCAGGTCGCCCACAAAACAACTTCAAATGAATACTAATGTTGCTTTCTGGCTGCTGGATGTTCACCATATCAACTTTACAAGGCCATAATATGTCAAACGTTTTTGTGATGTTCAGCTAGTTGTGGAGTTTTGCCCTCAAGTGGCAAAAAAAAAAAAAGAAGAAAAAACTGATTAGTGTAGCTTTAAAGATTAAACATTAATCAGTGTTTTTATATTAACATTGAATGAAATGGCAAAATATATAAAAGGGGTCGCTCATAGTGATGAACCCACAGAGAATTATCATGTTTCACTGAGATTATTTTAGCCTCTTTCAGCCCATTTTGGTTTTATGGCCCCTAAATCTACAATGCAGTCCATTGTTGCTCTCAGAAACCCTGTTTCCAGCAGCATTGGGCACCTTTTCTTTAGCTCTGATAAATCCACAAAGAGTATATGCTACCTGCCCAGCACCAAACAGCACACAGACAAAATTAGCAACTAGCTGCTGAAAATAAGAAAGAAAGTCAAACATGCGAGCTGGATTTTTTTTTCTTCTTTTTTTTCCCCAATAGTTGGTGGAGACCAAACCAGAGCTAAACAAAGAGTGACTATTGGATTTACATTCATCAGGTGGCCAGACGGACAACTTGAGTAGCATGATAATGTTGCTTAGTGTCTTCTATATGTGTATGTTGGCAATTATTTGCTAACATGTTAGACAAAACTAATTTATAAGGTGATAATATGTCAGAGTTGAGTGTCTGCCAGCTTTAGTTTAGCTTTTTAGTTTGGATTAGAACTGTATATTTATCAAACTGAAGGTAACTTAAAGAAAGAGCGGTAGCTTTTGTAAAAAGCATCTTATGCGATGCCAGCCCTAAAGGCTCACACCTCGTCTCACCCTGATGACTGGGAGATGATGTCACCTACCCTGTAACGATCCCTGTCGCTGCATACGCTGTGGTCAGAGTACTCAGACAGAGCCTTAGGTCGGCCCGGACGTAGGTTGTGTGTGTGATGCATGTTTTTAATTATTTTCTACTGTTCAAATTTTCTCACAGAAACAGAAAGCCCGGAGAAGTAGTCATATTAGAGCGCTGTTCTTGAGACATCTTTGGAAAATGTGTTATTTTCAAAGTAAGGGTAGAGTTAGGACGAGGCTTTCTTCAGGCTGTGAGGGTGACGTTTCTGATAAACAGATATTACATTACTGAGTTAATGGAATGTCCTCACATGTCCAGGATGTACTGTGTGTGTGTCTGCTCTTTGATATTTGCTGTTTGGGTGGCTGTGGGACATCTGTATCATGGCTGCATACTAAGTATCCCAAGGGACTGTCTGACACATATGTGTGTGTGGTGTGTGTGTGTGTGTGTGTGTGTGTGTGTGTCCGGGCAAGGTTGTAGAGACTTGAAAAATGCCTCGTATCAGGGAAAATTAGGATAAAGAGAGACACAAACTGAGAACAAACAAAGGGCAGAAACACAGGAGAGGTAAAGGAAAGAAAAATGGCTCAGGAAAGGGGAGGACAAGAGACAAATCAAGGAAAAGCTGGAGGAGAGGAGAGGAGTGTGAAAGCTGTGAGGAATCCAATGAATAATGTATGACTTTCTTCCAGCTCTCTCTCTCACCAGCGTTTTGTTCATCTGCTGTTCGTGTGTAATAAGTTCTGGCCAACATAAATCTCTGCTTAGACCTACTGTAATGGGTTTCACTCATTCTCCGACTCCCCCCCCCCCCCATCTCTATCATTCTGTCCCTCTCCATCTTTCTGTCATATTCGACTCCCCCTCTCACTCTGCCTTTCTTGCTAATCACCCTACTTATGAGTGATCACACCAGAGCAAAGGATAGAAAAACAAAGTAGAGAGAGAGAGAGAGGAATGTGGGTGAACATGAGAAAGAAAGAAAGAAAGAAAGAAAGAAAGAAAGAAAGAAAGAAAGAAAGAAAGAAAGAAAGAAGATTAAGCTCAACAAGCAGTTAAGCAGTTAAGGTGCTACATGTGCTATAAGGCCACTTTCCATTGGGTACTTTTGGTCTGCTGTCAATGGTTTGGGCTAGGTCCCTTAGTTCCAGTTAGGAACAATCTATATACGTTTTAGTCAATTGTGTGCTTCAAACATTTTGGCAGTCTGGGGAAGTCCCATTCCTGTTTCAACATGACAATGCCCCTGTGCACAAAGCCAAGTCCATAAAGAAATGGTTTTCAGAGTTTGGTGTGGACGACCTTATTGCCAGACAGGAACATAGATGTTGGACAATTCAATGCAAAACCCCGGATTACGTTCAAATGTTTTCTTTGCATTTAATGTCAATTTTGCTTTCTACAGCATCCATGTGTGGCAGATAAGGTATGGTTATGGTTAAGGAAAGATTGTGGTTATGTCAAATAAACAAATGGTTAAGGAAATAGTTGGGGTTAGGCAACTAAAACACCTGGTTAAGCTTAGGGAAAGATCGTCAGAAGTGCTTAATAAAGGAGACACTACTTTACCTGCATAGGCACTGAACGTTACGCATGGTAACACGGTACATAAATCATGAGCTGCATGGATGCATTTGTTTGGGTGTACACATACTTTTGGACCTCTAGTGTATGTGCAGTAGTTTGTGTCTCAAAATTCTGACATTTCCCAAAAACACTGTTCCTTCCTGAAAAGTATATTTCACGTCCCTTCCTGTCTGTTACTAAGAGAATAGTGGAAATGGAATTAAGTTGTGTTTTACTTGTCAAATTAAAATGGGTCCTGTTTTGTGTCCTAAAGCAAAATCCCTTTGTGCCAAATGCTGGAATGTCTTGGCCAAATTAAGAGAAGAAGGAATAATATGGAGTAATGATGAATAAAATGAAACAACACCATAAAATGACCAACAACGGAGTTAGACAAAGAAGAAAAAACAAAGTGATCATAATAGCCTGCTGAAGCTGATGTCTGGGAACTGTGTGTGTGTGTGTGTGTGTGTGTGTGTGTGTGTGTGTGTGTGTGTGGGTGTGTGTGTGTGTGTTAGTCAGAGGTGACCTTGGTTTAGGAGAACTGGGGTTGGCTGAGGCAGCTCTGTCGCACCGAGAGACAGAGATCTGACAGACAGCACTGAACCCTTTGTGTAAGTATGTTTGTGAGTGTGTGTGCATGTCTTTTTGTCAGTATGTGTGTACTTGTTTTGCGTGTGTGTGTGTGTGTGTGTGTGTGTGTCCACCCTCCCTGCAGGTTCTTGTACCTTCCAGCAGCCCAATATCTAAGAATAAACCCAAGTGTCAGGACAAGGAACTGGCAAGCCTTCGCCACAGTGTGACACACACACACACACACACACACACACACACACACACACACACACACACACACACACACACAGACACACACCTATTGGTTGCTCTTTCCTGGGAGGAAGGGGAAGAGTTGAAAAAGAAAATATTGTGTGAACTAATATTGTATGATGGTGCTGTCCATTTGTTTCGTACTATAACAAACTGCCTATGGTTGTCTTTTCTTTGCCTGTGTGTGTGTTCAGAGTGAGTTTGAAGCAGATTTTCACCACGATTTATTTGTGCATATTATGACCAGGCCAGGTTTGGTTTAGATTCAGGGAACAGGTCCTGCCACATGCTTTAAGTCACTGTTGACTTTTTCAATATTTAAACAAGACCATGCTCTTTCCGTAAGCTAAACAAAGTGCTTTGAGTGCCTAAAGGCCAAGTTATGCTAGAAAAGCTATCATAGAGAGGGGCAAGGTGCGATATTCATTTAAATATGGGTATAACATTTTCAGACTGCACTTGGTTTTAGCACACACACTTACTTTGCTGAGCGGAGCAAAATGCGACTGGCAGGGTGTGAGTCATGAAAGAACAGTGAATGAACTCAGATAAAGAGGTGGAGAGAGAAAGAAAGAAGGAAAGAGAAAAGAAAAGACATGAAATGAGCGAATGACACTCTAGGGGGAAGGGATGAGCAGCTGAGAAAGCAGTGAAGCCACAAAAATTCAATGGAGAAAAGGAAATGAATGACTGTATGCACACGAAATGGAGAAATATCACTTGATTGATTATAGTCTTGCTAGTGTTTCTGGCTGAACGGACTGGAAGAGACACAGTGGGGTGTGTCCATTCATCAGTCTCTCGCCATGCTTCCAATGGGGCAGAAACCCCCCAGGACAGATAAGAGATTTTACTCAGAGTTAGGTATGTACTGTTTGTTATTGCCATTTCATTAGTCTTCCCACATTGACCACAACTTTGCAGTTAGCCAACAGCAAGACACATGCTCAACAAATCTTTTGTCCGTATGGGCAAGAGTTCCTATGGAAAACAGGTATTTACTGTGAGTGCATTTACAGTTCGCAACCAATGTGGGCCATGTGTCACACCTGATGATTAACGTCTTATTTTTTCTCTTTGTTTGATATTAGGTCAAGTTATTTTGGTTAGACAGACCAACAGAAACACAAAAAAATGTGTAGGGTTAAGGCAATGACTAGAAACTGTTCAGCATATTGAGAAACATGCATTTTTGCTTTCTTTAGTTAGAGTTAGATGAAAAGATGTCTGAGCCATGGGGTGAATAGCCTAGCTTAGCATAAAGACTGGAAGCAGGGGTGGAACAGCAAGTCTGACTCTCTCCAAAGTTAAAAAAATACACTTATCTTACTAATTAAAACGTCATGCCTGCAGAGAGACCTATACTAAAACATTCACACAGACCATATCTGGCAACACACACAATAGCTGGAGACGCTGCACATGAAGTTCAAGGCTGACGAATAAACTCTTATTCGTCAAGAAATTGTGCCATCTTCTCACCCCCTAAAATCACAAATTGATGTTTTTACATGTCTCTTTGTGTTCGAATTAAATGAACAAGATATAAAGTATTAGTGAGCTTTGGAGGTGCTGGTAGATGTAGTTTTGAAATTTGGAGAGAGCCAGGCTAGCCGTTTCCCCTTGCTTCCAGTCTTTATGCTAAGCTAGGCTAATCGTCTTCCAGGTCTATAGCTCAATAACTGAACATGAGTTGTATCAATCTCCTCATCTAACTCTTGGAAAGAAAATAAATTTGCATATTTCCCAAAATGCACAGTGGTTTATAATGCTTTGAGGCAGGATTGTGCAATTCTGGAAAGTTCATCACAGTATCTATATTTTCTCCCCAAACTGGAAGCTGGTTAGTTAAAAAAATAATACAGTATTAGAATGTACAAGATACAAAGAATTCAATGTGTTTTGTGAGGTTACTCAAATAATATATGAATGGCCAACCCAGTGTGCCGCCAGATGACACTGCAAAAGTTGAGTCAGAATCACCTTCCTGTGGCTGAATTTCCGGGTCCCCCACTGCACTGTGTCTCATTGAAATTAATAAGGAAGTCTACTGCAGTGCTGTTGCCTGTGTGAAGGGACCCCTACTCTGTGTGTGTATGTACTAGCACACATATCCGTCAAATGGAACTTTACTAGAGTGAATAAAACAAATTTCCATTTCAGTCAAACTTTAGTACTTTGATCCTCTTTGAGCATCTGAGTTTAGACCGGATCCATGTTCCTCATTAGTGTGCATGGGTGTGTGTGCGTGTGTGTCCATCCCTACTCAACAGGACAGACTGTGTCATTAGCCAAAGTGTCATGTCAGCCCTCCTTCTCACTGTGGCTCAGGACCAATTAAAGTGTCAGTTTAGGAAAAGGTCTTGTGTGTGTGTGTGTGTGTGTGTGTGTGGAGGGGAGGGGAGGGGACGACGGGACAACTCAAAGGACTTTGGAAACTATTCTGGGCATAATTGGGAAGAAGGAGGGTCTATGTCTTACATCTTATCTCTCAGATGGGACGGTTCTCAATGTCACAGTCACATAAGGTCACCTCATTTCAGCAGCTATTCATTGTCTTTATTACGCGCTCGATAGTTTAGAGGAACTGCTCATTTATTGCTCATTACAGCTATTTGGAAGAGTGTATGTTTTAAAATTCAGCAGTAATGTGAAAGGCTATTATTACAGAAAGAAAAGTATTTTCTCATCACTCTATGGACATTTTTATACTCAGTTTGTTTTTTAAAATCTGAACCAGAGTTCGATACTCCCTGCTCCCTCAAACCCCTCTGCTCCGCTTTCAGACTTGTTTACTGTTGTTCTGGGCTTCGGTCTGCTTATGAACCCTTTACTCAAAAAAGGGTATGTGTTTACCACCATGGCCAGGAAACTAGATTGGCACCTGTCTTCATGTACACAAGGAAAGTACAGAACATAAAATGGCATTCAGCTGGACTCAGGTATGGCTTCTTGGTCTGCACCTGAATTTAGATAAAATGGTCAAAATACCAACTGCTCCTGGATTTGGACTTAACTGCTAGTGTAACTGTTGATAAGGAGGACCCAAGTGTAGAGACACAGAAACCCAGGATGTCTTCATAGCCAAGCAAGCAGGATTCAACACAGGTATCTCAACAACCAAGGCAAGACACAGAACTGCTTTCTCCTCATACCTGCTGGTGTGAATACCGGGGCATCTCATGGGATCAGCATCATAGACAGTGCTTGACAGCCACTTTGAGAGTGCACTATGTTTATTCTGATGTGTTCGTGTTGATGCAAATAGTGAAGAGTTCGACCACTTACGTAAAGACGCACACTGAGTATTTGGGAACCTTTAATGCACCTTCCAGATATTGAGTTGATCCCCCTTCTGCAAAACCCACAACTTCACTAGCTCACAGATCTTCCTCACAGCCTTTTTTCTCCTTATAGTTTGAGCTAAGTCAATAAGGAAATCATGAAGGCATAAAGGTTTCCACCTTGATTCACCTCACTAGTGCACTTCATGAGGGAGCGTCTGAAATACAGTATGTCGTTACATTCAGTAAGAACTGATGTGGCTGCAAAGCTATCAGCAGCTCAGCAGCTCCTCGCTATTGCCTGTGGTCGTATTTTACATTTCATATGCGTCTGTATGTTAGACTGCACATTCAGGGATATAGCATCTAAATTCACAGGGGCACGGAGACCTTTTACTTCTCTCTGTGTGTAGGCTGTGTAGAATTTAGACACTATAGCAGTGTTTGTTTTTCTGCACGGCAACGGCAAATCATATGTAATTATTTTCCAAAATATACCATCGTTTTTGTGGATTTTTAAATGTGTTCTCTTATCTTCCAGGAGATCCTGGTTTGCCTTTTATGTCAACTTGCAGAGACTTAAAACGGGACGGATAATTATGACCTAGCATGTTTAGTTAATTTGATTTTGAAATATTGTGTTTTCAGTTGTGTTTATTTGCTTTATTAATGTTGTTATGCTTTGTACCTTTAGACAGCTGTAGTTTTCTTGTGTTAAGCGATCATTTTTTATTTTATCTCCAAAAATCAATATGCAGCATGAAGAAAAGCACAAATAAGAAAAAATGAAGATCAGCAATTTAAAAAAAACTTTAGTTTTGTAGCTTACTTTTTTAATTACATTTTCTTCAATGATCCTCTTTTGCGAGCAGACTGGTTTTTGCAATAGCCCTTACAGTTTTGATATAAAACATTTTGGAGTGAAACTCACGCCAGCCAGTCACGATGCACTTTAGCTATGCAAAGGAGACAAAGGGGAAGGAGTGGGAGGAAAGTAATAAGAGCACAGATTTAGATGAATCCAGCTCTGGGAGAGTAAATGACATTTTCAGGCCAAGTGTGGACACCCAGACACATCTCAAAACATCAGACACCAATGATTGGCAGATGGCAGGAGACTGTCGCTGACACAGAAGTCGAAAGCAAAAAGGTGTCATTATACAGTATATGATTGACTTTCTCAGTGGTTGTTGTTCATTGTTGTTCTATTGTCTCCCCCTCCACACACACATACGATGTTGTTCAGTTTCTTCTATTTCTGTTGATATATTTTCAGCTTCATTTTCCCTTCTATTTAGTGGCTGAAATCCTCACTGCTTTTGTTCCTTATTTCTCTCCTTTAACAACACCAGCATTGCTTTTATTTCCCTACCTTCCCTTGAGGTTCTCTAACTGACTCTGTTTCTTACAGTATTAGTATTCCTCACCTTGTGCCTCCCACTCTCTCTATTATTTTCCTATTTTTCCTCTCTCTCCCTGCTTTTCAGTGTTCATCAATATACATTAGTTTAAAGTGTTTGATGTCAGTCAGTCAGTGGTGTCAGTAATAGATTGAAACAGAGAGGTGTACAGCTCAGAAAACTATTGATCTGTAGAGTGGAGTCAGATCTGCTCAGTTTAGCACTCCGGAGCATGTGCTCAGTACTGTAGTGTGTGTGCGTGCATGTGTGTGTGTGTGTCTGCTTTTGCCCAAAATACATATGTTTGTGGAAAGAAATAAAAGTAGAAAAGCACATCACCTTTTTAACAGACTAATTCATTTTCTGCATTTTGCTGGTTTACTGATCATAACACAGAAATCAAAATCATTTGTGTCCCAAAAAAACAAAAAAATCATTGGTTTTGGTGCCTCGTGCTAATACTAGCACACGCTATGATGACAGAGGGCAACTAGCATTATTGAAACTTTAAGACATAAATTACATCAGGCATAATAGTTTGAATAAATAAACATATTGCATATGTTTCCCTGATCCATCCATGTTTTATGTTTTTCATTGTATTTTATTCTTTTTCTGTCATCATCCTTTTTCTTCTCCCCTGCAAAATTCAATAATCTCCACTATCTCTTTAAATGGTATTGATAAACCTTTGCTGAAAAAAATGTTTTTTGAACAGCACTTGCTCGAAGAGATATTGATCTCCCTCTGAGCACAAACCATGGATTTTATTTCACTGCAGTGTACTGGCTACAACATGTGGTCATAGCAACACGTTTAGTACTTAAGTATTTAAAGGAGACACTGAAAAAACTGAACGTTAGTGTTGCTTTTCTGGTTGCACCTTGGCTGCATTTACCAGCAGCTTCTTCAGTGTCTGTGGTGCCTTTTCAGGATTGCTAGTGATCACAACCTCAAGACCAGAAGGTCGCCAGTTCGATCCCCAGTCTTGCAGGATAAATCTGTGTTGCGAAAGTGAAAGAGCGGCCTCTGCCACTCCCTCATTACCACCACTGAGGTACACTCGAGCAAGGCCCTTAACCCCCATCTGCTCCAGTGGAGCTGGTCAGTGGCCATGACATCAAACTGTGAACGTACTGGGCAGCGTCCAGGTGTGAATGTGTGCAACTGCGTGTGAGTGTGATCAAGGCACACTCAAAAAAATACTCCCCTGAAAATATAAAGGTTAAAAAAAGAAAGAACTTGACCAACCAAGAGGGAGGGATTCAGGACTATCAATACACCTCCCACCTCACATACTTGCTGTTATTTACTTTCTCTGCTAACACAAAGAACAGATGAATAAAGCCAGTTCGACACATTGCACTGCTATAATCAAACATGCCACACTACTCATTGCAGCATCAAACTCACCTTTTGCAATAAGGCGGTCTATTAAAAGCTGTCAGTACTCTGACCACTGCTTTGCTCAGTTATTCCGCTGCTGCACTGCTCATTTGCAAACTGCTGCTGCTTGTATAGGATTTGTATCATACCCAGCTCCACCCCATCATCCACCTGAGTCAAAATCCCTGTTTTTGTCACACCCCATTTGAGCTGAGCTTGGTTTATGCTTACAGGGAGTGACAAATATACATAGTCTGTACATACTGTCTACATCTACATCACATAATAAACCCATTCTAGTTCAGATAAATCCAACATTTACAGTGACAACACTCACTTTAAAAATATATATATATATATAAAGCAACAAACTAAACTTATCCAACGTATCTCCTCACACTGGATGCAGTCAAGTCATATTGCACATCAGAGTTGTGGGGAAAATAATGGACAAAGAACACAGGATGAGATGAATTGTTTGGAAAATGTCAATTTGGTTCCCTTTTCAGCTTTAGGAAAGAAGGTGCAGCTAAAGGTCTGAGGGGAAGTTCTTTGATCAATGGCTGTTAAAAAGTCCCATTCAGCCGTGTCTTCAACATCTGAGTGAGAAAAGGCTGCAGAGGCTGGTGCAGAATTGGGGGAAGATATTGCAGGAAAGATATACAGGATGCGGGTGTCTTTTATAGCGTAAAAAGTATGGGAGTATATATGAGCATTGCAGCTATACCAGGTCACATGTATCAGGGGAGGAGGAGAGATGTGAGAAGTGTGTTTGTGTTTGGGGGGTATAAAGGGAAAAAAGAAAAAAGATCATGAAGAGAATAGAAAAACTTCTTAATAGAGAAACAATCTTTAGCCCGAAGCAGTTCTGCTTTTATGAAAAAAGGATCAATCTCCTTTCTTTTACCTCCTACTTTCTTTTTATTGCCTTATCTTCATCTGTTTTATTTACAAAAGGTATACTGGATCTGCCCCTCTTTCCTGTTTCTCCACTTCCCTCACTTTTCACTTTTACTTGTGTGTATAGCTCTGTCTCTTTCTGTTACTGTCTGTCTCTGTCTCTAGCTGAGAGGACACTGTCCCAGGCCAGACAGAAAATTAACAGAAATATACAGTGACGAGATATACAGTATAACGTCAGTTTACTTCACCTGTGGTCATTGTCATCAATGATGGACCAGAATCAAGTTTCAAGTTGTACAGGGGCACTAGGAAAGGCTGCCCATTCTTATTAGCAGCTGCAGTTCGTATGAAGGTGAACTTCTGTCCTTCAAATGACCTCTTGCAAACTTCATGAATTTCAGTTTTTCTTTAACCTTTTTGAATTTATCCAGGCAGATTAGACTGAGCACTCTGCTCTCGTCAGATCCAACGTGCTTAAAATACAATTCAACAATTTCTTACATTTATCCTCGGAAGCTGCCAAGTTTGACCAGTATAATATAATAATATAATAAGCAACTTTCCTGGAGTAAAGTGTTGATTTTATTTCTTTGCTCAAGGATAAAAGCTGAGGGAGAGCCCTGTTCTACTTTCTCCATATATATTACCAAGCTGGTCCCTGGTTTCAAACAAGCTACCAGTCACAGTTCAGTTTACATAATGATGTGGACATGCTACCTGAGTTTACTGGTAAACCCTTTCAACTTATTGCTTACCTGTGATCAAAGGCTGTTTAAGTAAATGAACTCTGGAAGGACATGCGATACATGAAATTGTATTGATCCCTTAAGTGAAGCTAAGCTTTATCTTACTTCCCCTTAATGCATGACAATAATCAATACAGTTACATTAATCTTGGGACATGGTAAGGCTATATATAAGAATAGAAAGACTGAGGTTGAGGTAATTTATTTGTAGAGCAACTGACTAACCAACTGCTGTATATGGTCTAAAAAAATAAAAAGGGAACATTTTCTTAAGGATTATCTTACTTTATTATTATTTTACTTTATTCCCTAAATATTATTTGCCCTATTAAAAGAACAAACACAATACATTCACTGATCAGAGGACATTAATGAGAACAAGACATAATAAAGGAAAGGGAAAAAAAGGAAGAAAGAAACCTTGGAAGCTGCTGCACAAAGTGGTATAGCGAGGCTGCAGTAGTGGCTGAGAGTCTGCAAACATTAAATGTAAAAAAGAAAGAACAGTACCAAAATACCCAAAATAAACCCAAACCCTGTCTACATCTCTTACAATGATAAAATGAACCCAGTCAGGACTGTGGCATTAACGTGATGATATTGAACTTTCAGTGACCATCATCTGAACTGTTCAGTGCCATTAAATGCTAAAGTAAATGTGATCTTTATGCAAGAGGGAGTTGTTCATCCTGATGAAAAAAGTTTGTTTAGCTGGGTTACCTTCAAGAGACAGCAGTGTGCATCTACAGGGGTGCTGTGTCCTGCTGGTGTCCTTCAGCAAAAATATAAGGCGAGTCCCCAATAAATATAACAACACATTGATATTAAGGCAATTTTTGTCTCTTATCTCTTCATCTTTACATCATTTTGTCATAATTTACACTTGATTCTGTGATTCACTGCAAATAAACTAATATTAAACTATTAAAAGTAAATCTGGAAAAGAGCACTGACTAAACACTCAACATGCTATGTTTGTTTTGTAAAGAAAATTTTGGGAAATAACAGCTATTTGAAATTCAATTAATATGTAAAAAAAAAACTGGTCACTAAAGCAAAGAATGTAATGAGTTCTTTATGTCCCAGTCAATTCACTCATGTTTAATTTCAGCAATCATTTTGGATGGTTCAGTTTTATGAAAGTATACAAACCTGGGATGAAACCCAGTAACTGGACATACACACCAATACTAGCTGAACTAGGAAAATAAGCTCAAACACAGCTACAGAAATATACAGCATGATAATAATCACAGCTAGGTCAGCCAGTATAGAGGACAGAAACTGCCAAAATCAAAAATAAATGAATAAATGACTAAATTAATAAATATAAATACATTCAAATTCCATTAAATGCACCAACAATAATATTAAATAAATACATTTTATGTTTTGCCAGATTTGAAAAAGGTAGGATCCAACAGCGAGATCGGCCGTCTGTAATACGAAGTTTCTGTTTCAATTTTCTCACATCGCCAGAACAGTTGTTGCTCAGTTTGCTTCCAGCTGATAACCAAGCCAACGGCCACACAGGAGGCGAGATTTATAATGAAAGTGAGAAATAGAAATTGCTCTCACAGTACACACAAGACATACAAAAAAAGTTTTAGTTTTTTTTTTTTTAACACAGCTATGATCTATGACCTTTTTTCTCCTAGTTCTTCTTCATAGTTGCTTATAAGTTTGATGATCTAGGAACAGAACTTGAATATGGCAGGTGTGGTCAGGTCATTCATAGAGCCCTAACATGCCCCCAGAGACTCCTAGTAAGTAAGATCCAATCTCCAAGTGCTGACAGTTCACACACAGACACACACACATACACACACTCGAAGATGACGGCAACAGTCCTGGTGTGAAACATAAGCTCACACACATGCCGAGTACAATGAGAATAGTCTACTACCCTTCAAAGATTTCAGGGCTTGGACACTCTTGAAAGTACACACAAGCACACCTTTCAGGACATGTTATCCACGCCTCTTTCATACTACAGGAATCCTGGATGTGTGTGACATGTAGGAAAGCTGTGGCATGAACAGGCTTGCCTTGTGACAAACATGAAGGCCAGCCTGCCAGAGAGTTCTCGCAGTGCTTTGAAGGTGTTTATCAAGGTGATTGGATATATCCTCTAAAACACTGACACAGCCTTTGTGTCTCCTGCCCTTGTTTCTCTGTTCAACAGCCACTTTTTCCCTTTTTAAAAAAATGAAAAGTAAAAATTCATATTAATGCATAATTAATAATGTTCGTATTGCTGTGAAAAATGGTTTGAACTCTAAATCTTTGGCTTGAAATTTTAATCTTGTATAATACCTGCCTTGTGCAAATAAGTTTCAATGACATTAAGGACAATTTACTCCTCCCAACTCAACACAACATAGACATGATGAATTCACATTGATCATGTTGCCATTATTGCAGCCATCAGCTAACTATCAACCTTGTGGTCAGGACCCCTTGTAAGATTGCTTGATAAGCTGACAGGTCCATGGGAGACTTGTATAACATTTAATTATTAATTTAAGGAGAGAAATCTACAGTATATCATTTCTATACAAGAAATTGAGAGCTTGCTCCATAATGCAAAAGGATGCCACACTAATATTCGCATGTCACAACTTTACAGCTGGGGTCAATTTGGAAGCTAAAGGTTCGCAGAAACCAGAAAGAGCTGAAAAACTTTGGCTTAGTGGCTAACATACAAAAGATAACTGTGGCTGGTGGTTATGCCTTAAAGCAGTATTAATAGTTTGTGTTGGTTTCATGTTTCTGGCCACCTGACAGAAGTCAGCCAGTCAGTCTGTTCTAGCTCTGTTCTGGTCTCCACCAACTCCTGAGGGATATGCAGCTATGCAGCTTTTTAGTTGCTAAATGATCCTCTAGGTTCACCAGCTAGTCACTAACTTTGTCAGTCCCCTGTTTGGTGCTGGGCAGGAAGCATACAGTGGGTTTATCAGGAGCTTTTTTTTTCACTGAAAGCTGCTTGCTGCAATTGGAAACAAGGTTGTTGAGAGCGGTGAGACTGAATCCGTGGGCTGTAAAACCAAAATAAATGAGCTGAAAGATGCTAAAATGCTGCAGAGAGCTGAGGGGAACTGCAGAATCAGATGGTAATTGTCTGTGCCTTTGTCACTATGAGCGACACCGTTCACATTACATGTAGTCATTTGACGAATTTGTATTATGAAGATAATGATTAGTGCAGCCTTAGCACTGTCTTTTTGCTGTATTGCAGCTGTTAACTGAGCTAAGCTTTAATGATGATGGTAGTGGACACATTACAATTAATATAATGCAATCCAGTATAAAAGCCCAGCAATACACTACCTTAGTTGAGATCATGTCAGAGGCACTGACTGAACTCTTTGACTATAACAATTGTAGCATCCCTGTTATTTAGTTGTACTTGTAGACATATAGCTAAATATGTAAGATCAAAAGATCTGCTCTAGAATTTTATAATAAAGTTTACTGTAAGCAGTTCATATATGTGCATATTATGCTATAAGCTATAATATGATTTACTACGAACCAATACAAGAAACTAGCTACATAGACAACATTACTGTATTTTTCACAAGGCTGATGTAGTAATACAGAACAACCTGAAATCACATTTAAACAATTGATAATCGGGGTATTGTGTAATTGCCACTAATATTTCATGGGACAGGAAACAATTGTTCTGACTTTGTTTCACTGATCATTTCTCTTTGACTCTCCTTTAGTGGTCCACTGCACCAGTAAATGAGTGTGATTTAATTAACTTCCTGTGCTTCATGGCTTGTACTGAACACAGAGAGAGCCACTTCAACATGTCACACCACTGTGAGGGGAATGGCAGCCTGAGCTCTTTGTGTGAGCTGCATGCTATCGAGCCTAGCAGTGTCATTTTTCTCTCCGAAAGTGTCTGTGTGTTCTGCGTGCACGTGTGTGTGTGCGCGCGCATCTTGGTTCCCAGGAGGGGGGCCTGTTGGCTGGCAGAGTTGCCCAGTCGTCGTCACTATGCCTGGGGCAGCCTCTGGGACAATCTGGCCTCTCTGGAAGATCCTCCGCTGGAGCGACATCAGAGCTGGCATGCAGGAGGAAAACCAAAGAGACGAGGATGATTTGAGAACAGCCAGAGCTGTCGAAACAAGACACAGCAGAGCAATGAAACAGGCAAAATCCCAGTTTGCATCGCGTCCTGGTAGAGGGCTGCAGGCACATAAATCCCGCAGTCTCAAAGCAGTCTGATGGTCAAATATATGTTTTAACAATACAGAATACAGCTGTTCTTTAATGACAGTATAAGGGACATTTTCTCATGCTTTTGATGGAAATAAAATCATTTAGTTGTTGGTAGCTACAAATGCTCTTGAAAATGCTCTCAGTACAGCAGGTGATAGTCGCCTACAGCTCACACCTGTTGCATCAATCTCAGCTTTATCTACGATTACAGTTATGAGCAAGCTCTCAGGTTTTACTCTTGTATTAAAATACTATCATGCACTACTGGATAGGCACCATTTCCACTATAAATAAACTGATGGAATAGCATTATTAAACAGCAAGAAAATCTTAATCGAAGTTTGAAAATGTTTCAGGCATTTTAGAAGACCTTCATGTCTGTTGCATCTATTAACGGCTGACTGCTGTGCAGGTCAGAGCTGGAGATATTAGTGTAATTCTTCACTGGAGATGTCATGCACAAATATACACATTAGGAGTGTGATAAAAGGAATGTCATATCCTGCTCCAGTCAATATGACCAAGACCTCTGGGAAATAACCAGCCTCATAAAAGCCATCTGTTTGTGCTTCCAGTCACCAGCAGATTAATGACATGTGGTAAAATGGCTCATCATCATTGTCTCATTACCACCTCGACTCAACTCAGGAAGAGGCTGCTTGAAAGTCTCTGTACCTGCAGGTGTCAGAATGATTTTCTTTGCTTGGATTGTCCTGTGAGTAACATTTGAGTTCCACTAGTAGTCCCTTTATTGACTTTGTTCAACTACTTTGGCTGTCGTTGCTCGTCCTAACGAATCCGTTCATCATGTGCTAATCCCAAACATACTGGAAATGTAAAATATTTCACTTTGGGTGCAACAGAAGACAAGAGCTATCAGACATACAATATTTTTAATAGCAAATAGTCAGCTTTAATACACTGGATGTCCTGCAGGTTGCAGGTGTTTTGCGTCTACTGTGTAAAAGTTTACTGATCATGCTTGACTGACATCTCCCTTAAGCTAATGCTAACACCTTTGTGATTTGGGTTGAAGGTTTAGTGTTTTGTTTTGTTTTAAAAAATTTGTTTTAAAAAACAGAACTGGTCATAATTAATTATAAAAAGAAGAGTTGTTGTTTTTTTTGTAATTTTCTGATGGTATTCTTTTATATTTGTTAGATTATGTGACCATGTAGTAGAACAACAATTCTTCTTAAACTGAGTTTTTTAGCGACCTGTCACTTTGAGTTGGTAAAAAAACAAAATGGCATCCACACAGAATCATCTCTGTTTTTTTTTTAGAATATTCTCTTAACAATAGATAGCATAGTGACTGACCATCTTAACAGGGCTGATCTGAAGTTATTACTGCATGCAATGTCAGGGATGGAAAATCCATCGCATGTAACCATTTCAGCTTGTTTCTGGAATAGAAGTTGTAAAGTTAGGGCGATCCTCTGCAATCGATGCTCCACCTTTTGAGTACCACTCTGCAATTGGCCCTACTGTTCTGACATGTCTGATATCTGAATAAGTTGAACAGTCTGCATAATTTATGTTTACAAATGTTGTACTCCACCTTATTTAAAAAAAAAATATATATATACATAAATGTTCCCTTACAGTACAGTACACAGTGATCCCGTTCATAATAATAATAATGTCAATTAAAGTCAGACTAAATCTATTAAAGTTGGAGAAGGCGTCTTTGTTCAATACATAAAAAATTCTTCAGTATAAGAACAATTCCCAATTCCTGGAAAATACCAGGATGTCAATATATAACCCTATTTGTGATCCTTTTCAGTACATTAAGTTTGGTGATTTCACGTAAACTTCAGCATGGCTCCAACTTCAACTTCACCACACCTCAACCTAATGAGCAGACATGAAATCGAGCAAAATAAGAGAACGTGTGGATACGCAGGATGTAAAACAGTCGTACCTATATTGACCTTTTCTCAAGCAGGGTTACAGTGAATAAATACTGCATTTGAATGCTTATCTGCTGAGATTTCTCATGCTGTGAAGGTAACGGGTGGTTTTCTCATAGCCTGAACTCTGACCTTCTCTCTCGACCTCCCTACCTCAATTTGTTTTAGTGTTTCTAACTATTTCCTCTTTCACTCTGTGTGGTATCTCTACTGTATTGTCTTTGACATGCACCCTAATCCTTCTCTACACTTAAGCCTATCGTCCTGAGTGTGTGTGTGTGTGTGTGTGTGTGTGTGTGTGTGTGTGTGTGTGTGTGTGTCACAGCTCAGCAGTTCACATTAGACCTGGTGGCCTCATATAGTGGGAGTCATAATGTGGAAAAGAGAGACTAATAAAGGTGAAGAGGAGAAATGGAGGGTGGCATGCAACAAGAAAATATGTTGTAAGGGTAAGTTTAGAGGGATAATATGATATAAAGAAGAAATAGTGAGAAATGGAAAAGAGTGATAGGCTAAGGTGAGAGAAGCAGAGGGAGGAATGATGGAAAGAGTGAAAACAAAGAAAGCAATACAGTTTAATGAAAAATTACAATGTATTTGAGTGGAAAAATAGTTTGCCATACTGAAAGGAAAGTTTTAATTTTCTACAGAGCTTGTGGTTGATTGTTGTTATTGTAATTTTGTCATTGTCAGTTGTGGTGGAAATTATCAAAGTCCCGACCCACCGGTGCGCCCGATGGCCAGTCCGACTCTTAACCCAACAGCTAGACTGGCACTTACAAATAAGAAAGTCCTCATCTTGCTAAAATATGATTCAATAAACCTTATTCAACTGTGAGTATTTGACTCAAAATTACAATCAATGTTTGCATGCGTCTACAAGCTGTGGCTGGTAGACAGAGGGTCTCATACCTGTACTTATAACTTTTATTTATTTTACCAACACATTAGACATACTTCATAGCGAGTTGAAAATAATCATAGCTTTTTCCACCACAGCGACTACGGTATTAATTATTAAAAGTATTATAGCAGACAGCACACCAGATAAGAAACAAAACAAGCATGAAATAAACAGCTATGCGAGCAAGTGTAAGCCCGTATTGTTGTACGCTAGGATAGTCTGTGTTGGTTGGTATTGAAAGAGAACAAGCAGAAGGAAAATTCATAATAAGAACGTTCAACCCTACCAAGGGGTTCATATTTTCTTTTCATTGTGTGCCTTATCACCATATATCATTATTAAAAATAAATAAATAAAAATAATATCTTAAAATTAGTAGTGAGTTTTAATGTTTGCCAGTAGTATACTGCCCCAAAAAACATAATTTTGTTGAAGGTTAATTTTTTTTTAAATGTTGAGTGCTAATTTTGGGGAAGTTAAGCTTCCCCTAGCCTCTTAATAGCACCGCCTATGCCAGTGTACTTTATGTCAGATGAAAACATTTCATACAGGAAGATAGCAAAGTACTCAATCAACAAGATATTACATGACATTACATACTGATAAATGTTGATCTTACATCAATGACTTTCCATTGTTTTAACACTTAAGTGCTTTTGTGTTGTTATTTCCTGGAAAACAAAAGCATATATGAAATGAACTGAAATTGAATGGAAGTGTGATGAAAGAGAAAACATGTACGAAGAGGGGGGATAAAGGGAGGAGATTAAAATCTGTATCTGTCAGACGGACAAGACACACACACACACACACACACACACACACACACACACACACACACACACACAATATCAACCCAAGGCCATAGCCCATATTTACTAAGCTTCATCTGCACTGTTGGAGTATAGGGGCATGTGTGTGTATCCATGCTGATAGCATTTATCAGTTTCCGTGTACTGTCAATGGGAAATGCACATAGCTTGTCATTTTGACTATGTAGAGACATACACACACACACACACACACACATGCAATGCCACAGGCTAGAGTTTTTGTGCTGACCAACTTTGGCTCGTCACAGTTGCTGTTAGCCTAAGCAGAGGATCTGCTCACTCACACACACGCACACACAAAGGCTACAGATCGCATGACACTGGTGTTAACATGGTGGTGGTGATGGAGTGGGGGGGGTGGAGGCTGAACCACCCTTATGAGACAATGATGATGATGATTAGGTTGATTAGGTCTCTCACACGCTGTGACAAACACAGCGTATCCACATGTACAATACATCCGTCATCATTCATATTTGTGTGCCATAATACTGACGTGACATGCTCCAGAGGTTTTAATGCAGATGAAGATGTGCAGGCAGCCAGTATTCTCCCACAGCATGTTGTGAAGAGGAAGAAGACACTCATCAGTCATTTAAGGTAGTGCTGCATGATTCATATTCATCGTGGTGGAGACATCACCAATGTGACAAAATGATAACACTAGTGGTTCAGACATTCTTTCTCCGGGTTAATGAATGCTTTTCACTTTAATCGTTCATCTCTCATTTATCAAAGGTGCGATTTGCTTTGCTTGCCATTTGCCAAACTCAGTCTCCTTCACATCTCCTGCTGTCCTACACAGCATGATTAAGTGTTGATGCCATTTATTCCTTTTTTTAACACATAGAATCAACTCGCGTGAGATGAGAGGTAGAGATCAGGTTAACAGGCTGAAGGAGTACTATACTCTGAGTCCTGTGTTGTTTTCGCTTTGATTTACCAATTTTATTTTGCATTTTAAAACACTGGCCTGACACTCTGGGCCAATCAGCAGTATAAGTATAAGGAAAAGTCAGGAGATCACCAAAGTCCTGAGGGGAACATGAATGTACCAAATTTCATGCCAATCCACCCAATTGTTGAGAGTCGAGGTATTTCACTCTTTCTCGTGGTGCAAAAGGGAAGCGCTTTATGCTATGTCCACACTTACAGATACATTTAAAATGCTGCTGTGTTTAATGTTCTCTCGCTTGCATGAATATTTTTGGATATTTTCAAAATATCTTCGCTTGGGCATGTACAATATAGGCCAGCTGAACAGTTTTATACCATTTCTGCCAAGAAGCTTTACAATTCTCCATTCTTTAAAGTTTGAGGAACAGAATGCACCATTAAGTCTGTACAAACAATATAATAATATCTATAATAATCACAGACAAACACAAGACATATTTCTTTGTTTAGACTGATGATGAAGTGGAATTGCTTTAGAAGGTTTAGTATAATGTCACTACAGGAATCTAAGATGTACATTGGCAGCGATAATTTAAGGAATGATTATCTCCACAGTACGTGAGAAACTACTGAAGGAGCTGCCACAACAAAACTCAACTTTAATGCAGGCTGGCAGTGGAAGCAGAGGAGTGTAACTCTACTGCGACCGTTTCTTCCAAACACTGAAAATGACTGCCAGTTGATGAAACCCTTACCCAGGAGGAATTTAATATCAAGAAACAAATATTTGAAGGAGCAAAGGCCACAGAAAAAGATTTTAGACGGCACGGGCAGACTGACCTCAGAAAATAAAAATCTGAATAATATAGTAGCAGAGGGGTTTGAGGTCAGTAATGTCTCAGTGCTGATATGCTGCACCACCACATTACCTCCCACACAGCCAGACAAACAATCAGCCCTTTAGTCACTTTAACCTAACACTGTTGGTTGTAGCATGAAATCATTTCCACACAGTGGTTCTTTAATGACAAAGAAAACATTATAAAATATAAACACTGATTTAACAGTGGTAACAGCTCTTCAGTTAGCTCTGAATGTCTGAAGTCTCCTATTCCAGATAGAAGTATAGCCCACACTATGGGCTCCACAATGTAACACCAGTATCTGTTTAAAAATAAATTAGATTTTTACCATCAGCAGCATCATAATCAATAGTAGTAGTTGTTGCAGTGTAATCTACTCTCTTTTAAATAGTTGTTACATGTTTCAGTGGCCCAGTGGGAGTTCAAATCACGGCCAGTTGTTAAATTATAGGGGATGAATGTATGGATGTTTGGTTTGCCACTGCAAAGAACTGATACGCAGATTTAACTGTACAACCACCTTGTCCTGCAATTCCCCTCAGTCCATATCGTTATCTCAACCTGTCTGTAAAATAGACGAGTGATAAACATACATGCTCTTCCCTTTGATGCAGTCTGCCTACCGTAATGAGATTTGTTCTATGTGTACATTAATGTGCTTTAGCTCTATTTGTGTGACCTTGTTGCTGCATAAGTGTTGTGTCTCGTCGGATTTGTTAATTGTATCTCATGTCATGTCTTAGTTTTAGTTTTATGTTAAGTTGAAGTCACTCATGTCTAGTCTCGTCCTGCACTTCCTGTTTTATTTTGTACTCATCTTTCCCTCTCGTTTCAGACCCTGACTTCCTCCCTTTGTGTGATTTTCCCGCCGTTGTGATTGTCTACCCCGCCCCTGATTGGTCTCACCTGTTTCCCCCTACCTCATGTATAAATAGTCCTGGTCTTCCTTTGTCCTGTGCCAGTTTGTCTTGTTTCGTCTGTAAAAAGATTTGAGTCAAGAGTACCAGCAAGTTTCCATGCATCAGGTTTTGCGTCAGTCTGTTATTTTTTGATCCTCCTTGTGAGCGTTTTGTTTTGCACTTTGTATATCCTCCTCGTGAGCGGTTTTTGTTGAATTCAACTTCAGTAAAAGATTTGTTGATACACCTTACACTGTGTGAAGAGTCGTGCACTTGAGTCCACCAGTTTTGTGTCGGAGTTCGTGACAATAAGATAACAATTAGAACTGTAACAAATTTGGTTGTTCGGGCAATTAGAACAAGAAATTTGATCCATCAGATAAAATAACCACAAAATAAAAGTGTCTGATATGGCTGCCAGCGTAAAAACAGAACATGTACCTCAATGGGTTAATTTGAGTATAAAACGGGGGAAATCATTAATGAGAGATTACTGTGTGAAAAATGTAGATTTGTGCATTCATCCCTTTCTTTCTCAGCTTCTGTGTGTACAGTAGGCTTGTACACTGTCATCTGAGTCATGCACACAGTGGATCAGGGTTAACTGATACAACTGTAACGTTAACCCTGCAAAGTGGAAGATAATTCCACCCCCTAGGAGAGAAAAGCTATAGCCTCAGGCTAAAGTCTGGGTTAGTCAACTGTGAACCCAGTCTGCCAGAGGCCAAGAGCTTTACAGAATAAAGTTGCCTTGAGGGGATAATCCGTTGGCCCGTCATGGAGTAAGCCATGTGTTTTATATGTCTGGTTTGTTTATAATAACCAGAACATTATTAAACTGATAATATCTCACACAACAATAAATGTTTTTTTCTATAGGAGCCACATGGTTGCTGGGACTATTTGTGATACAAATGTTGTCTATACAGTGTGCGGATTAGTTTATTAAATGCCATTACATGTGTAAACACTCAAGACACGTGAGACAAACACAAAGACATAGGTCGTCTGTCTCCTCTGTGACGTATAGCTCAATGCTAAACCAAGGCTAATGCTAATAACCTGTTAATCCATGGGGACCAGCGTCAGAGCTAACAGAGCACACAATAGCTGTCACAAGCCGACATGTGCTGAACATGTGTGTGTACCGTTTGACATGATGTGGGTGGAAGATATCTTCAGTAAATGGGTTGTGTGTTTCTGGTGTGTGTTTCTGATGCATGTGTATGTCTATCAAAGATGCAGACAGGCTGTTTGACTATTTCTGTGTGATGTATGAGAGGGAGACTGATTCTGTCAGCTGTGAAAATGAATGTACGTTTGTGCTTTCAGTCTTTGTGCCATGCATAAAGTGAGCAACGAAATTGGCTATATGATCTGTGTTTGTGTGTTTTTCAGTGTGGTGCATAGATTGCATAATGTGGAAAACATTATACATTATATACACAGCAAAATAAATTGCCTGCTGTGATGTATATGTATGTGCATGTATACTGTGAGTGTAGCATTTGTTGACGTTATATCACAATATAATTCCATGCGAACCGAATGTGTGTCACTTTATTTTGTTTGTGAGGAGATATTTGCATTGAAACATCTCTCAGTCGGGGATCATGATAAGTGTATTTGTGTGTCCAAAGCACACATCATGCTGAGAAAGAGGCTAAGTAAGGCAAGCTTAGAAAATGTAAAATAATCATTCTCTAGACCCATAAGAAAAGTGTTTATTAAGATTATAAGATTCTTTTTAAAAAGAAAAAGCTTTCTCCATCTGCCACGTTTACCTCCGTTAAATTCAGCCCTATACATGTAACATTAGCTACATTTAATATCAGCTGAGGGTAGGGCTGGTGGAGATTTAGGCTAAGCGCCAGTTGGGGGGCATCAAACTGTTTTCTTCTACCTTCATCATCTCTTACTCCCTAAATCCTGGGATAGAAGGAAGGTTAGGAAAGTAGTCTTCTGGGGGAGTCGGAGAGAGATGGAAAAGGTCCCATAATCCCAATCTAAGCCTTTTCTAACTTTTCTGCCTATAAGGAGATGAGTGAGAATGTGTATCTGAAAAAGAAACCGTAAAAGCAAAAGCAGGCTGTGTCTGTCGGCTAACTTTACAGTAAAGCCATTTTAAGCTATTGACACATTGAAAGGGCAAGAAAACAAAAAGGAACACCCCTGCTCTCTTTCCCTGGCAAAGAAAAATAACAGTAGTCTTCTCTTTTTTCCCCATTGCACTGTGGGCAATCAGCAGCATTTAGAGATAAAAGTCAAAACTAACAGCTTTCAGGGGCTGCCACTTGGAAACTAATTTAAAGCACTTGTATCTTAAGATTCTCAGTCATTCAACTCATAGCATATCTAGAAGTAGTGGGTCAAAGGAAATTGGCTGTTTTGTATTTTACCATTCAACCAGGAGGATTCATCTGAAGCTATTAAAATGCCTGGGACTCCCCACCACTCAACAGAACAGATGACGCCTCTTGGACAAGTAGAAAAACGTCTTTAAGATCCAACAGCATGTCCATTTGGCTTTGACTTAGGACTTCAAGATAACTGAAACCCTTGTGATTATTTGTCACAACCACAGTTCACTTGAGTACCCTTATAATCTTCCAGCAAGTTTCACTCACCCAGCACAAATGAACAAAGTGGCAGGGCACAGCTTTAGAAATATTTTCTTTTAACTGAAAACTGGGATATGTTCATAGAGTCACCTTGTTGTTGTGGCTTTCGTCGCGTGGCAACCATAAATTACATTTTGAGCCCTGTTGGATGAGAAAGATTAGAAAAAAAGATTGTTTCACGCACAAACAAAATTGCAATAGCTAGCTTGCCATATAATAATCCTGTCCTGACATTATTTTATTCACCATATCATCATGTGGAAAGATTGGGTATCAAAAGGCGTGAAGGAAGGGGTTTATGTTTAAGCTGTCAGATACAGAAGGTTGTTGAGAATGATGGTGAATGCAGCAGCATCAGGACATGAAGGCTGTGACAATGAAGTAGTAGGACACATTCACAGAGCTTAAGACAGACACAAAGAGGGGAGAACACTCAAATATACAAATACATGTATAACCAACAAAGGTACAGTACAGAGCACATGTGCACTCTTTTTTAAATTGTTATCCATGACGTTTGTGATGTGTTTTTGTACTTTTATACTTTCTATATAAAAAAAAAGGGGGGGGGCTGTACTGAACACGTTACAAGCTTCATTTATTTTGTTTTAAAAATGTTAATTGTTATAATGTATAATGTTATAATGTAGTTTTACTGGAATTCCTAATGCTTCTGTAATGTGACATATTTCTGAGTGACATTTTGAGAGGGATTTGATCAAACTGTTGAGGGATTTGATTGGATCGCTCAAGTGGCCGTGGCTTGGTGAGCACATTTACACGCATTTAGCTGACAGCTATAGTTACAAGTTACTACATGCGGATTAAGATTTTACATTTAAAGCATATGATCATCTTATTAAATATGACACATTGTCTACCCAACAATATGCTGCTTCCACATTAATGGATCAGTCACAATAAATTCATAATGTGACATTTAACAATGTAACAATCTCAGGGTATCACGACGAGCACGGACTCAAGGATGCAGACCCCAGACACAGGAGTACAAAAAGATAAGATTTTATTGCCAAAAAAGGGCAAAAGGCAAAAATCAAAGTTGGAAACCAAAATCAGACTCAGAAAACAAAAAAAATCACTTCACTAGGAAGGAGCAAAAAGACTATGGAAAAAATGCCAACAAAGTAACAAAGGAAATCCCAAAAACACAAGAACACGGGGAAAAACTACTTAGCTGTTGTAGAAAGAGCTAGCACGCTTGGACAATGGGACAAGACGAACTGGCAAACAGACATGGGAGCACAGAGACTAAATACACAGGTGGAGGACGCTAACAAGACACAGGTGAGAGACATCAGGGTAATTACACCAGGGGAAGGCACACAGGGGCGGGGAGAGAGGTGCTCAGGAGGGACAGCCAGAGCATGACACAGGGGTCATTTATTGGCTTAACAAATACTTTTGATGCTTTAAGTACATTTTGTTGATAATACTTCTGTACATTTATTTGACTTTAAATGCAGGAATTTTACTTGTAATCAAGTATTTTTAAAATGTTGTATTGCTATATAAACAACCTGAATGCTTCTTCCATCGCTGCCCCTGACCCATGGTATCACTCCACTTGCTACTACGATCCCCATGCTGACAGTCAAGTGTGATTTTATGATGAAGATGACACTCGTAGTCACACTTTAGAGTCAATTTAGAGTCACCACTTATCCTGGAGGAGACTTACACCATGGGAGAACATGCAAACTTTACACATAAGAGGCCCCAGCCAGCCAGTTCTGGTTACAAACCCAGGACCTCAGTTAGCCAACTTGCTCTCTGGACAAACTGGTGTTTTGGCCAGTAAATAAGAATAAATAAAACTTAAATCTATGAGATGCACTGTTGCACTGACACAATTATACTTGTCAGGACCCTCACTTACATAATGCTTTGAAGTAACACAAAGATCAATAATACAGTGCATGAAAGGTCTCAGTAATCATTTGCTCTTTTGTTAGGGAAAAACAACCAACCAACATGGTGCAGTGCACTCCTGTGCATATCTAGAAACCCAACAAAACACTCCGGGGTAAACTTGATTCTGCTGATCTATTCATCTACATTTTCTCTTCTTCTCCTGCTTTTCTTTTAGTTTCTGCTCGTGTCCTGTATGCCCTGTCCTTTCCTTTTCCTCTGATCTTCTCCTCTGATAATGTCATTTCACCCTTATCTCTTGGGATGCTTTAAAAACAGTGCCATCATCATTACATGCAGTGGAAATTGTTTTGACCGCGTATTCACTGTGGAGATGAAAGCACGGTTTCTGCAGAGGCTAACTTATTAACACAAAGCTCTGCATTTTATAATATACGTTTTCGCTTTACTGAACATACACAATGGGTGGCATGTTGTGTCCAAGGCCAAGGCCACACAGCATGTGGGAAAGTGTGGGAGAAGAGATACGGCAGGCGTGATGAATGCCCAGGCGTAAAAAAGAAAAAAAAAAGTGAATATATATATATATTCACTCGCAACCTTGACTACACTCACACACACACACACAAAATAGTCATAGGCATTGATAAACCTAGAAGTCTTGCCCATGAATATATCAAACTATGCATTTAGTTTGCTGAAACTGAATTTGTAGTTCGCCTTCGCTTAACTGTCTCTTGTCACTAAGAGCACACACACACACACGTCCATGTTGCATCATGTGTGTGTTTGCAGAGTTCAGCATTATGCAAATGAGCAACAATGTAACCAACTGAAGTACAGATGAAGTGCACCTTATGTTCATCTGTGTGGCAACTGAACAGCAAGCCTATCTGATCCCCGAGAACCAGTTCAGCAGTTGGAGAGCCTTTACAGACTCTAACCAAGGGCGTTCAAAAGCTTGTCGTTTCCAGGCAACAGTCAACACATCCAGGCATCATGGCCACACACATTGTGAGCTAATATCAGAGACCAGAGCCATGCTCACTGGCATGCTGCTTATTCTAGAAATGTATTTCTTTTTTTTTTTTCATGCCTCTCTGTGCTCACATTTCACTGTGGTGGAAACAGGAGAAAGTGCAGCAGGTATCACAGGTAAAAGTCTCAGAAGAACCAGAAATAATTGACCACGGTGGCACAATGGAAGCTGAATTCAACAAAACCTCAAAAGAAAACGACACTGGAGCATCTCCTTGGGCACTCTTCACTGCCATTGAGCCAGCCCAATCCAACAAAGCGATAGAGCAAAAGATTGACATGTACAGAAAAGAAACACTTCTCCCTCTTACTAGCTGTCCACTGAAGAGTTGGAAAGGAAAATATCCACCTTTATGCTGTCCCCTCTGGCAAAAGCATACCTTGCAGCTCCTGCTGTCTCAGTCCAGAGTTTGCTATAGAGCAAGAGACACACAACTGTCACAGTTGCATGAACATGTTAACATACTGATTTTCTTTGTTTCTGTGGCATTACTTAAATGGAGTTCTGTGACCCAGCCAACTCAGGTGTTTGGTAACAATAGTTCGACCAAGTTCAAACTGGAGCTTTTCATTTTAGCATTTCTGCATTCTCTTCTTTTAGCTTTATATAAAAATGTACTTATTTTTTCGCATTTTGAATTGTAAACTAAGAATATTGAGAAACTAATAGTTTTGCATATTTTATGCCCAAGAGGGTGATGCATCTCTATTCCCCACAGCAAAATGGTCTATCCTGTGGTGGTCAATGCATATTCCATACACAAAACGTCGCTTTTTACATTACATGACGACCTCTAAGAAACATTACATAGGTGAAACATCACACTTTCAAGGGCTCTGCGCAGTTACTCACCATCTTTGGCCTGAAACAAATGCCACACAGAGCAATGGGCAGCGAAAGCATGTGGAGAAACTGTGGAGGACAAAACTAGGCACATTTGTTCCAACGGGCTTAAATAAATTACAATGACAGTTGCACAATGTACCCAACTAATGTTTTCAATGCAATTTCTTCACTGCAAAGTTTTTGAGACGTGTGATACAATTGAATGATTTGTGTCCTTCTGTGTAACTCGGTATACCCTGCCGGGTAAGCTTTTTACAGTTTTCAAAATTTCCAAAAATATGTCGAGTGTATTGAACATTGTACTGTGTATGTAACTGACTCAAGCTCAGTGTATCATAGTTTTATAATTATCACCATTCCTATTGACCCAAACTCTCACACGTTTCCTGACGTCAAGAGGTACTTTTGGGAGAAAGGCAGAGCACGCACCAGGCAGACTTGAGATTAAAGTACCTACCTTGAAAGGAAAAAAGTCCTTTATTTTTGGAAGAAAATGTGTACATACTTTGCATTAGTCTGCAACATTATTACTACAATCAAGCTTATTGTATATCCTTAAATCATTAACATCAAACCTATCTTCAATTCTGATCATTCTGATCAGTATTGGATGTTGCACGGAGAACCAGGGGATCGTAACAGACCTAACCATGCACACAATAGAGATGCCCCTTTTTTATTCTCTCTCCTTTCACCTTAGACGCTGGACGCCACAGTACAGAAAATAAAAAAAAGACAGGTATGGATAGAAAATGTGACAGCAACACACAGTGAGAAAGCAATACAAAAAGGAAAGAGAGGTGGATATTAGAACACCGGAGGGGGGAAGGAGAGAAGACATCACTGAGTGGCCATTGCTTCAACTCATAGGAGCTGTCTAGAAGAAGATTAAGGGTAGGCTCAGAATTGCTGCCCTGTAGTCACAATACACAGTCACAACAATGAACTGACACCCACACTGCCCTCTCTATATTGCACGGACTTTATTAGGATGAGTGAGTGTGTGTGTTCTCGTACTACTATCTTTGAGAGACCTGCCGAGTGAAGACATTCTGGCCAGTCCTCATTTTATTAGGGTCTAGTTAAGAGCTAGGACTAGTTTTAGGGTTACAGGAAGTTATTTAGTAGTGTGAAGATGAGGGTTTGTGGTACAATGGTCAAAACTTTTACCATTGGGTTTGAGAAGGTATTTTGTGTGTCTGTCTTCTTGTAATCAGTCAAAACCAATATAAAAGTAAACCATTTACTGTTACCTAAATGGAACATTAAAAAGTATTTGCAAAATGTAATAATCTCACCTTTGTCTACCGTGTTCAAGTCTCTTTTCATCAAGTTGGCTTCCATGTCCTCTACACCTGCAGTGCATTTGTCCATGGATGCATTATCAAAACTTGATGCCACCTCCAAGATGGCGTTCATTCCTTCCAATGAATGTTGCTCACCCAGAGCAGAAAAAAAAAAGTTATCTTGTCCTGGTCTGCTTTTCACATTGCCTTTGTCCCTGAACCCACCAGCCCGTCCTACAGATGTTACCATTGAGATGATGTCACACACACTCCTTATTTTACAGATATGAATAATTGACATTGACGTTAATAACTGTGTCAACAGTTTTACTGATGTCTCTTTCATAATGGAGGGCTATATTGGCTGCGCTGCAGGTGACTGCAGTACCAAAGTTGGCCACTGGGACAAATTGGCAGGCTGTCTACTATACATGTTTCTCAGTACATCCAATTGTCTACATTGTACATAAAAACCGTGGGGGAAATACTGGAATATCACAGAAAGGTTTTGCTCTTGTGTATATTTTCCTGGTTCCTGACTAACCTTGTCTCTCTTTTGCCTCAGGATCTCTGCCTGCCTACTTCCTGTTCGTCTGCCTGTCTGTCGCTCTGCACTTCAACAATCCTGCCTGCTAGCTCCACGCTTGCCGCTACCAACCACGCTCATGTCCAGCCATCTTTCCTGCTCTGCCATGCTTCCTCTGCCTTGCCTTTCGACTTACCCCTCATTCATCTCCAATAAATCACTTTTCTTATTTATTCAAACCCGTGTCCGAGTTCTGCATTGTTGATCGTAACACTTATTGGATAAAAGAAATTGCTGGACCTACATTGATATCTTCCATTACAGGCCTCCACTAGAAAGGCTGCAAAATTATGGGATATTTTGCTGGAAACATTGTTTGTCTCATGATTCTCTCCTTCGTCCTGGTGGAAGAGGCAACCACTTTAATTGATCTACATGTGGATGCTCATTCTTTCAAATCACTAATCTTCACAGTAGGAAGTAGCTTTCAAATAATGACTTCTCCCTCGCCGGGTTTCATCTTATGTGTGAGGCGTCATCATATGTAAACAAACATGCACGCAACTATTTATAAATGTGATATTTGTATGTGTGTGTGTGTGTGTCATTCAAATAAATAGGTCATTAACAGAAAAGGCCTTATTTCCTGGGAAGCAAAGAGAGGGAAGGGCTGGTGTGAGATGTGCAGACACAGTAAGAATAAGAGCAAACTGTTTTGGGTGTAAACACACACACACACACACACACACACACACACACACACACACACACACACACACACACGATACTTTTACATTGGAAAGGCAAATACACAAACAAGCATGCACAACTCACAAATTCACAAAGTAATGATTTTCCCACAGTGTTATAGCATTGGTAATAAGATTCTGCAGTGACAGCATCTTGGTGCAAGCAGAGGTGAATAAAACTCTCTCTCAGACTCCAAACACCAGACAACAGTTCTCTCCTCTACTTTAAAATGGATAACGTCTGGTTTGCAACATGGTAGAGCGATTGTATGATTCAACCTCGTGTAAAATTCTGGATTCTCAGTAAGAAACATAATTGGCCAGGAACAACGTGACATGGAGGAAAATATTTGTATCAGATTCCCAATAAGTGAGCCAAGATTATTGTCCTCAACTGCACCGAGTATAGATGGACAGTCTCTTATTTATGTATCTTGTCAACATTTCCGCTGCTTTATTTCCCTTTCAAATCAAGAATTTGCTGCATCATCAAATCTGGCTATTGTATGGTCTGGGTGACCAAATTTAATTTAATTTCTGAAAGCAGGAGAACATATACAGAACATAATGGTATTATCAATTGTTCATTGTTACGGGGGAGTTGCTGCAGGTTATTGTTTGACACATTCATGCATGCACACTTGATCTATTATAGTTATAGTATTCCTTCATTCCAGATGATCAACTTTAATACGCTAAAGAATACAAAAAGCATCATTCTGGCCATGAGGACCAGATTACTGATTATCATTGTATTTGACTTTTCTCCAATTAATGCTTTATTTTAATCACATTTTAGTCAAGTTATTCTACAGGGGAGACATTGAAGAAATTCTTAAAGTCAAGCCTTGACTCTATGCTGAAGCTAATACTTAACTTCATTGAGTCAATGCACATCACTTGTATTCTCCTTTTTTCTGTCTCCACTTGCTGCCCATTCCTCTCACCTTCATTTAAAAACTTCATATGCCCTTTGCCTATCTGATCTGTTTCCTCCATTTGTTCACTTCCATCTCTGTAATTCTGTCTGGTCACCTAGTCCGTCTGCCTCCTGTGTGTGCAATCTGGGGTAATGAGGTAAGCAGCTGAGGCACACGGCAGTGTTTCAGTGTCATTTTGTAAAATGCTAAACTTTGATTAAATAATCAAACTGGTTGTTAGTGAGCTCTGTTTAAGTCCTACAATTCTCTAAACTCTTTTTGCAGGTTGTGCCTCTTCAGGCCTGTGGGGAGAAAAGGAAGCCACTGTGTATATGGATAATAAATGAACAGGATTGTGGCTGGAGAAAAAGTTTTTACGTAACACTGATACTTTTACACATAAACCCTTGGAAGGAGGTGCCTAAGACAGAAGGTCAAGTCAAGTTTATAGCCCGATTTCACAAATTTATCACAAAATTTGGTCCTATATGTTTGGCAACACGCTTGCTACTGAAGTACTGAAAAGCATTCTTAAACCACACACTTAACAAAGTTAAACTAAGCATTACACCCTGAACACTCACAACAAAATGAATCTGAACCTCAGGGAAAACTAGGCTTTTAAGACTTGGCACAGCTGATGCCACTTCTCTAAACGAGGAACCTCACCAACCAGCCAACAGAGCTCTCTGAGCCAAAGTCCTAAAGCTTAATTTAAAGGGACTAAAAGTACCACCTCTACTGCTTTAAACACAGAATACCGGTGATGTATCTATGTGGGTGGATAGGTCTGTTGACCAACGGCACTGACTTTACCATTATTTCACCAGGTGATGAGATTTTACCTTTTATAAGTAATTGTGTGCCAGCACAAAACAACAACTTTCAGGGGGCAAAAAGTGCCTTGAAAAAGAGGTTGACCAACTATTTAGTAAAATAAGAATCATGCAATAAATTACAATGTTAAACTCTCTTCATCTCTGGTGGAAATTCAATATGAACATGCCAATATGCTCTATTTATCTGTGGGATAAACTGTGCAGCCATAACAGTAATACAACAGTGCATTTCATTAGCATTAAATTATTGAATTAATTATTCAATATTCTCATATAAACTCATAAAACTGACTCTTGTGGGCGTATGTGCACAAATGTTTTTCATCTGACATTTATAGGGTTTCAGTTAATGAAGCCTTAATGGTGGGCAATATTATTAGATAATGGGAGATGGGAAATACCATTAGCAGGCAAGCAGGTTGAGAAATCGAAGAAAAACAACAAAGATAACATCCAGCCCGTAATAGTGAAAAAAAACCCAAAATTGCGTTTTGGCCTCAATTGAAATTCCATTTACTACTTCAAAATATGCTTGTGTTATGTTTTTGAAGAGGAATAGCAATATCACTACAGAATAATGTATAATCAAGGCTTCAAGTGATGCAGATCCAAACAAAAGAAGGCTAATTATTTTGAGAGAACAGAACACACACACACAAGCAGAAATGTTGCAGTGAGTCTGATGCCTTTTTATTTTAATTCCAGCAAAGATTGACACTACAAAACAAAAAATATCCTGAAGGACTTTTAGTTGTACAGCAACTGAAAGTTTGAAATGGTGTTGACATTTGTCGTAAGCAGATATGAGATTATAGCATTGAAACAGGGCACTTATGTGCAGACTCTTAAAATGTTGGCAAGCTTTGTCCCTGTTGGCCACCATGCATTCTTTCTGACCTTAATCCAATTAAATCAAAATAAAAAGAGGTCTCTGTCAAAAAGATTATTGCAAACATTCAAGCAGGAAGGCCAGCTCACCACAGGACTTCCCTTGGTCTGTCTATCAAAAGGCAAAAGCTGGGTTTTGAATGGTATCACCTGTTGAAGGATGATCCCTACCATTTTAGTTGCAGTATTTTAGTTTGGAAAGGTCCAAGCTTTCAGTTGTAATTCACAAGAGTCTACAGCCATGCTAGGTTAAGCTGTACATAGGCAGAGAGCTGCTTTGACTTACTGTAAATGCGAACGTCAGCATGCTCAAACTGACAATGTTTACATGCTAAAGTTAAGCAGGTAAAATTTTTTACCATTGTCACCATCTTAGTTTAGTGTGTTTGTATGCTAACATTTGCTAATTAGCACAAAACACAGAGTACACCTGAGACGGGTGTCATTTGTTTGTCAAGTATTTGGTCATAAACCAAAGTATTGGACAAATTAAAATGTTCTTTAGGGTACATCACATGGGAATCCTGAATGCTTGTACACAGTTTTAAGCAAATCCATCCAGTAGATGTTTCATTGGATAAAAGGAAACTTTGACCAGCTGGTGATGCTAGAGAAAAAGTCAGGGGGTCACTAAAGTTGTTAGGATTCATCCACTGGGCACCATGGGTATCTGTGCCAAATTTCATGGCAAGCCATCCAATACTTACACTTACACTAAAAACCAAGAATGTCAACCTCATAGTGGTGCTAGAAAAATGTCAATGGATCACCAAAGTCAGTAGGATTCCTCCTCTGGGGATCATAAATGTCTGTACAACATTTCATGGCAATCCATCCAGTAGTTGCAGAGATATTTAATTGGTGGATAAAAGGTAGAATGTGAAATGGACTCAGGATAGTGTACATTTAAAACTGTGGGCCTGTGCTGCAGGATGTTGCTGAGCCAGCCTTCTCTAAATGAAGGTTAAACACGTTAAAAGGATTAATAGTGAGTTATCTCTGTAGCTTTCTGGAAACAGACACTGCTTTGGAACCAGTGCAATGTCATGAAATGAAACCTTGGCTTTCATAATTTATTCTCTTTCTACCATTACACCCTTTGCCATCAGTGTATTGATTCCTGCCTGTAGTCATGATGATAATGAACATGATGATTAATGAATTACATGAAAGATACTGAGCCAGCAACATGCAGCTAATGTGTCAACCACTGACTGGGCTCACGGGGCTTCAAGAGGACTAACTTATATTTCTTAGTCCTTTCTCTCTCTCCCTTCCTCCTGTTCACATTGCCCTCTACACTTTTTCCATTTCTCCATGATTTCCCACCTCTGTTTTAAAGCTTCCTTTCTTTCTTTCCCTCCATCCAACATTTCTGCAGTAGCCACAGTGGGGAACACACCTCTTTATTTGCAGGGAAAAGGCAGGTAAAATACAGTAGTAAAGTAGCAAATTCACAACATCTATGAAAGGAAATTTTATATAATTTACTTATAAATTCAAGATGATGTAAGCTAGGCCAATGGAGCTTGATTCATTTAGACTCCAGCCACACAGTAAACAAGTTGTCAGCCCAAAACCTAACGTGAATACTTAAACTACAAGATTGACTTCTGACCCCCACTGAAAACCACTGACCCCACAGCGTGCACGTGAAAAGTTTTCACTATCTTTCTAATTGTGAGGGGATTATGTTCTTAATAAATATAGAAACACAGACACACACATTCACAGAATACATAGAGTTCGCATACCGTACACACACACACTCACATAAAACCTAGATACGACTTTCCAAAGAACATATTAATGAGAATTGATACCGCTGATAGTTTTTACATTAGAATAAATTGTTGTGCGTAAGATCAAAAGACATCAATAAGCACCGCCGGGGAAAATGTGTTATATCAGTGTTCATAAATATCACACCCTGTTAAGGGCAAATTTGATTGGTTCCAATTTACTGAAGGGAAAGGCGTGTTTAACCTTTACAAGAAGAAAAGGGGGATGCTGTCTATTATTTTACTGGTGCAATTGAAAACTTTAACTGGCTCAATGCTCTAAGGAAAATTTGCACGTGCATCAGATAAAGTGCTTCAATACATTTCAGAGAACCTAAAAGTCACCATTAGCCAATATCTAATGGTTGTTGGACATTAAGGGGATTGGACCAGGGATCCTCTTGCTGTGAGTTAACAACCACTGGTTCACCACGGCACAGAGGCAAATTGATCTGCAGTCTAGTACAGACCTTCCTGGGGAGAAGTCTAATCAGCCAAACACCTGTGAGAGCTGGCTAGTGTTGTAGAAGTAGCAAGATGTGAGCAAGAAACACCCCTCTTTCAGAAAATAATTGTCCAAAAATTATAACTTGCCGCTCTAAAATATAATTTCATACTTTCAGCAGGAGTGTGTATGCATGTGTTTATGTTGATATTTAACAGGTGCACACAGTGTTTAAATTGAGGGAGAAACTTAAAGAGTCATCTTTCAGTTTCAGTGCCAGTGAGTGGGATTTTGATAGTGCTCTCCCCATTAATTAAGGCTCGGATCTTTAAAACTGTAATTCCTGTGGGTTAGATTTTTTTTTAAACATTATTAGAGAAAGGAGGCTTGTGTAATTGTGAACTAGTGCTAAACATTCCAATTGTTTTTATGGGTACAATACACAGGCATGTTGAGTGGTAAACATCCATCATCAGACCACTTTGATGCCTCAAAGTTGATAGATGAGGAGAGGCCAATTAAGAAATGGCAAATATGACTGCTTAAGCAGGTATGAATCTTGTAGGCCAAATCGTCCAGTAACTAGTTCAGGTGCATTCTGCAGATGGAACGGATAAAAGGTCTCTGTTCAGACCTGCTGCCTGCAATACAACATGTAGATGTTATATTTTGTCTCATTTTGCCATGTTGTTTTGGTTCTCTGTTGCTATGGCAGTCTTTCTTACTGACAACATAACTAATGAATGTAAAAATGATGCGAAAAAAGGGTGAAAATGTGACTCATACATATGAAGGGCTTTTTTTTTTTTTCATTTGCCATTTGAGAGGCATTTCTAAACTTTTAAGGACATTTTGGCTCTGGGACTTTTTAAATAATGTTATATTGTGTCAAATGGAAGTAACAGAGCAAAAATGTCCTCAATGTGGTTGTTACAAGACCCTTCCTCTCTTTGTCTCTGTTAGTGTTACCGACTTGCTTATCCACACTGCCTCATTTCTGTGTCTCTGTCTTTAAGGGCACTCGTTGTTTGGCTGCTGTCTAAATGATTATCTTTTATCTCCCTCACATACTCTCTTACATCTCCCATCTCTCTCCCATCAGCGCGCTATAGCCTCAGGGGAGTTGTCCTGCGAAGCAAGTGGGGCTGATTGAGAACAGGAAAGAGAGGACAGGAAGGAGCAAAGAGCATATTGAAGAGGTGACAGTTCTGAACAACCCTCCTGGAATCACTGTTATCCTGATGAAGTGGTTTGTGAATCTGCGATGCTTGCAGCTATATTGTCTGGAGCATTGGCTCTCAGTAGGGTTTCCCATGGCAAATTTGTCCCAGGTGAGGGGCAAGTCAAAGAATGATTCAAGACCTCCCTTTCCTGGAGCCAGGCCCAGGAGCTGGTGTGGGATGTCAAGCTCAGTAGTGCCAGGTCTGGTCTCCTTGTTAGGGGTTGGACTTTCCAGAATTGTCCAGGGTGAGAGGCACTATATGAGTGTTGGGTTACAAACAAGGCCCCAGCTGGCTACTGCTGGTAGAGTTTGGCTCAGTGAATGAAAGGGTCACCTCAGTGTGACCACTTGTCACATATTATATAGACAGCCAAAAGGGTCACATTCATCTGGTGAATTGTTTGTCAAAAATACAGACAGGTGTAAGAAGCATCTAAAAACCAGACAGAACATTTGCAAATTGCAGGTGTTAGGGTTTCAGGCTTTATAACAGCTAAATTGCGGACCAAAATAAATTCACTTAAATTATTTTGTGCACTGTTGTCATATAGAGTTCAACTTTGGTACTCAAATTTGCACCGTTGACAAACCGTAAACCATCTTGACAGGGCTGAGCTATGAGATAACAGAGAGTCATTGAGTCCAAAATTGAGGAAGCTATTATTGTATCACACCATCTTACTTTATATAACCCTGCTCTACCGACTAAGAAGCAATGCCAATGGAGCTTTCCTCCGTCTATCCTTTTTGCCCCAGATAAAACTACTCATAACCAACAGTAGCCCTTACATGAACCACAAGCAATCCCAACGTAGCCAAGCTTTCAGTACCACCTATTTTGCAGAGACATGTGAATGAATTTTGGTGTTCTACTTTGGATCAGGGCACTTAACAAGATAACTGAAAATACCAGCTGTAAAGAGCAAACAGCTGGAAAAGCATAGTTCCCAAAAAAACTGCTCCCAGATGATTATGACCCTTTTGGCTTTCCATAAGAGAAGGGCTTATACATTTTTTCTGTGCGTCAGTACTAAAATAAAATTTGCAGTATCTGTCTTTTTTGAAACTGGGCGTCCCTGGGAAATGTAAATGCTAATTATGTCAATGATCAAGAAGCTTGTACTGGAATAAAAGAGTAGACAAGACAAACTAAACCCCAGTGAACTGTAAGTGTACCTGATACTAGAACACATCAGAGAGTTATTGTATGACGCAAGCTTGAACAGTGAGCTTGACTTATCTTGGTAAGTTTCCCTTATTTTTGTTCAATTTACTACAATGTCATTGTACAGTACGATTTACTCTGTGAATATGAAAATAAAGCTAAGAATAACTGAATGATGTATCTTTAATAAAGCAAGCTTTAGAGCACTCGTCACAATGATTCCACCCACTGGTGATTGACTATAACTTCAGCTTGACGTCATGAATTATGTGCCATTTGGCAGTGAGTCGCCGCACCTGACAAAGGCTGTCTTGTCTTTTTTTTTTCATGAGTGATGGGAAACACTGACAATTCCAAAACCAGATAGATGAATTAACCATTGGCACATAGCGAAATCAAACACATCCGCAAACACTGTAGATACATGCACACACATTCACACACAACAACGACGAGAGGGAGCCAGAATGGCAGCTGTGCAGGCATACAATACATATTTCCAGCAAAGCAACACACTTACACATTCATAATACACACATAACTGGAGCATAACTAGTACGTCGTCACAGAGAACAGATAAGAGATAGAACGGGATCCACCTGTTCTAATAAAATCTGAGAAAGTCTTAAAATATCTTAAATCGTTTGAAAAAGTATTTCATTATTTGTCAGTTGTATATTTGGGAAAGACAAGAACAGAGAGAAAGTGTAGTAGAGGAATGTGAAGAAAGAGCTCTGGAAACAGGGTGCAGTAAGACAATTCAGGGGTGTTGTATGGCCGGATAAAAGGATAAAAGGGGTTGTAGCAGAGGCTTGTGTGTGTGTGTGTGTGTGTGTTTAAAACATCCAATTCCATTAAGTGCTGCTAGCTGGACACTGCTTTCTCATCTGAAGTATGAAGAGGGAGAAGGAGATGAATACAGATTACTGGCTAAATGAGCACACACACACACACACCTTATGTTACTCACTGGCAGTAGGTATTTAATCATGTAAACTTTAATGCATCGTGTGTAACATTTAAATTCAGTGCACATACCTACCTACCATTAATGTATTAAGTACCTATGTGTAATAGCAGGGGGGGGGGGTTTGTTTTTTGAGTGGGATGAGGGTGGGGTGCTTCTGGGGAAGCTCGTCAGGTAAAAAGCGGTTGGCGACAAAGGTAGCATATACCTGTCAGCAACCATACCGTACATATCATGCAAGATGTTTTAACTTTTTCTTATTTCATACTTTTTATATTATGAGGAGTCACTCACTAGTGCCCCGCCTCTCTCCTTCTCTTCAAAAACAACATCTCAACCCCCCTTCCATGGTGCAGTTAAAAGCCCCAAACAAAAAGCTAGTAAGTGGACCTTGAGTTAAGATTATTTGTCCCCACATGCACATGTATACACAAAATGCCAGAACTGTAAACGGTAGATGGTATAATGATCAAACACAGAAGATGAATCTTCCTAATGCAGAAGACGAGGACGAGGACTTTTCAGATAGATATGATGAGATGACAGATCACCATTCTGCATCATTATGAGGCTCGTTCCTTCTTGTTGAAACTGTCACATTGATCAGATGAGCATCTGCAGACTCATTAACACCACTCAGAGAAAATGTAGTATGCAGTATGCAGTAATGCTACTTCTGCCGAGAAATTCTGGTTTCTTGGTAAGTCAAATCATTGTATATAATGTAAATGTTAAATGCATGCAAGAACTTTTTTTAAGGCGAATTCAACAAACTTGGATTTTAAATAGTTAACCTGCAAATTCGAAATATTTTCCATATATTTTATGAATTTATACTGCTTTACACATTAGCATAAAAACACACAATCGTGCAACTAATGCACAAATTACTTAAATAAATACTTACTACGGCAGCCTAACTGTTGTGCTGTTTTGAGTCTTATTTAGTATGTTACTTTTTACAATGCTTTTAAACACAAATTCAATATTCTGGCTGCTCTTTCAGCATCCCTCTCAATGGCACACAGGCTGCTGCATCAATACTTTACACACACAAAACTGCTTTAACAACCAGGGGAAAAGATTTCAAGGTCTCAGGAGTTCCCCGAGGGCCTATGTGCACATAATGAGTGAGTTTATTTAACTCAGGACACAAGGCAGGTGTAGTTAATGGCAGTTTTACAAGTTTAAAATTGAGGCTCACAGATTCCGGCTGATAACGGGCAGTCACATTTGTTGAACACATATGCAACATAGGCAATCTAGACCCTCCACACTCCCCCTTTTGCCTATATTCACGTGGAGGTTTTGACATTTTTAGGCCGTCCCAAACCAGTTAGTGTGGCGTGAAAGTGAACAATAAAACCCCCCCGACAGAAAACCCGTGCCATCATTTTCCACTACCTCTATCCTGGAAGTGCGGATGACTGATAAATGAGTGCATCCCACAGTTACAGCTGTGAGGGTGACTTTATATAAGGTGACACACTGTAGTGAAGGGAGTTGGGATTGGTTTGGGAAAGAGCAATTGAGTGTGTGAAGTTCTCTTTGGGTACTAATTGCTAGTTAGAATATAAATTATAGAGACTATTAAGAGGACGTGGAAGAAGGTGAAGGAGGATGAGACCATGACCACGGCAGCATGGTTCGTTGAAGACTCAGTTTGATGGTCATTATATGAAATGACTGTGCAGTACTCAGTGTGTTATGTCTTCCAACAAGTACGCAGACATAGCAAAGTGTCAAATAACAAGCTCCAAAAATACAGTCTACCTCATGAGGAATATGTATCAAGGAGGACAATGTGTTAGACAAAACATGGTTTGAAAACAGATGAACACCTAACCTGACTTTGGTGACAGATGTACCTTATCAGACTATTAACTTATCAGAGACTGTGGTTGATTTGTGATGCAACTTCAAAGCCTCTAGAGAAACAAATGTAACTGATGTACAAAAGCAATGACTTATTCAAGGTTGCACTGCTAGAATTGGCTTTTGCACAGTGAAAATGCAGAGTCAGAAGCTCCTGTTAAATAATGAATTCCCTCTGTTCTGGAGTTACAAGAAGAAGCGCCTGCACTTGTCACTTTCATGCTGAATAATGTAGTAAAGTGAAATGCCACGTCAGGCTGACTGTCAATCAGGCTGACATCTACATTGACATTTTAAAATGCCACAGATGTGTCGCAGTTTGTCGCATCAGCTATGTAATTATTGTCAAATTACTGTCTTGTTCAGTACATTTGAACAGTAACCCAAATCTGTGTGTACAGTACGTGTCCCTCCCTCTGTGTTTCTGTTTCTGTGTCACTGTCATCTTTTGAGTCTCAGTCCCTCCCTCTGTATGTTGCCACAGTTCCCCTCAGCTCATTATTCCCTCTCCCTCGCTCTCCCTCTCCTTTTCACTCTCTCGTTCACTTTCTCTCTCTGCGTCCCTCTCTCTCATCAAACTAAAGGACAAGAGTGAAAGGGGGAGACGCTAAGAGCAACCATTACAACATTCCATCCTGCAGTGTCAGCCATTTACTTTAAGATCACACACACACACACACACACACCTTCCATTATTTTTTAGATACGTGTGTTTTCACCGTTCTTTATTAAATGGTATTCAGTGTGGGGGACATGGAATACGAGAGTGTTTGTGTGCCAGTATGTATGTGCATCTTGGAGGGTTCATACATTGAAGTGTTTTAGTTCTACGCCCTTTAAAAATGTGCAAAAAAAAAATTCAGGTTAAGTTTTAAACGTTGTGGTCTCTCCACTGTATTATTGGTCTTTCTTCTGAGGTAGGACTTCATTGGGAATCTGTTGGATTGCTTGACTGCACAAAGAAAGAAGAGGGCACTGTAAACAGAACAATCTGGAGGGAGACAAATGGTTTGTTCCAGTACCTCCACTTGCATCTGTTTGCAGTAATTATACCAAGGTATCCTAATAAATTTTCACAAAGTGACAGTATATTGATGACATGCATAGTATCTTTTGAGACTGTGCTGCTACGAAAAATGATGGTGTCCCAAAATGGCATATGTTTACGTAGAAGCCGGAGTAATTATGACTCTTTCTCCTATGAGGAAAACCCACTGCCAAAAATATAGAGCAATGACAGAACAGCACTCATTTTTATGGCCTGCCTGTTTAATATTACAACATCACAAGGGTCTACTTACGGTTAGCCTCTACGTAAGGATTCCGGCCCAAAAACGGCCAATGCAGAGCAATAAATGAAACCAAACCATTTTCTTGATAGCTGGGCAATTTTTTAAAAATGTAGAAAAAACAAATTAATTTTAATTTGGTCCCTAGCCTTGCAATCTAAAAGCTTTCTAATTGGGAGATAGATTGGTAGGGTTTGCATTTTGGGGGGAAATCCAATTGTTTTTCACTGTGCAAGGCATGCCCAATCGATCCAGCGAGAGGTAATTGAATCCAGTGATGAATCAACCCCATTGGGCAAAGAGGACCTTTGGTCGGAATTTGGCCTGTTGAGAAAAAACAATGAAGTGAGATAGTTTTAAGACATATTTTGTTGAAGACAGCACAGTATCAAGGGGGAGCAAGGGCGTATTTGTTCAGCAACAACTTGAACATCTAGTTCCATGACAACTGGGACAACTCAATCTGCTGCTGATGAGGACCATGTGATATGGTCAAAAACTCCAGAACGAATGAATAAGTGTACCTTGAGTTAAGATTGTTTTGAAAAATGATATATAATGATATATAATATTTCATACATATAAAAGACAAAATGTCTGGTATTCCAGATCCAGCAATTCTATTCATTTTTGACATTTTGTCTTGATCTGGAAACCCTGGAAACTATGATGGTCTGGAGGGAAAGTCTGAATAAATGAGTGGCGAAGATGCTTTCAAACAGGACAAGAGGGGCACCTATGGGATATTTCAAAACCAATGTGTTAGACAGCCCTCTCTACCACCATCATCAAAACACCAAATGAGGGAATGTCATTTAGAAGAATGATGTTTGATGAGTTAGATTGACTCTGATATTTTGATGGGTTCTGAACATCTCTGCCCAAATTTATCACATATGTGCATATCAAACAGAAGTTTGGCCCTGAATCATATCTTACATCTCGTTTATCTAGAAGCCAAAGATCTTTATTTGCACAGTTGAGAGCTGGTATTCTTCCTCTGGCCATTGAGGTTGGTCGATTCAAAGATATGTACTTTCTGTACTTTCTGTGTTTGAAAATGTATACGCTGCACTCTGGTCCTGGTGTCACGGCTGGGCATAGTAATATGCACAACACAATAATAAAAATGTCATTTATTCTCTCAATATGAGTTTGTGCATGCTATCAAAAACAGCATATGGCAACTACAACCTAATTCACATGTGTAACATAGCAGAAAACCAAACAATATGATGCATTTTATCAGTGTCTGTATAAAAGAAAGCGAAAGAGAGATATGGCATCTCTATATCCCTTATCGCCTCTCTGCTTCCCCCCCTTTGATTCAAAAACTTGCATCTGTTTACCAGAAGCCCATATGCTGCTGTTTCCTCCTGCTGTCCCTGGAGAGAGAGAGAGAGACAGATAGAATTAGATGAGAAGGAAGATGGGGTGAGAGAGGAAGAGGGAAAAAATGATATCAGGACCACTTTAAGATCGAAGAGACAAGAAGAGAGAATTGATCAAAGGTAAATGAAAGGGGGAAGGGAAATAGGCAGGAGGAGGTCAAGGAAGGAGAGGAATAATTGGAAAGAAAGGAAATAGGGTAGAGAGACATAAGAAGGAAGGAAAAGAGGTGGAGGAGAAAAGAGGGAAAAGGGAGGTGCATGACTCTGGTAACATTTTGGCTGTTATAACTTAAAGCATTTAACTCTGAAACTAAAAGTCTGAATCAGCATGCTTCTGCTCATTACACATAGACAAGTACATCATTAAGGCACACACACACACACACACACACACACACACCTTCTCTCTTACACATGCATAGACATCGCTGAGGCTCTTCGTCTCACTCACAAACTCACCCTTTCCTTTTCTACATGTGCACCCATCCATTTACTCCAATGGATAAACACACACACACACACACACACACACACACACACACACACACACACACACACAACTTTTGGCTTACTAATGCCGGCATGAAGCAATTGCCAGAAACAGAGAGAGATTGCCAGTGAAGTCACTTTTAAAGCCGGAAAGCAATTAAAACCTGCTATAATTAGCTCTGTACCACCACAGAGTGGGTTTATTACTATAAGAATGGAGCAGTCTTCTTTGTGTGTGTGCGTGTGTGTGTGTGTGTGTGTGTGTTTGTTCATATGTGAATCTTCCATTTGTATTCTAGGTTAATTGTCCCCAAGAGGAAATCATTTTTCACAGCTATGGCACACAAAAACAAACACTGACACAGTAGATCTCATTCAAAACAAACAATAAATCAACATTATAGAGGAACAGTATCAGCAAAAACAAAAACAAAAAACACAACTATATTGTGTCAGATTCTGTCCAGAGGACGAGTGATGATTTTGAAAGAAGTAACAAAGCTTTTCTTAAAGCTTTTCTTAAATTATAAATTGTCAGTAAATCACAGAGCTTCCACCTACTGTGACATCACTGCTGTGAATTAACAAATTTCTGTTGTACTCTAGCAGTATAAATTACTGTATAAATAACAAAAAAATAAGCCTAAAAGTCAGGGAAGGGGCACATGAATGCTAGTATCTCTTATCCATTTTTCAGCCAGTGGTTGGCCTCTGGGGATCTCAATGTAGGTCCACCACTTTGGTCCAGACTGAAATATCTTATAAAATATTGAATAGCTTGGTTTGAAATTTGGTACAGACATTCATGGTCCCCAAAGGACGAAGCCTACTGACTTTGGTGATCCCCTGACTTTTCCTCTATGACGCCACTAGCAGATTAACATTTTTGTTTCGACAGTTATCAGACAGATTGCTATACATATATTTACATGTGTGTTCCCCACAGTATCAATTGGAATAACTATATTGCCATTATTCCCCGACTTTGCGCTAACGGCAGGTCAAAATTTCAATTTGTTCATTACTTTGGATTACAATATGGCCACAGAGCTGCAAAACGAATGACTTTGCCATCAGCCTCAGGTGTACATTGTGTTGACGCTAATTAGCAAATGTTATCATGCTAAAATGCTAAACTAAGATCTTGAACATGGTAAACATTATACCTGCTAAACATCGACATGTTAGCATTGTCACTGAGAGCATGTTGCCAAGCTGGCATGAGCATTTCACGCGATGCAACGCTATCCCTACGCATGTTTACCTGCCCTGCAAATCAAGCCACATTCAACCTTAATGTTTTTTGACATACTGCACTGTGGCTGATTCCACACAAAATAATATAGACTCGCAGATCTCCACAATTCAGGAGATAGTCTGTTTTTTGTTCCTACAATTGTTATGTGAACTTAGTTTTAGTTTTGGGCTAGCTAGAAAAACCAGGCTGGGGTCTGGGACCAGAGTGGAGACGTGGGAAGAGGAAATAGAGTGAATGATTTGGGCTGTAGGTGCTTTTCGATTGACGGCTTTGGTGATGAGGTCAGGTTGGTAGGACGCAGGGAAGCCAATTATTTTTGATGCTGTGTGGGTGATTTTAATGAATCTGTTCCTGCCTCCAACTGAGAGCACAGTGAGGAAACAGATGGAGAAAAGGAGAAGGGCAGAGTTCATTTCACTACATAATACATATGTTCACCTATGCGCAACATTGCTTGTGTGTGTGAGTCAGAGAGAGTGCATGTCTATCTCTTTGCAAGTGTGTTTCTGTGTGGATTCACTTTTGCATATATGTGTGAGTCTATATCAAAGACGGGTGATAAACTAACATACGTTTTCACTCCTGCACAGTTGGCCAATTATTGTGGGCAGATTGTCGGTTGAAAGTTACAAAAATCCCCCCCTAATTCTAAAGTTGGAAAGGTTTGCAGGGGTTTGCAGATTTCAGACGCTGTTTGACGATTCTACAAGCACTTAATGGCACTTAACCTGATAGGATGGCATGTAAAGCTTTGTTGTTTGTAAGTCGAGTCTCAAGTCCAAGTTGAGTCTCAAGTCTTTTGAGACCAGTCAAAGTCAAGTCTCAGGTCTCAAGGCCTTGAGGGCAAGTCCAGGTCAAATCACAAGTCTTCTAAAGCAAATTGCAAGTCAAGATGCAGGTTTTTCAGGTGTGAATGCACAACTCCTTTCTTTCAAATCTGTGACAAGTGTTTTTATTTTTATTTTTTTTCAGTGTATTGGCCCTATAATTAAACATGCAGGGTATGTCTGCCACTGCTTTGTTCTTTGGTTCCATAATTATACCAGGTCAAGTCTTTGGAAATCAAGTCTCAATTGAGTTAAGGAAACATGAACATGAATTTAAATCTAAAAGAATTAAACATTCTCCCTCTGCAGCTAATTATTACCATACATAATACATTCTAGTCATTACCATACGTACCTTTTGTTGGCCCTGAATGTATTTAATAACTGTAGATGTTTCTGTATTTGTCTGCATGTGCAAAGACTTCATTAGGAAAGCTGGACCATTTCCAACTGAAAAGTACACTTTTAAAATATTAAATATTGTTGAGTTTTCACAGGTGTTAAGAAGACATACATACCTCCATTAAATAAAGACTTGCCTTGGGTGGTTCATTACTGTACTGTACTGTTATCTATTTTCATATGTTTGTAGGTGTGGTTGAGGGTGTGTTTGTGTTTCTCTGTGTTCAAAACTGATTCTGTGTGTGTGTGTGTGTGTGTGTGGGAAAGGAAAAGTTGAATGTCCTTGAAAAATGTCCTTGATTGTGTAAGAATTTTGAGCTCCCTTGTACCATTTGCATGCAATTTCAAGATGACCCCTAACTTCAGCTCATCATGTGTTGAATATTACTGCAAAAATTCTGGCGTTTTTTTGTACCTGTTCTGTGCATAATGTATTTATACTTGTTTACATCCTTAATTCCTGCATTTGTTCTATTGGTTTATGGAAATGTCCTCGTAATTAATGAATGTAAAGAAAAGCTAACTGACCCTAAAAGCTCCCCCTTGTGGAGATTATGCAGCCTGCTAAACGCATGTTTGTGAATGTGTGAGCTCCATTCATTCTATTCCAGTAACATCTCTGTCTCGCTCTGATTCGTTGCCCTCTTATCTCTCCCTCCCTCATCTTTTCGGCAGACCGACCCCCCCCCCAATCCTTCTTCCTCCCTCTCTCTCATTCATCACGGTAAGCTCCAGTGACAAGGGAGCGCTGCTCGGTGGCAGTCCGCTTAGTAGAGCCTGACGCACACAGCCTTGAAGACAACCTCGCAAAATGAAAGTGTGAGAGAGAGAGAGAGAGAGAGAGAGGTATCGGACAATATGTAAATAAGGGAGGTGAAAAGAGAAAGAGAGAGAGTAGGAAAGAAAGACAAAGAGGTCACATGCTCTCCGAGTGGAGCTGCCATTGGCCAACACATTCCAGTCTGTGTGTGTGTGCATGTGTGTGTGTTTGGTGGGTGACCTTGGGAACTATGGCCTTGCATCTGTGTGTGTGTGTGTGTGTGTGTGTGTGTGTGTGTGTGGTGGTTTGTTGCTGAACATGTTAGCAGCTGTAATGCACTGAAAGCATAGACCCACACAAATCATATTTTCCTAACAAACAGCAGGCTTTTACCTTATAAATATTAAAATCTTCACATTCTGCAATGTGTGTATGTGGGATATGTGTGGATATTTGTTGACTCTTCTGCTGCAGTACGAATTGCACGGCGTTGTGAATAAATATCACAGCTATGCCCATAATAATGTTTACTCAATTCTGTCTTCCATAAACAAGCAAATGTGGAGGGTTAAAACTGGTGGTGCTTTATTTTAGAATTTAAGGATTAAATGAATAGCATAAAAGAAGGCCCACACATACTGTAGAAGTTAGGTATTTGAGTTTTGGACACTCAAAATATGTCTTTTTGTACTTAAAGGAGTACAGAAGGAAATTCATATATTACAGGGGTATATGTTACCAAACCAGGTTCTTAATCAGCCTAATTATCGGGGCTTTCTGATGATGATACATTACTGTCACAAATAATAATTATGGAGTTCAGATGAGAATATCAGCTGGATCGTGATGTTCATCTGGTTGAACATAGACACGTGGAGAATGTTCTCACTGACTGAATCATCAAGGCACACAGGAGCTGCATTTTAAATTAAACATAGTATCAAAGTAACAAAAAGAAAGTGCCATGAAGTATAAAACTTATTGTACGTTATGCAGACAGGTATTTCTATTATTTTGTCAACCCCATTTATATCAATGAGGGTAGGCTAAATAACAGAAAAAGCTCTCTGTGTAATGCAATACATTTCAACAGCACCACAAACTACAGCCTCAAAAATGATCACAAAGTTGAATCAACACCTCTCAAAAAGAGTTTCAACAAAAACTGATTATTTAACCTTCATGAAGTCAGGATTTATTGCAGGACTGTTGTATTAGACTGCTGTAGTTTTAGCTAGGTGTACCTAATGAACTGTCAACTGAGAGTATCCATAGTATATTATTTTACTTATGCACATACGTAAAGCAGAGTTAAAATTACCATTTTGATGAGACATTTGATATAGGTACACATGATATGAGGCTTTCACATACTCTTATTACTTAACATATTATGCAAAATGTGTATTAGTCTATTACGATCGTCAAGGTGTCAAGGGTCACCTAGGGAACCGATGAGGGATTCAGTTATCTCCTTGTCATACTCCATAAGGCCATCGCACATGAGATGTCACTTTAACCCAGATGAAACATACTGTCATACTGAGTTACTGCCAGTGCAATCAGATGTGTAATGTTGTATTAGTGTTGTCACATACTTCTGAGTAGCTCTGATCATACATGCTTAGCTTTTACAATGAAACCAAGGTCATCTGAGAGTATTTTATAATTACAATCTTTCCAATTCATCATGAATCATCCACAGAATAAATTGCTTGTCTGTCTCCTGCTGTTTTTTTTAATATGACATGCAGTATGCAGGCTGTTGGCCAGTTGTATAATAAATTTCATAATGTCATGTCAACATCAGCATATTGTTTCTAACCGGTGTTTAGTAATACTGCTCCCCCTGAGGAACTAAGGGGAGAAATGAAAAAGTTTTACTCAAGGACACCAGGAACTTTATGAAGGGCAACGAATGGAGGATGTGTTGAGGATATGTGAGGACATGCAGTACAACGCAATACAACGCAGAGGACATTGAAAGCAACTCACATACACATACATAATCTTCGCCTGTGTGTGCTTCCTCTTGCTTGGCAGGATCACCATATCTCGACAGTTAAATGACTTTGTCCAATCATTGTCTTAGACTGAGAATTCAACATAACATCTGATGGAGATGAGGCACTAGAAAGAAACAACGGAAGACAAAGACAACACTTAGAGCCAATATAAACCTTAAACAGATACACTGCACATGTTTAAACACCGCAATTTAAAGTAAATGTTCCCTCCAAATGTTTAAGATGATATTGGTATCTTGTATCTCGCATGAAGGCCTTTTCCAATTAAACCTAACGCTTCCTGAGTGGTTGTCTTACACACATCCTCAAGTAAACCAACTGTTTCTTGCATCTACAAAATGTAATTACTTTTAGGCAATGCAATAGCTTGCCATTTTTTGTGATCAGATTAGTGTAATCCTCCCTATATGCAATCTATTACTTGCAGCTCCTGTACAGTGGTTACATTCAGAGGAAATTGATGTCAGCGTTTACACGATGAGGCCAGTCATCGCTTGGTTTGCCAGCTTTGTTAGTGAGACCAAGGTTGGCGAAGGGAAAATCCATCATCCTCAAGTAGCCTCATGTTGTGCTGCTGTGTCTCAATATGTACATATGTGGAAGAAGAAAAATCTAAACTTCTTTTTCTTGGCAGTCAGATTATCTCCAGTTAACTTGTGACACCCTTTTTAACTATCTTGCTCCTGCGAATTGAAGCTGTAACATGTAATTTTTTGCATGTTCAAACTATAGAGCATAGATCACATATTTAATGGGAGTTGTTTTACTTTTGTGTTGTTTGCAAACACTGAAAATGTAATCAACAACACATTATTTATGTCATATTATCAATTAGTTGCTCCAAACATTTACAGCTTTAGTGTAATTGCTATCGGTGGCACTTGACATATTTTCTACATTTTATAGTCTCTACTCTCAATCTGTTGCCAACTCAAATTAATCAGAATCAAAATGCTTTTTCTTGAAAATAAGATTAAGTTTGTCTTCATTATGATCAGATTTTGTTTTGTATACTACTGCTTTTTCCCAAATATATAAGATGATGTTTTTTTCTTGACAAAACATTTGAAAAAGTGGGGGTCTTATTATATTTGAGGACTAGACTTTACAAATTCAAAGCAGCAGATGTTTTCTTTGAATGGAGCAAGTACTGGTCCCTTTGTTACGTTACGTTGCATTATGGGTTGTTTGTAGCCATTTGTTGCTAGGCTAGCTGTGTTTTATAGTCCATTTATAGTGTGTCTTTGAGAGTCAGACAGCCCTAAAAGTGAACCTATGGTACTTTCTGACAGCTTATATAACGTGTTTTGCTGCCACGGAGGACATACATTTCTGTTGAGTGAATACAAGTCAGAAGCATCTTCCGCTGTCTGTACTGCAGAAACAAACTGAGGACCGAATGATATGTCAAGCAGCAACAAAATTACCAGGGTTACAGCATTTTACAACACATTTATATGAAACCATCTCCATATACCACAACATGAATTTATGCTGATTGAAATGAGAACAACAAGGACGAATAAATAACGGACGGAAACTTGGAAAGAGGGATGAGAGTAAGGTAAGCTGTCAAAGATCATGGAGCGAAGGCAACGAGGGAGGAGAGTGCTACGGAGATGAATGGAAATGAGAGGGAAAGAAGGGATACCAGCTGGAAGAAAGTGGAGGAAGGAGAAAAGTATGCGGGGATGGAGTAAATGATGGGGGGGAAAGGGAAGAGATCATTTTTGATGCTTTAAAGACTGAAGGAATGGGGGGAGGAGGAATTAGGGATTCCAGTAAGGAAAAATTTGATTGACAGGAGGAAGAAGGCGTGAATGGGGAATGGAAATATAGACAGGAAAGGAAGGAAGGCAGAGGGAGGGATAATATAAGCGTGAAAAAACAAACAAATCAAAAGTGAGAGATTGAAACACAAAAACGAATTCATACAGGGCTGCAGAGGGGGATGGATGGATGTAGAGAGGCAAAATGAAATTGCAGAGTTGCTGTTTCTGGAAGAAGGGAATACGAGAAAGGTATGAGCTGATGCGAGAGGGAGAAGTAATGAGACAGGTAGAGAAAGACGGATGGAGAGGTAGAGAGGGCGGTGAAACTCTGTATTTAATCTTTTCCATAAAGGCTTCCTCAAGAAACAGCCAGTCAAGAGTTGTAAATATTTCTCATGTTTGCTGATGAGGGTGAATATTAGACTGGAGCGCTAGATTTGTCATGGCTGCCATTTAACTGTCTCCTCTATTTGCCCTCCTTCTCTTCAGAAATGATTTCAGAAATCATCACAACTAACTGACAGCAAGTCTGCTGGCTTTACTGAATCTGGACCTCTTCTGTTTGACTGGTGTGTGTGTGTGTGTGTGTGTGTGTGTGTGTGTGTGTAGGTGTGTGGTGATGGAGCTTTTGGTTGCTTTTTCTCCGCTTTGTGGGAGTTGAGGATCAATAATCCATCTTCCCATTAACTGCCTACAACCCTAACTACACATACACACACACACACACACACACACACACACACAAATAGTCAACATTCACACACACACACACACACACACACACACACACAAACCTGCATAACTAAAAACAAGATCACATATAGACTGGCAAGTAAAGAGCTCAATAACACTTTTAGTAAAGATCACTACTGTGTTGCCCCGTCTACACACACACACACACACACACACACATACTTTGATCCAAAGAGATGTGTACTGATGGGGTTGTTGAGACAGTTACTGACAAGTACTGTGTCTCGTTTCAAATGGTTCACTGAGCCCATAACTCCCTTTCTTCACTCACTTTCATCTGCTTCGGTTCTGTAACTCACCAGAGCAAGCCACCAAAGCAGCCAGGGTTCGTGGTTCCAGTCCCACCAAGACCTACTTCACCACCACGTGTCTGCGGCGCAGTAAGAGCTTTAAAAGTCTTATTCAGAAATATTTGAAATAGCCAGTAAAAGATTGTGAAGCAGGTTCGGATTATCAGTCCCATCCATATTTTTCTCAACCCGTGCTGGCTCATTTCTCAGTGCACAATAACCCAACCTCAGCCTCAGACTAAAGCTCTGTCCCCTCTATCTTCTCTTTGTCAGTTCTGACAATAAAAAAAAACTCCTTTGACTTCCTCTAGTCCATTCCTTTTGTCACAAATGTTTTATTTCTCACCATGCCTCGACATTCTTTTCTTGCTATTCATACAAACCTACTTGGATGTCATTAGATAGAAAGCAGCCAAATCAGCAGTGGCAGCATAGAAGAAGCTGCTGGTGTGTTTGCTCTGTGTCACTTGGTCACTTTTGGATTTTGGATTCTAGGACAGCTACAGTATATGTGGAAGAAAATTTAACGACTGCAGCTGTACATAAAGCTTATGATCCACATTCATATAATATGCCACACCTGCATGGTCATCCATTACTGCTCCATGAAAGAGTCACACACTGATACACAAACAAACACACACATGCTCAAGGAGGACTGAGTGGCTGTAGGCATAAAGAGATTCACACACACACACGCTCACACACATAGCATACGTACACACAAACTCACACACAAAAAACATTGTTTTCCTTTTGATTATGTCCGCAGCCATGTAACTGTCACCTAACCATTCATCATATCAGATAAACAAGAATAGACACAAAGCAGACACAACTCTTCACACACAAATGGTTAAAGTGCTGTCACTGGTAGGGAATCTGTGTGTGTGTGTGTGTGTGTGTGTGTGTGTGTGTGTGTGTGTGTGTGTGTGTGTGTGTGTGTGTGTGTGTGTGTGTGTGTGTGTGTGTCATTTTTCTTGTCTGACAAAAGGACTTTACTTTTGCTCAGGTAAGAGGGCACCTGGACTGAAGGAAGCATTTGTTTGTTTGTGCACATGTGGAAATGTATTCAGACAGATGTGTGTGTGTGTGTGTGTGTGTGTGTGTGTGTGTGTGTGTGTGTGTGTGTGTGTGTGGTCCATCCTCTACCCACACGCACTTTGTCCTCACAGCCAGACAAAGTCACTGTGTCCTCATATTGTACTGAAGAAACATGTAGACAGGAGCTGTGTGTGTGTCAAAGGAAGGCTACTCACCTCTATCTCTATGGAGGATTTTTCTTTTTTTTTGTATTTTATGAATGGACTTACTGTATCAATGTACTTTATGCTTGCTTATAATGTAGACAGCAATGGGAAATATGCTTCTGATCAGGGAAAAACATGTTTTCATTACATTACTCAGTCTGCAAACAAAGCTGCACTATGCAGATGTAACATGAATAAACATTCATGTGTACCCGTCCAGTCTGTTTACACCAAAGGGATGGCAGAGGTCAAAGATCTAAAGTTGATGAGACCACACTCTGACCTGAGCACTATCTGGTTGCTGTTTATGAAACAGTTTGTGTTGTATTCCTAAGTTTAAATAACTGCCTGTGGGAAAGAGACATTTTCCTGCTCGTGTTCACACCAGAATTTTATTTAAGCAAACAGGGAAAATCTGCAGCCCCTAAGTCAGCCAGTGTGAGACTCTTTACTTTGGGGGATTTCAGTCATATAAAAGCCTTAGGCCAAAATAACCTCCAGGCTCCTCTAGCCACATACTGTAGCTTAATGCAGTCACAGCTAATGAGACTACTTCTCACTTTGTTTTATGGTTAGCAGTGTAAAGTTGAGGATTCAAGTTACTAAGATTGGAAAAACGCAGTGCGGTGTTGCTCACAAGCACAAGCAACTTAAATGTACTGCATCAGTTTGGTGACTTGATTGGAAAACATGCTGAAAATTTAAACTTAAAGGCCCTTCGTACTCATGGTCCACCCACACAGGTGTTTTCACTTATTGTGCCTGATTAGACCTCTTCTGAGGACTGTGTGGATGTGTACAGATGACTTAATTGACACATCTCTGACCCTCCTTTAGTTTTGAGGTTCTGTTGCACCTGTTTGTGGGCGTTCAGACCAAAAACAGTACTGTGTTAGTTAAAACAGCACAAAGGGCCGCGTTGGTGGGGACGTGTTTTCTCAGGTACAGGTGAGACATGAAATACAATCCAGGAGGTCCAGTTTGAGAAACAGATCCATGAGTTTGGAGGCTTAACACATGCATAATGGTTTATAATACTCTGAGGCAGGATTTTACAACACTGGAAACTTATCAAGGCAGCAATTATTTGTTGTCACAATGATCGTATGCATGGCATCTTGCTGTGTCACGGCACTGGGCAGCAGTTTTCACGCAGGGCTAAATCATTCTTATTTGTTCATGCAGTTTGGGGACCTCACATAATTCTACCAGTACTCCACCAAACTTCAACCTGAGCAGAAGTCTAATCAGTCAGGTAGGTCAATCAGTGAAAACACCTGTGTGGGTGTGCAGGGTCTTTGTGTTTTAAAAGCATATGACCACTTTTTTAAATAAAAAAAAATACTGTTGACTGTACGTGCAGCCATGTTCATTTTACACCATGTCATGAACTAAGATTTCAGAAATCTGAATATGGCATGATAAGAATCTGCCATATTCAACGTAGTACTGACCAGAAGGGGACAAATGCAATTACTGCTAAGGTGCCATCAATCTGGGGGTTTCCATAGTGTACAAGCAGTGGTAACTTAAAATCATTTGAATAGACATTTTCTCTTATGTTAGTGCAGCGGGGGCCTCTCACAGCTGTTATCAGTTATTTAACTTGTCAGGTTTAGCAGCCCCAGTGCAATTCTGTATTACTTTTAACAAGATTATACCTGCTTACTGATAACTTTATATGCTCATATATGCCTGTTTTTATTCCAGGAGCTCTCTACATATCTGTACAGAAGCACCACATGTCTAACTCTACAGGCAGAGGAAGCCGTAGAGGTCTCGCAAATCTACTTTAATTTGCCACCAAAGAAAAAGGGCTAAAGCCCTGAACTTGCTGATGAAGCAGTGTACACACAAAAAAGAGAGCCCCAGGTCACACGTTCACTTTTACATATTATGATGTGATGTATAAGTGAGAGAGCCATTATGGAAGATGAAATAGTTTAACACATACGAATACCAGTTTTGGTGATGTAACTGTTTTGCTTTTTTTAAACCGACTGTAAGGAAATCAAACTGTAAGATATTAATTGGTAAATTCAGAACTACAAAAACCAAACATGAATCAGTGCTCGTAAATAAAATCCTAACTGAGAGTGAACTAGCTGTAATGGTGCAGACATGGTTTATCACTAAACCAGGTGGTTTGACTGATTAGTCCCACACTCTGATTACAGGTGTGTTTAGCTGGAATGAAAACTATTGACTCCTTATTGGACACTGTGGTTTAAATCAGGCAAATTAATTAATGCTAATTGGAATCTAATTGTATTCCCTTTGCCTATGATGATCACAACAACAACAACAACTCAGCAGCTGAACACTGGAAGCTACTCCCACTGGTTTCAACACAAACAGCCTCACTTGATTTGACAAAGATGCAAAACACAGTCCAAGAATATTGTTATGCACAGTACTCTACAAGTACTCGGCTACTTGAATATAAGCACATATTAGCATCTATAAATAATTTGATGTTTATCCACACAGACATCATAAGTTGTTGTGCATATCTGGATGTAGGGTTCAGTGGACATCAGCACTAAGGAACATGTGTAATATTTCATTGGGGGAAGAAATGAATAAAGAGAAGTTCTGCATCCAGTACAACAGTTGATTCTTTCATTTGTACTTAAGCCAAATTTATGGTCAACACAAGGGGTATCGGGAGCCCCGCCATAGATACTGACTGTGTAGATTTTAATTTATAGTTCAGCGTCTGATTTCACCACATTGTACATGATCAGGCCGTATCGTGCTTTAATTATATTCCCAGTAACTGAGTTTACATCTTTCCAATTACTTTGTGATATCAGTGAAAGTGAAAGGATCCGCCTTTCCCTTAGTCAGTATGGGACTATTGCATGCAATTGCCGTATTTACGTTGTTTCATTCACTTTAATAGAGAGTGGGGGTTGGGGTGAGCAGAAGGTTTGCAATGGACATGACTTTGCTAGATGTGTGTTATTGAAAAGAAGAAGATAACGGAGCCTTTTTTCAACATGCTTCATGTTGTATCACCAACAATCTCTACTGGCATCAGAATTTTGTAGAATCCTTTGTAGAAGCAGCCCATGCAGACCAGTCACACTTCTTGCGATTTCCGATGTAACTGTAGTTTACATGTTGTTTACATTTTTAAAGAGGCGCACCTCATCTACGGCATAGCTATAGAACCTACGCACGTAGCCACCGCAGATATGGAGTAAACATTTAACGCAAAAGTGTACATTCTCACATGCAATGCCAATGTTCAGTGCCAATACAGCAAGAAGTGTGACTTTTATATAGTATAATTAAAAGTAAAGGTAAAGATTATCTTTCTCTAACCAAGTGGGTGTCTTCGCCTGACCTTGATCATACTCAATGGAGGTAAATCTCCCTCTGTTCACATTTAATTGTGGGGGGTTAATTGTGAATTACATTTCAATAACCATATGACCTGACACGGATCTTTACACATGCTGTTGTCACATTGTCTCGGCTGCTTTCTGAATCTGGTTATTATCTGAAAAAAAAAACTTTCATGTTGTTTATGCAGAAAGTGATTTTGAATGGAACAGAGGGTTCCAAAAAATACTTGTCAGTTCATAAAACACACCTCAGTGCACAGGGGTGTGTGTGTGTGTGTGTGTGTGTGTGTGTGTGTGTGTGTGTGTGTGTGCAAATGTACTAAGACACATCACCTGTCTTAGTACATTTGCACACATGCACCAGCAAACAAACAAATGTTCTCTTCAGTCCAAGTGCCCTCCTACCTGTGCAACGGTAAAGTGCATTTGTCAGAAAACACACACAAACAAACACACATAAACAAACACACACAAGTCTCCATAGAAGGTGGAGACTTAATGGACTCCAGCGAGGAATTGCCTTCTTGCTGCCGTTCAGTGCCACATCAACACACACACACACACAAACCAACCTAGCCACACACTGCTACACCACACACACACACGTTTTAGAACTGCCATTTCACCTGTATACTTACACACATGTAAGGAGACACACACACACACACACACACACACACACACACAGTATGGCAGCCATTTTGTCTGTCAGATTACTTGCCTTGCAGCTGGTGGTGTACAGAATAACAATGAATGGAACAAACCAAGAAAGGAAGGAGGGGAGGAGAGAGAGGGGAGGAATGAAGGAACTGACAAGGAACTGGAGTGGGAGGCAGGAAAGGATGGATGAAAGACTGAGACGAAGGAGGGATGATGATGAGGGGGAGATACAAGGACATATGACTAAAAACAAGTAAGGAAGAAAGGAGAAGAATTTAAGTGTGATGAAGGATGGTAGGAAGGGAGGAGATGAGGGTGGACGCAAGAAAACGCCAATTACAGTAATACTCCCATGAGGCATTTTAGTCCAAAGCTACAAACTGTGGCTCAGCAGCAAAAGATCGCCATTCTGTGTGGATGCTTTTTATAATATTTTTTTTTGTTTTTACAAAAATATAGGGTGAATATTTCCCCATAGACCTTTTGTGACTGTCACACAACTGCATCGTAAATCATAAAAATTTGATTAGATGGAAGGCGCACAATGCAAAAGTGGTGAAAGTGTAATAGGAAAACATTCATCCCATATACACAAAGAGAAACAATACAGTGGAGAATGTACATTTTACAGTATGATGGATAATTTTACTCACAATTACTTAGCGTGCTGTACACAGAGAAGCTACAGGAGACACAGAGATGTTTTTGGTGCAAATGAATCCTCTGTTCACATTCGGCTTACAGTAATACAGTAACCAATGGGGAAACCTGCAATAAGTTGATGTGGCTCTAATTTTTTAATTGTGTAAGAAAAATTTAGAAAAACAAAACTGGAGGACACAAGCAAAGCAGTACAGAAAATGAGCTTCCTCTGGGTTTGTGAGGAGGCATATCTGTAGATCTACCAGGAATAAAACAGAGGAGGTGCGTGTGTGTGTGTGTGTGTGTGTGTGTGTGTGTGTGTGTGTGTGTGTGTGTGTGTGTACACGTGTGTGGTTATCTGTATTTGTGTATATGTACCCAGGTTTACTTAGATGATTGTCTCTGTGTGTGTGTGTGTGTGTGTGTGTGTTAGAAGTTGGATCAAAGAAGTGAGGAGCTCTGGATCTGCCAGGTTTGACTAACGCTGATATTCTGTCTCGAACAAACACACACACACACGTATAACCTCAGCTATATTCGTTCTCAGAACCATGACAGACACACATGCACATCCAACACACACATTCACATACACATGTACGCATGTACACACACACACACACACACACACACACACACACACACACAAAGAAATGCAAAAAAAAAAAAAAAAAAAAAAGCATTCATGTTGACACGCAGACAGAATCAAGCAAACACACATCAGCAATGACATGACGACATATGTCATAACAAGATCTTTCCAAACATCAGTGAGTTTTTGGTGTCAGTCTTTCAGGATCAGAGACAAATGCTTTTTTCTAGAGCCACCGATGTCCAACAATAATGCAGGGTAAAACATTTTGTACAATAGGAGAGGCAGAAAGACCAATTCCCACTCCCACAGTGGCAGAAATAGATGTAATATCTGGTTGTAGTTTGAGGAAGTGGTCAGACTTCCACTCAGATGGAAGAAACACTCCCTACAGGCACTGGTCACATAACAATTTCCAGCTGAAAGCATCAAGGTTAGACCTGTTTTCCGAAGTTTGTCAAATAAAGTCTTGAAAGGATTATTAAAGGGATCTACTGAGCAAAGGGCCACAGAGGTCCAAAGGTTCATAGGGACCCAAAGGGCAGTTTAATCTACAACAATGCATCATATTTGATACAAGAGAATCATATGTGTTTATGTTAAATCATAATCTGCAAAGTAACGATATCTTCCAGAGACATGTAGTGTAAAGTAAAGTTTAATGTTTGCCTCTGTAATATAGTGGAGAAGAAGTATAAAGTGGCATAACGTGGAAATACTCATACTTAAGTACAATACTTGAGTAAATGTACTGAGTTGCTTTCCATCAATGATATTAACACCTTGCACTATATCATCCCAAAGATGGTGGGGGCTGTGGATTGTGTCTAATCATCATCTAATAATCCGTCCATGAATAAAGCAAAAGTGGTCAAGACAGCATTTCATCACAAAATCCTCCTGAAATACACTGAATATCACAGGTAAGAGAATTAACTGTCTTAGCGTGTCAGAATGTGGATTTCTTTTCCATGAAATGTCATAAATTGTGACCAGAAAGTTGCACGATAAAAAATTAATATGTTTTTCTCTCTGTACTTCTGAGCCCTTCTCCCATCTGGTAGCTCTCTCTTTTTTTTTATCCCTTTGAACCCTAGGCTGTTTTTGTTCTTTTTTTTTTTTTTTTTTTTGCTTCAATTTTCTTCCCCCCCTATATTTACATGATTTTGGCCTTGAGGCCCATGTTATGGCTTATATTTCTTCACATTTTGGTGAATTTGCATGAAAAGTCGCATTGCATTCAGTATTAGTAATTCCTATTTGTGCTGTAACCATGGCAATGACAGCACTCAGCTGGATTATTTTGATATTGAAGAAAATGTCTATACATGATAATGAGGCTATACCTGAAATTTTAAGGACTGTGGGTTTTTTTTGGAGACACCACTATCACTGGAAAGAGTATGTATGACGTCTCTGTGTTCATTATTGACTGAGTTATGAATCTAAGCAGAAGGTGTTTAATTTTTAACTACATTTTAAACTACATCCATTAAGTTGAAAGGAGAATACATGAGTTTTTTCGTCAAGAAACTTAAGGAGAGCTGACATGTTGCTCAGCAATAACTGATGCAAATGAATGGTCATGCACATTATGCATTATTCAACAGACGGTGCTGCCTTTTCATCACATTCTCCCCAGATGCCAGTCAAACTAACACACATACACCTCATCATGCACTATTCATAAGCCTAAAGATTATTGACGTCTCATAATTCACAGTGACACCATGCTGTTAGGAAGTAAACAGGAGGTTTTGCTTCAAAATAAGACAGCCGCCATTTATAATAATTGCAGTGACTCTACACAAAATGAATATTTGGAAGAAAAGAATGATGGAACGACAAGAAAATACGGTAGACAAAATGAAACTGGAAATAAGGGATGAAAGAAGAAGGGATGAAAAGGTTTTAAGGGATTGAGTGAAAAAAGGTAAAGGTATTGAAAAAGGGATATACTGCAAGGAAAGAGGGATAAGGGCATTAAGGAGGGATGCAAGTGCAAATAAATTAAGTGGAAGATTGTGAGAGACATAAAGGGCTGAAGAAAATAGAGCGAAAATGAAGAAAGAGGAATAAAAGAAGCAAATACTAGGGCCTCCAAAGAGGGAAAAAAAGAAAGAAAGGCTGTGTATGAAGCCAGAATGACATGATGGAAATCAACAAATACACAGTGTTACTAAGCCCCCCAGATGTTCACTTCTCTGAAAACAATCTGGTGATTTGTTTCAAAATATGATGCATACCATTTGCAAAGATACACAAAAACAAATACAATATAATTGTAATATAAATCACACATTATCAAATTTTACAGGACAACAAGATGTAAACAGGATTTGTTTGACAGGATGTCAAACAAATTAAATGTAATAGCTAGTTTATTTGTTATTACTGTAAAAATCCAGTCACACGTTTGATTCCAGATGTTGTGAAGTTCTGTAGTTGGCTGACTCGGCAAACACGAAATACAGCTGCAGCCACCCTGGGGTTAGTTTGTCACAAAGTGTGTGTCTGTGTGGTGTGTTCGTTCAGTTAACACTCAATGGATGGATAGATAGATAGATAGATAGATAGATAGATAGATAGATAGATAGATAGATAGATAGATAGATAGATAGATAGATAGATAGATAGATAGATAGATAGATAGATAGATAGATAGATAGATAGAGTATAATATCATTAAAGTTTGGCACATATCAGTCGATCCTTATCCAGCCTTTGCAGGAAGAGTTTTGTAGCCGAAACTCCAAAGGCCAAAGGTTGTGCCATTGCTGTTGATAAAAACTGTTATTGGTGTAAAGAAAATGAAAAGCTCTCATCAGGGACTCCACTAACCTTCAGCCTTTCTTCTGTGTGCTTGAAAGAATACAAGAGATGCTGTGTGAGTTATTATTGAGAGAGTCAGATTGTGTGCGTGTGGGTTGATCAAAGTCCTGCTGAAGGATTCTGCTTATTTTGCCCCTCAGTGACTTGAGTCATGTGTTCTTGTCATATTCTGTGGGACTCAACATACAACTGAGGCTGCAGACAGTCATGTTTAATTCTAAATACCTGCTATTATCGGACTCATTTGATTGACTGCACATACTGTCAACTGTCTATCCCAGAATTGATGGCCATATTGAAAATGTATGCAAAAATAACAAAAGACCTGACATCCTTTTTTTTGTTATAAGACTTCCAACAAATCTGGTTACAAAGTGCACTTTACAGGCTTTAAACGAGGCATGACTTACTATTTTTAGTGTACCTAATATTGTTGCATGGTAACGTATAATACAGCAGCAAGCAAGCTTCTGCTTGTGTGAAAAATATAGAAAGACAACCGCGCATGCACCATTGCGTTACGCAACAGTGGAACAATGGCTCTGTTTGGTACAGTTGGGAACAATCGCAAAAAACTATGATCATCCCCTTATCATCTCTGCTGACACTCAGAGGGTATCCATCAGTGTTGACAGGTGTCTTATAATTCTTGTTTTTGTATGATAAATCAGTGCTTTGTGCTTTGTACATCAATAATCCTAAAAAAAACTCTAAATGTACAATAATTTGATGTTTTTTGATCTGATTCAGATTATTCATCATATCTTAACTCGCTAATGTATTACAGAAAACTGATCCTGGATCTGCCATAAATGATCCATCTCTGCTGAGAGCTCATGTGACAGCCACTGTCGCCACTCACAACGCCACATCACTTGCTAAGATGGACAGTGTGTCCTGTAGCCTAAAAAACACACTGGTTTGTAGTCAGAGCCTTTGTGAACCAGCCTTTAGCACAGATTCAAAAATGTTGCAAACTCAGTTCTGGCTGCACGACGGTCTGAATTTGAATATACGATAGTTTGGCCTCAAATACAAGTCTTTATGATTATCTGGCACTTGTATGTCAACACTGGTATCCACTATTAGACTGTAAAATAGCAGTGGGCTTGGGGCTGAGAGCCGCAGACAGGATACGGAAGTCAAAAAGTGTTGAGAGATGGAAAAAACGGATTGTTGGTTTTGGTCTTTTCATGGGACTTGTCGACAGTAACAAAAATATAGAATATCGTCGGCCTTATCCTTTAACCAAGTGCTTTTTAGTTGCCTAGCCATAACCATAAAAACTCTAATCATGCTTTAGTTTCTATGAGCAGATATGGTAAGGAAAACCAATTAAATCTGTAGGCAGTGAATACAGTATGTGTCCTTATTATGTTAAAAAAATGAGTGGCGTGCTGTTTTGTTCCCAATGTATTTGCAGCAAATAAGTTGTATATAAATGTAATATTATAGTGAAACAGGAGGTTCTGATGTTATATATTTTTTTTAGATCACACCATTTTCACAAAAATGCAAACAGTTTTGGATGATTGTTCTTGTTATTGCAGAGTTTTGTGTTGTGACAGTCTGTGGGTGAAAAACAAATGACATCATGAGCGTCGGTGACCAATGTGAATCAAAGTAACGGTCTTCAGCGGTGCATTTTTTTAATGATTCCACTTAGTTTGTCCTTCATATAGCCCCCTGCACATAGACCTCACAACAAAATCTCGACAGGTTCGAGTGTGACTCTCTCAGCGTGAGTCAGCAGTGCTCAGACAGTTTTCTGGATGCTGAGCTTCAATGCAGCAAAATGCAATGACACTGTCATGTTCTTTTAATAACTTTATTAGTTAATTTTAAGTCCATGTGACTTGCAAACAAATGAAAAGCATTTCTACAAGCATTAGCTGTCTGACGGTGCTGTTTTGCATATTTCATTATTGTCGGTAATTTGTGAAATTGAATTAAAAATGGTTGAGTGCAGAAGAGACTATTTAAAGACAAGAAGGATATTGTACCGTGTGTGTTGCTCTGGGGGGAAAAATTCACATGCTTGACATTTTATTTAACGCAAACACAGTGGGGAGAGCTCCTCCTGTTGTGTGCGTCTGTGTGTGTGTTGATGTCTCTGACTGTATCCCACTGTGAGTACAGTACATTCACAACTGTATGCTTATTTTAATTTATCTCAGGGGTGTGATTATTTCTGCATGTGTTCTATGTGTGTGTATGGTGTGTTTATGAGCCGTGCTGTTTCTCAATGAGGGCTCTACATTGTTTGATATTTAGATAATGGACCAGGAGAAAGTAAATACACAAACACACACACACACACACACACACACACACACACACATACTGCATCGTTGCACACATCTGGCCAATTATCAGCAGGAAACCTCCCATCTGTCTGCTGTCAAAACAACAGGCATCACAGGTCTTCACACACACGCGCACATACTGTACACACAGTTACACACCTCCACAGGTACAGATACCACACACACACACACACACACACACAGCTACTGTCAGTTACAGTAACACCGACAGGGAGAGAAAGGTATTCATGAACTGTTGACGCAATAATAATTTCACCTTCCATCATCAAAACTTGAAAGGCTTTGTTCTTCCTGACACACACTAACACACACACACATACACACATAAGGAGGTGACATGGACCCTGCTTTGACAGCTTCACGGACTCAGTGACACCCTAAAAATATATAGGCTGATTAAGCTTCATCGTCAGGACTTAGAGGAATACATTTTCACTAATCAGCAGCGATTTCAAGATGGAACTTCATTTAGAGTCTTTGTGTCATGTTTATCAAAGTTTAGAAAGTTTTCTGCAACCTTCAGTCTCCTCTCTTTCATCTGCATCTGCCCTCTGTGACCAGAGAGAGAGAATAGTTGGAGCCGATATTCTTGCTTGTCAGCAAAGAGACGGTGGCCTCATCTGGACATTTCATGCTGATGAGGTTTCAACAGTGTGTGAGCTTATCTCTCTATCTACGTGGTTTAAATTCACCAACAAATAGCTTTGTCTGATATGCGCCAAATGGACAGAAATTCAATTACAGCCCTACAGGTTCTCTTCAACTTTCATTATTTCCCAGTTCATTTTACAAGCTCCGCTGATTATAAATGTGATTTGGGCATGACGACGGAACAGACCAAGTTGGAATCTATACAGGCAGGAAAGAATTTTTTTTTTTTTAACTCAACACTTACAATCTGTAAAAACTGAATATAAATTCAATATATAATTAAATGAAATATTCTATTATTGATGGCCATTATCAAAGGCAAACTCAATGTAGAAAGATAGGGCTGGCAGTAGCAGCGCCGCAGCAGCAACGCTCTTCTGCAACACAGTTCAGCGAGGTAGCCGTCACGCACAGGCAGAGGTAGGCGGTGTGGCCCGGGTGTCAGGAGGTTAAAGAGGAATTCTAAACTGACAGTTTAGCCTTTTACTACTGCCCTTGTTAAAACTGAACAAATCTCTATGCATACAGTAAATCTGACAAGCTGCTGTTGGCTTTAAGTGGAGGGCAACACCGTGGCCTAATTTCAGCTTCACATGAGAGAAAGGAAACCACTAATTTAACCACCCACCACACCACCCCTTGTTAAAGCAGAATAAATATCAGACTCAGTGTGTAAGACTGCATTCAAATTGCCTTACCAAGCCCCGAGGTGGTATGCATGAATGGCTGGGAAACGTGATGATGATCCATCTCAACTAGAGAATCCCAACCATGCACCACTAACAGTAAGCTAGAGACACTACTCCTTTCTTACTCTTCACCTTAATGTTGTGCTGGAAAACCTATATATATATATATAGGGCTAAAATGCTTTCATTATTTTTATTAACTCCTCCTAAAAGCACAAACTGTCATTTAAACCTTTCTGTGTGTGTAGGGATTTAACATATGAGATACAACATGTTAATTAATCAGGTTTAAATGTGTTGTTAAGCATGTTCTTGAATTTTGGACAGGGTCAGGCTAGCTGTTTCCCCCTGCTTCCAGTCTTCATGCTAAGCTAAGCTAACCACGCCCTGGCGCAAGCTCCATACGTTCACACGTTAAAAACTCTACTGGAAAAGTACAAATAATTTTGCCAAAGGTTCCCTGAAGGATCAGGGTCCACATCAATATGGATGGAATATGTTTGCCTCAGGATCTCTCATAATCAGTTTAAACTCATCATGGATGAAAACATAAGCAGCTGGTCTCTGCTTATGTTTTCAATCACTGCATGGAGCTGCAGGTAGAAGGAGTAAAGTACCTGAGAGAGATTGCATAGTCACTAAACCAATTTTTCTCATTTGATGCCTTTCATCACAGTAATGTAAGCTGCGAGCAGCACTTCGCCGAATCTAACTGTAATTATAGGTTAAAAAAAAAAAGAACCATTGACTGTGCTTTGTGGAATCAGTGCCACTAAGTTACCCATAATCACCGTGAAGAATACAGTTACATGTGTTATGGCTTTTACACAAAGACTGTCTGAAAAGTTTTCTTCAGAGGTGTGTACATACATCAGAAAAAAATAAACCTGAAAGAAAATCTGCAAAACAGCCGTCTGGTCTCTAGAGAAGCAACACATCATGTACTTTATGTCTGCTATATTGATGGAGCATTGCTGATGGAAAATTATGTCGAAAATGTGTCTGCATCCATTTTATATGTGCGTCAGTGGTATAAAAAGACAACCTGAGGCAAATATAGCAAAGCAGCTGTCTATCATCTTCGCAGCCTTAACTGGACAGCAACTCCCCCAGAAAAAGATCCTCATCCAACCGGGCATGACACCCGTAACATGCGCATATGTTCTTTTGAAGCTAGATCCAAAATATCTGCAGCTGTCATTTTGATGTGAGGACCGGATGAATCAGACTGGCTGTTAGGAAACTGAATTAAAGCGAGATTATTCAAGTGCAGAGCTCACTGTGCAGTCTCACACACACACACACAGCAAGTGTTTACTAAGTCCAGTCCCTATAGGTTTACATAATGTGCATGCAAATTCAACATGAATTTTACCGAACCAGAAAAGTCCATATTATTCACTCATAGCAACTGGTGGTGGTAAGATGGTAAATTGGACTTTTGTGAAAGAGAACTGTATCCATTTTCTTTTGTATAACAGCTGAGGGCTGGGGGTGTGGGTGGGAGAGCTAGAGCGAGCTGCCTGTATCTGTGTAATTGCAGTTTATGTTTTGTTATGTATGTATGTATGTATGTGTTTTATTTAGTATTTTGACACCCTCGAAAATGAGATGCTACATCTCAAGGGGCTTTCCTTTCAATAAATTTAAATTTTGTTGCCTAAACCTAACCACATGCAGGGACTCAGGATGCAAACCCCGGTCTCGGGTGTTAAGTCCTGAAAAACAAAACGTTGCCAGGAAGCATAATCCAGGCAGCAATTATGTTTCCTTACAAAATGTATTTGGAAAATCTAATTAGTAGTATAAAGTATGAATGCAATTTCTAGGAGACAGGTTTGCTTAGTGACAAGTGAGCGTTTATATTAATACCTTAGACAGTTTTAAGGACCCCTACCAATGTTGCTGCACATTGTATTTACTATCTTGTATAACTGGTGTTAGTGCAGACCATCTTCAAAATCATATTTTGGTCTTTGGTCTTAGATTTTCTACAAGTCTTCCCTTGAGCAAAGTAAACCATCACAGTGAACATCATAGCATAGTCATGCTACATACTGTATACTGTATATGCACATGCTAGTGCCATAGCCAGTTTTTAATCGTGTAATTTTGAAAACATCAACATTTCGACTGATAAACATGATGAGCGGAGCAAGGGGGGGGGAACTGACGCTGATAAGCTAATTAGCTAATCTCATATGGGGAACATGACTAGCTATGGATGTGTTCACCAAGGTTCTTTGGTAAAAAAAAAAAAAGCATTTTTAAAGCAGTTTTAGTCTACCGTCATGGTGACAATATGAAAAAAAGTGTTAGCTTAGCACAAAGGCTAATATGCTGAATTTTGCCTCCTCTGGGACCTAAGAAAGTTGTTAGTGTTTATGAAAAGAAAACAAATTCAAAAGCACTAGCTAGAAAGTACAACATTACTGCAGCTAACATTAAAAAAATATATTATTACAAACTGACCTCACCATTGTCCTTGTCTAAATGGTGCTGTTGTGTTTTACAGTGTACATATCATTGTAATAATAAGTAGCAAGATGGGATATATTACTTCAACACACAAACAGCCATCACTCCAACAATCAGCAAAAAAATATACAAATCTGAACTGTGTTACATCTCTAAATGAAATGATGGATGGCTAAAGGAAGGAGTGAAATGATGAAGGACTGGTGGGCAGACATGTACAATCTAATGTGTCAGCGCACACATATCTGTTATAGATCTATAACCTGCAGGAAGGGAAACAGCTGATCTGCCATTAATTGTAGCAATCACATTTGTCTGATGGGGATGTGAAATTTCAGTGTGTTAATATGACACTTGTAATCACCTTGTGGCCTCATGCATATACAAACACACAATCACACAGAGGCACCGACTCAATCATCAACACTTAAGTGCCCACCCACGGGAGGCTTAAATCACACAAACACACGCACACTGATGAGCCACTGCTTGACCTTGGCAAAAGCCACACTGCTGACTATAAATCTGCTGGTTCCCTGATGGACCAGAGATGAGAAGAGAGAAACACAAGGCCAGTTTTTCTTATCTATCCCAGGACATAACAGCCAGGCAACACTGCTGTCTCAAGGCTGTTCCCAATTAATAATTGTTGCATGACATCTTTTAATCAGTCTAAATGAGCTTTACTTGGTCAAATATACAGGTATACATACCTATGTACACTATCCAGATCTAGTTTGTCTGTTTGATTCATTACAAACTAAGTTTCAAGGATCTATTAAGGTCTACTTGGAAGAGACTCTCTCTTAAAATGCTCTTTGGAGCATTCAGAGGAATTTAAAATAACTAATAAATAAAGATCATAATGAAAAAATGTTTTCATTAATTATTTAGTATTTTAAAACCTGATTAGAATTTTTTCATTCATTCATTTCAGTGTTGTCATTTTTCGGAGCTCCTTGTCCTTATGGAGAAAGACATTACAACACAAATGTCAGTTTTCATGCCTTTATGTCATTGTAGTTACTCTTGAAATTGAAACATTTCAACAACCAAAAAAACAAAAAACTCAAAACATCTAAACATCTAAACACAGAATTAGCCTCCTCTTCTCATACTCCAGGGTCATTTGATCAGAAAGGCCTCCTCCTTCCTCCCACCTGATGCCAGGTTTCAGCTGAACACAAACACTCTGACGCCCACACTTCCCCTCTGGTCTTTTTCTAATTGGAATATTTGCAAACCTAATTTGCATGATTGGTCTTTGGCCACAGAATCCAAGGAAGCTGCAACTGTGTGTATGTGTGTGTGTGTGTGTGTGGGTGTGTGTGTGATGTGTGACTTTTTTTTTCTCATTGATCCATCTTCCACATTTTTATCCACATTTCATCATTCAGGTCAAAGGTCAGCGCTGCTGCCTGCTGGAGCATGCAGTAGTTTTCAACCAATATGTGGATCAATCCTTCGACCTTCCAGATCTGTGACAGATCTGTCTAATTGTCCATTCAGTCACTAGATTACATTCTTCAAAGACAGCAGTGTGCGTGTGTGCGTGTGTGCGTGTGTGTGTGTGTGTGTGTGTTATAGGAGTTTGAAGCACACCTCATAAATTTTTGTCATATCAGAGCGTATACTGCTTGGTACAATATCCTTAAAGGTCTAATTACTCTCTCTTTCTCTCACACACACACACACACATAAACCTGTGTGTTTGAGCCCTCAGCTTTAAATAATTCACACACGGACACTCATGCAAGAGAGGAAAATGGAAACATGATCTATACTGAAGGATTCTGTGTGTGTGTGTGTGTGTGCAATGCAAATGTGCACACATCACGCATACTTCAGACCAGTATGGATGATATGTTGAGGTGGGGATGAAAAATAGGCTGAGAGTTTAACTGACTGTTTCATTTTATTACGGTCTACACACATTTACGGTATTATTTACATTACTGTGTGGGTGCGGAACCATGTGTATGCAAGGCTTTATAAATCTGAAGAAAATGAGGCAAATATATATTTCTGTGTTTTATGCATCTGGCCTCTGTCTGTTGGAGCATTTCTTTCATTTCCCGATAATTCTGACCAAACTACATATCTGCTTTCACCTTCCCTAAGAGTCTGTAGTATATGCATTTGTTTCTGTATATTAGAAAAAAATGTCCTACCTCTTAGTCACTCTTTGACTAAATCATTAGACAACCAGGTTGTGGGCCCAGTTCAGAAGGACCTCTCTGTTCTGAGTCCTGTTGCTTCCAACCATCTTTTCTGTACTGGCACGGAAAAGGCATCAGATGGTTCAAAGACATGTTCAAAGGTAACTGTTTTATGTCTTTCAACCAACTGTCAGAAAAAACGATTTACCCAAAACACATTTCTTTCGATATTTGCGGGTCAGACACTATGTGCGCTCTGTCCTACCATGCTTTCCTGAAGAGCCTGACACTAATCCTGTTGACACATTTATTTCGTTTGACCCAAAGGTGCACTGTCAACATTGTACAGAAACATTTCCATGCTGACATGTACACCTCTGGATAGGAACATCTCACTTTACTACTGTCATTATTGTCATTGTTCTATTCTTATATGATACTACTTTGGTGTATATTTTACAACAATGTAGAATATGCCTGCCCAACCCTGGGAACTTTTGCTAAAAATCTCAATATAAAGATTTTGAAAAGAAAAGAAAGGGAAAAAAATGTCCTCACACCATTTCTCATCTGCATCATGACACTTGTGATTTGCAAGACAAAGCCCAAATGGTTCAATAAATCAGATGTAGTCTGGCAGTGTAAGTGTGAAATCAGGTTCACTCTTCGCTTCAGACGAAGACTTGTCCTCCCTTCATGGGCTGGAGTCCATAACAATGTGGTGACCTTTCTTTCTGACATTTGGTATTGTGCACATTAGCGATATTGTAAAGTGTCTCTGCAGGCACATTATGGAGGGTGGCGCATATAAGATAGGGGATGGAAAGCGCTGACAGTACACATGCACACATGACATGAAATATGAGTCATGTCTGTGTCAGAGATTCATGGAAAAATAGGTGAAAAAGATGTCACCTGAATGGACCAGCAAATTAGCATTTCTATGTCTTACAGACACATACATCCACACACTTGACCCTGCAACACATACACGACTCTCTCTGTAGATGGCCACTTAGCAGCTTATGCATACAACATACTACTACCTATACACACAACTGCCTTCATCAGTATAGCCCTACCAGATTTAATCAGAAAACAGCACAAAACTCAACACTGACAATACATAAAAAAGACTATGGACACCACTGTACAACATACATAAATACATAAATCAACTAGCCTGAAGTGCAACACACATTGGCCCCGTTAGCTGGCGGCAGTAGCACACACATAACACAAACTCCTTTTCTCACTCAGTTGCAGTGGAAAATGTAACCAGTCCTCTCATCCTCTGTGTCCCATTGGGCTCCTCAAATAGTTTTTAATATCTTTCAGCTTGGAGAGTTTAGTGCCCAGCAGTCACATCTGTGACAGGGACTGTCAAAAATAGCTAAAAACAAGCCACCCATACCTTACTGAAGGTAGAAGTCACTGTTGGATGATCCACCAGCATTTTAGCCAGACAAAGCATGCACCTGCTGGTCGTGAAATTAAAGTGCGTGTTCGGTTTGGGTCACTCGTCGTTAAATCAGTCATTAACTAAGTTAAGCTGTATGCCCTTTTTACATATGTTGAGGTATAAAAATGCTAACACTGCAGTTATTCTTAAATGTATTGCATTGTTGTACTTTTTGTATTGCTCACAAACTGCTAATGAGGGTCTAATGACAGAGGGTCAGAGACAGAGGGAAGTTGTACAGATTGCAAAGCCCTTTGGGGAAAATTTTGTGATTTGGGGCTAATTGACTTGAACACTAATGGGAGCCCTCTTGGGCCCGGCCCCAGGCCGAGGTGCAGCCCCTTGTACTTACTGACACTCTGCCATTGTCACTAATACTCAACAAGGGAAATAGGGTCTGAAACAGCAACACAGGTAAAACAAACAGAATTGAGCAGAAAACTTCATTGTTTCATTCTCTTGGCAGAGCCACTAGTTTTGTGTTTTATCAATCAGAAGTAGTGAGTATACTTATTAGTATGTTTTGAATTTCATGAGCCAGTACTTTAAAATAGAAAATATGAATATGTTTTGGTCGCCTCGTGTTCAGCCATCATCTTTTTTGTTGTTGATGGTTCAATTGGGCAGGTTCTTTGCTGCCCTCTTCTGATTGGACATTTATTCGCTCAGAATTTTACTTTTTTATCGACTGAAGAAGATAGGAGTGGAGAAAACATGGGGTACTTAGAGTACATAAGGAGCTCCAAAATGGTTTTAACCCATTTGAATTGATCAGAAAAAGGCACCATCAACTGCTAAAACAAAATAAAATGCTGAAATGTGTCATTTCTTATGTCATTCTTTAAGATCTTACCAGAGTAAAGTGTTGAGTAAGATGTAGTGGATTCTGTAGAGTAAGTTTATCTTCAAATTTGAGTGTTGTCGGCCATGTTGGAGGAAGAGAGAAGACGTGTTGTGTTTAAAATATGCATCAAGTGACATTAAATATTTGATTAGATAGATTGCTGTTTTAGAAAAAGAAGTTGCTGGTTGCCCTTCGGTACCACATGTGAGGTCCAGTTGTATTTGTACTATGTCTTTCACTATGTCCTGTGAAATAGTTTAAGTTGTCTATCAGTTTCTGCACCAACGCCCCCAAGTCTTTGTCCTGCACATTTATGCCACTTTGGCCATTTAAGCCATTTTCACTCTGAAAAACACCAACAAAGAAGTTCTCTATGATGTTATGTACTTTAGGGAGCTGAATTGTTTTTGACACTGTTGATATATGAAGCAAAGAGAGGCACAGAACTGAGGGGAGGTTGGAGGGGAATCCAATTTCTGAGGACACGGGACATTGCTTGTCTATATCTGTCAGTGTTTTATATATTTGGCCTCGGAGACAGCAGCAGTTGGAATGTGCGTCCTCTGAGGCATCTCCACTGGAGCTTTAATTTCAACTTTATAATGTCCTGACGGAGAGAGAGAGGGAGACAAAGAGAGAGAGAGAGAGGGGATGGAAGGAGGAAACCAGTTGTAAAAGTGAGTAATAAGACAAAGAGATGTTGTGCATCGGGATGTGACAAGAGGTTCTGACTGTGTTTGTGGAGGAGTGGAATAGCAGAGAGACTAAGTGAGGCAATCTGTCTGCCTGTCCATTTATCTAGCAGCTCTATTTTGATTGATTGATTTGATTTAATGCTACATTTGAGGACATAGGAAAACTTTAACTTTAACAAGCAAGGTTGCAAAGTAAATAGCCAAATCCAATTTTATTATAAGCCGTTAGCTATAATTAAGTGTTGGTTTGCACTGATGGCTTCATTAGGACATTGCAAGCTTATGTAATGGTTATAATGTTACATTAATACAAATATAAATGAAGAGGAAAGAGGCTTGAAATTCCACTGAGCAGTTCAGTGGCTGCTAAGCACAGCATCAAATTGAGTCCAAAAAGGTGAACAGAAACTGGAGCAGATGGTGAAGGCTCATTAAGGTGATGGTGCTCAGCCAAATTCAGAAACCACATTACTACATGCAGACTACACCACAGATGTAACCGAGTCCCCGTGTCTCCTGCATGGTAGTAGGAGAACCAGTTTATTAAAGAAAAAATGTGACATTTATTCTAAAATCTGCATGTTTGGTTCTGTACGGTGTGCTTTCAAGAAATAATTCTGTTTTCTGTCTCCATCGATTTTACACTTTCACAGTTTAGGACTCAGTGTGTGAAAATGTCTTCTGTGGCTCTTGGGGAGCTTAATAAAGTCTGAAATAATAACTTGAGTGATGTCATCAGGGACAGCACATTTATAACAGAAAGCTGCATTACAAAGTGGTGATGTGGAACTTGAAAGGCATGGGCATTAATCAGGCAGGGAGAGTGTTAATGAAAAGATGTTATTGGTTGCGTTATGGGAAATGTAGCATCCAACATTTTCAGAATATCTCAGCCTCTGCTGCTTCTGTTTTGACCTTCTATTTTAAAATCTGTCTCTCATAAGTCCAATCACTGGAGTATCCATTTAAATTAAGATACAGGCAGGAATACAGCCCTGTTGTAAAAAAAAAAAAAGAAGAAAAAAAAGATGCAAGGAGCTGTGTTGGTTTGGGCGTGTTGTTTCAGGTACCGGTAAGGCGATAACATATGATCCAGGAAGGCCTGTTTGAGTAATAGATTCATTAATTTGAAGGCTATCAGAAACCAAAACACTGCACAGTAGTTTATAAGACTATGAGAGAGGATTTAACTGCTCTGGAGAGTTATCACGAAGGCAGTCATTTTATTGTTTGTTATGATGATCATGGGATAAATTGTAAAAATACGAATTTCAAATTACAAAATAACAGTTCAACTTGTCTTCCAGACGACCCTATATTTTCTTGCCGGAGGCCTCTGTGTTGACATTACCACTGAAATGAACAAAGGGGCTGCATTTTTTTCATGCACTGCTGTTGTCTGCCTGAATACGGCCTTAATTCATAAAACAATGAATGCCATTGCCCTTGAGCAAGGCACTTACACCCCAACTTCTCCATTTGGAGCTGTTTTGCCAGCTTTTAGTTGTGAACATGTGTGTAACAGTGTGGAAGCAGAACATTCTTGCACAGGATCATTCATGGTCGGTGAACTACCGCTGGATAAATAAAGGTAAAAATGTGCATGTATGTTTTCAGGTTGAGGGACGGAGTGTGCTGCATTCTGCACCTGCAGTCTGAGGAGGATTTTACGGGTGCCGCTTACATCAACCTCTGACTAGGTGACAGCTCCTCAAGATGAGTGACAAGTGTTGGGGCGTGACCAAACACTGGGGATGAGGACAGCCTACCGATACACTTCTCGTCTCGAGGCAAAAAGTTGCATACTGCTGCTGCTGCAACAGTGAAACATTTCAGTGCAGCTGTCATACCTTCATGATTCTCATTTCTAAATGTAAATAGGGACGATATAGCAGTCAGAGGGGAGCAATAGGCAATGCTGAAGTTAAAGAAAATAAGGATATGGCGTAAAGTTCAGACGCATAAAGACCCGCCTTGGCTTTGCTATAGTGAAGTGGTTAGTAATGCAGGCTGGAGACCAATGTGGACGTGACAAATTGAGCCTGCTTTGAATTCCCCTAAACCATCAGCATCTCCGACTGGGAGGAAATAGGCCTGTCATACTCATCTGATAGATTAAAATAGTCTATATATACATATATGTATTTACTGAGATACACTTGCCTCCTATTTGATAGCTGTCAGACAGCGAGGCAGAAGCAGTGTGTGTGTGTGTGTGTGTGTGTGTGTATTAATGTGAGAATTTGTTTCAACTTGTGTATGTGTGCGTGTTTGTGCATATGTGCATGGTGTGTGTCTCCATGTGTCAATATGTGTGTGTGCATCTGTGCACCTCTGCAGCTATGAATGTAGCTCTCTCTGTCACACACACGCACACGCACACACACACACACTCACACCTGACAGGCTGCTCATGTATTTATAGATGAAAGAAAGGTTTAGGGGGAAACTGGCTGGCCTGAAGACAACATTATTGCTTGTAGATGGAACATATTGACAAATATTGCACTGCTGAGTGTTAGAAATGGTGTATGAACGAATACAGGAGGAATACAAAATATAGAAGAAATGACTGAGAGAAAGAACGCAAAAATAGAGAGATCAAGTGATTCAGAGGGAGGAAAGCACTAGTGGAATAAGGGGAATGGAGGCTGGAGTGAAAAGAAGAAAGATAGATGGGGTGAAAAGAGATGGGAAAGATTCTGAAGGAGACCATCTGCACCCTCAAGACCATGCACACTGGAAAAAGAATAAATCAGAGGTCCCACACTGTACATGTCCATGTAGGTTTTTCTTCTGTCCAGAGGTCCAGCTGATTTCACTGAGTAGTTTTTCCTTTGTGGTTGATTTTAAAACAGTACAAGTGATAAAAAACAGAACAATCAATTAATGCTAAGGGTCTGAAAGGAGTAAAAGTCTACATTTTTTCTTACCAAGAAGATAATACACCACACATTTTACTGATCTGCAACCAGGAAGGAGAAACTACTCACTAAAATCAGCCATTCCGTGTTTGTAGAAAAAAATCTGCAGACTCTCAGCCCTCCAGGGATATCAACCATAATGATTTTGTCAAAAAAGACTGGTTGAGTTTGCCTCTGTTTACATTATTTTCTCCAAAGTAGGGCAACCCACCTGGAATGTGGCATAAATCAAATATTGCTGCCGTGTGAAGCGAGTAAATTAAGGTTAAGAGTTGCTCAAAGGGGGATGCAGCTTGTTTACAGGAAAGACTCCTTAATGTTTTGCACGCTCTGTAAATTTTAGACAAAATAAGGAATGGTAAATGAAAGAGTTAATGTGCAAGAGGTGGTGTGGTGAAAGTAAGTGAAAAGAGAGAAAGGAAGAGGGAATGAGAGGCTGGTGAAGGAAAGCCGATGAATGAAAGAGAGCCAACACGACAGATCAAGAGAGCAACAAAGAAGAAAATCAATATCTAGTTTTGCAGGCAAACATCGTCCCAAACAGCGCTGAACCTCGAAATGTGATCCGTTTGGTTGCTTCACTCTGCATTCGAGAGAAAACGTGATTATTTTGCCCTGTGCTTTCTAATTTTCCCAGTGATGAAAACCACATGATGGATTCATTTCTACTTACCTTGATGCTTCTCTGAGTCTTCTGCTTTGGCCTCTGCTGTTAGCTGATTAAAATCTGTTGGTGATAAGTGGCAATCAGAGAAAATCAGGAATAATAAAACTAATCAGTGTTCCATTACCAGTCTGTATCCACTGACAACATTTTATTGTGTCTAATTATGTGAAGGAAGGGATGAACAAGTGGATGGGTGGACCGGAAAATCAAGATGTTTCATTACATTAATGAAGAAAATCTTGTAGATCCAATTGCCATAAAGCCTGGGGATCAATTGGCAACATTGCCCATGATGACCTTCAACCAGAAATATGAGGGATAGCAATGGTGGACAAATTTCTTATTTCATGGTCTTCTCATGGTATATTTTGTCACATCCCTAGACAGAAGAACAGACAGTATAACATGGGTGAGTCAATGCAGCTATGCATGATAAACAGAAAAGCATACTTATGAAGGAACTTATAACAAGATGAGTGAATCATCTTCATCACCTGATTCTCAGCATTTCCAGAAAAATAAGTATTAGCACGGGAAAGTCAAATTGTGTTGCCATCCTTAAAGTATGGAATCAGATTTGTCTTGATATTAATCAATATGCACAGGATTCACTTATGTTTTTTTGTGTGTGTGATTTATACATAAATGACTCTTCAGAAAAATATTTTTCAATACACACAAAAATATTTATCCTAGGTTGTCTGTTAGCATTATATAGTTAACTTGTTAGCTGACGCTAGTGTTAAATGCCACATCACTAACACTAACAGCATTCATAACTCAATCATGCACGACAAGAGTCATCACTTACCTGTGGAAAGCAGCTACCAGACGCCATGTTGAGGCTGATCTCCAGAGCGCTACATCTGCAGATGTAGCGCTATGTGATCACATTAATTCATACAGTCGAATGTACGCTTTTGTGATTGGCTGAAATGGAAGGAGACCTCTGATAGGCTACACATAATTCCCTTTTCTTTTTTTTTAAATGTGCGAATTGAGCCGAGGCAGGGAAGTCTCAAAAAAACCCACACACAAATGCAGTGAGGTTCACACATGACAAGTAGTTTGTAAATGCAGGTTCGACAGTCTGTATATAAATGTAACAACATCCAAATATGTGTTTGATGAAAATGTATAATACTTTTAAATACATTCATTGGTGAATTTATATTACATCGATTTAAAACAAGAAATATTTGTGTGTGCATCAGAAATACATTTGTGAACCTTCTTTTTTTATATGTGTTAATATCGAGACCCATCTGATTCCATATTAAAGGGTCCTGTTGCAGCTACATGTATAAAGAATCATTTTCTGATCCTTTATAGAACCCTTTTTGTTGCAAGTTAAGTTTTATAAGTGAAGTTTTTCTGCTGCCGCCTCTCCCTGTCTGTCTGCCGAATACCTCAAATGTTAAAATGGAAATCTTTCTTTCCCCTCTGGAAACTGTTGAGTCAAAGGCTAAAAGAGAGTAAAATAACAATGAGGTTCTCAGTCAAATATTAAACAGTGTTGGATATATCTGAGGTCACACATTCTGCCCCACTGGCCTCTGTAAAACCAAAGAGGAAAATGTGTGTACCGGCCTTTCAGACCAGGTCAGGGTAACACACACATCGTACGCTCACTCACACACTTTCAAATTCATATGAGCATTTACACATTTTAAAGCAACGTTTTCATATGCAAGAATGTACTAACTGAAGTTACAAGCACAAATACACAGAGACAAACACACAGTCACCCACACGGTCACCCAACCCACACACACACACACACACACACACACATACACACACACACACTAGAATACCGAAAACACATTATCTCTTCTTACCAACACACACACAAAACTTTTTCAGCATATGCTCACAGGGTCTATCTATCCTGCAGCCTCCTATCTTGGTCAAGGCTCTTTTCTGCTCTGGCTCCCCAGTGAAGTCAGGAGAGCAGAGTCACTACCCAACTTTCTCAGCAGGCTGAAAACTCATGTTTTCAGACTACACCTCAACATCCCATGCTAGAACTTATTTGCATGATATAGCAAGGTAGGTTCTAAACATTGCCTATTTACAGTCCAGTCCAGTTTAATCCAACAGATCCAGCAGATACTCTCTGTTTTCCTTTATTACACCTGTTTTTCTGCACTTCACCTAAATATAGGACAGAATGTGCACACAAATACATTAGCACATGGGAGAAGAAAGCTTTCTGCCAGAAAGCCTTTAAGAAGTCAGGTGATGTAGTATAAAGAGCGACAAAGTCCATGTAGTGAGGAGGTCGGGATGGATGAGAGGGTCAAGCAGTGGACTTTCACCCAGGAGATTGCTGTTTGCATCCCACATGACTGTTTTACAATGTTAACCACAGTTTGGTTAGGTTTAGGCACCAAAACTACTTGGTTAGGTTTAGGAAAAGATCGTGGTTTGGGTTAAAATAATAATTCAATGTTGAACTACAGTACGTACTTTTGGTGCCTGAACCTAACCAAACTGCGACTGTTTCACAACGTTAACCACATTAGAAAGGCTTTCTGGCAGAATTAACTTCTCCCGCATGCACTACATTACTGCATCATTTCTAAAGGGGCAAAGAAAACCTAAGCTCTTAACACAAGTACTGTATGACTAAACGTGCTTTTAGTTGTTTGTTTGGGAGCGTTGGGCTTTAGCTTTTGTTCCTACACAGTTTGAATACACTTATTGTAAGTGACTTTGTACAAAAGCATATGCCAAATGAATGTAATGTAATATCCATCTAAAGTCTCTTTGTAGATTCGGTAGAGTCAGTTGGGCAAACAAAGATAAACAGATAATGTGTTTATATGATAGTATTAGCCTTGAGCGTCACATAATGACAGTGAGCTTTTCAGAACGTCGTTGAACATTTTAGGGATTTATAACCATATCATCAACATTACGTGTATGCACAGAGGAGGTGATTCTGCACACCTCACACAAACACCCACAAAGTCGATTAGCACACTGAAATGAGTTGATCTCAGTGTGACTGAAGCAAGCAGCCGTAGCAGTGAGCAGCCGGCCTCCGAGCTCTTTTTCATTTCCTCTGTTACATGTTACATGGTAAACACAAGCTCTGTCAGCTGCGGCTACCTGCCTTTGTGTGTGTGTGTGTGTGTGTGTGTGTTTGTGTGTGTGTGTGTGTGTGTGTGTGTGTGTGTGTGTGTGTGTGTGTGTGTGTGTGTGTGTGTGTGTGTGTGTGTGTGTGTGTTCCACAGCTGTCTTCTGCCCTCTGCTAAGAAAGAGTGAGATGACTGACAGTCGAGAGTCTGGGCTGTACAGATACAGCAGAAGTTGATGCAACAAAGAAAACTTATGAAAACGGGAATTTGAAGAGATGATTAACAAACCCTAGAACTACAATTCAAAATTTATGGGTCTTCCTGTGCATTTTACACAGCAACTATACATTGTGAAAGTCACTGTAGTCCCTTTGGAGCTAAGCAAAAAGGACAGTGAAGCCGAGGAGAGAACAATCACCGACAACCGAACAGAATGCCACAAGAAATATTCATCCAGTTTTGGAGTTGATGATTAATTTAGGCTGCATCCAGTTTCTTACCATCACCTTTGTGCCTTCCTCTTCTTATTACATGTTTGCATTAATTAAACTTTATAAATTGTTTGCTTAGTCCTCCCCCTTTCCCTCAAAAATCGAGATTTTTCAGCCATGCATTTGGCATAGAGGGCTTCCCATCACACCTTGAGAATACTTTTTTTTTTTTTTAAAGGTACAGAAAACCACTGCAGCCCTGTGATTGACTGGCGACCAGTCCTGGGTGTACCCCGCCTCTCGCCCAATGTCAGCTGGGATTGGCTCCAGCCCCCCGTGACCCTCTAAGAGGATAAGCGGTATAGAAAATGGATGGATGGTACAGAAAACTTGACTTAGAATCACATTTCCTGTTACAGAAAATGTCAGATAGATAACAGAGAAATCCCACAGCTATAAACTGTGCGTTTGAGCTAGATGAGCCCCTGACAACCACAACCAAAGATACTGCAGAGCAGCTTCACCAAGCTCAACAGGAAATCAAATGAGAAGTTTGTTTTGCTGAATGCTGAGTACAGTACACCTGAGTAGCAGAGCTGCTTATGCCTCACAAACACAAGATTGATTCAACAATCTCAGGAATGGCAAAACAAGGTCTGTATTTCACTCTGTGTGTACCATAATGTGGCAGCAAGAGAGAGAGAGCTACAACGAGCTACAGGTATATATCGCTGCCATTTCACAGTTGATTTAGGAAAAACTCACCTGTTAAGTTTGCGCTATACTGAGCTCTATGACTTTAAACCTCACTTAAACAGGATGTGCAGCAGATTTAAGATAAACCTCAAACATGGTACCTCTAGTGGCAACTGGGCTTTAGACTAAATCACAGGTGCTGTTTAAACTGCAGCTTCTGAGGAAAGGGGTTTAAGAGACCACATGGTTTTGTTCCACAACAACGCAAGTTTAAACTCATTAACAATAACATTGATATTGGATAATTCTGCAAAACCCTGGATTACATTCAATGACAACGTTTTCTTTAGGTCCAGTGTAATTGGAATCAAATTCTCACTTTCTATAATATCTGTCATGTCAGCTACAGTATGTTAAGGGAAAGTAAAGATGATGGTTATGGCAAATAAACCATGATTTAAGTATGGTTACTGTAAGGCAACTTAAACACTTGGTTAAGGTTAGAGAAAGATCAAGGTTACGTTTAATAAAAATGCAAATGTAAATTGCAGTTCTGGGACGGGATGCAAACTAAGATTTCCTGTATGGAAGTCATGAATTGCACTACTTCCTACATTGGTACTCAACATAAATCGTGAGGTACGTAACTGTCCAATATGGATGTACTGTAATTCCTAAAGATACTGGGTTGGATAAACACCATGATCTTTTGTCTACTTGAGGATCCACCAGTTGTGATGGAATACGATCATGAGGTCTGTATTTGGGGAGAGATTCTGACTATCTTTTGTCGAATTCTCAAAAAGATTCAACTCCTTGGTTGCTTATTTTCCACAGTGTGATTGTGTGGAAAGATTGGCAGCCATTAATTAAATAACTACCTGTATGTTGTCCAGAGATGACAACATAAAACGCATTTCATGTCACCAATTCACACTGCCATTATTTGCTAGTGATGTTCTATTGCATGTCTCATTTCTGCATGCATTATTCGGTTCTGTTTTACTGCTTTAACTTTGGTGTCCAAGCTGTAAGTCTTGCACAAATTGAACAAGCAGGCACTTAAAGTCAGCGTCTTCTGCCTTGTAGATTAGACATATTAGACTTGATGTCATTAAGCAAACAGCAGGTGTGTTTTCTAGTTGTCTGTCAGAGCTTTGTGGCTGAGCTGTCAAGATTTTAGATAAATGAGAGAGAAAAAAAAGATGAGAGAGAAAAAAAGTTTAGCTCTAGATCCCTGCATCCATATTCAGCCAGGTAGGTGATAGATGGGCCTGTTTACTCCCTCGGAGAGAAGGAAGAAGGGAGGGGAGGAGGGATGGAGGAAAAAGGAAAAGAGAGGAAACCAGGGACAGATAATGAGACAGAGGAGGCAAGGAGAGGAAAAGGAAGAGATGCAAAATCAAAGGAGATGGAGAAAGGGTTGGAGGAGGACATTGACAGTGAGTTGTCAAAAGGGAAGTAAGTAAGTAAGTAAGTGAAGGAAATAAATGTGAGTGAAGAGGTGACGGAGCGTAATAAAGTAGGAAACAGAAAGGAAGGAGAGAGGAAGGAAACCATTACAAGACAGAGGTGGAGTGAAGACAAGTAAGACTGAGATAAAAATGGTCCTGCAGGAAGGAAGAGAACAATAAAGAAGGAGTGAGGTGAGGAAGATGTGATGGACGGAAAGAAGGAGAGGAAGACAAAATGGGAAGAGAGAGAGAGAAAGGGAGCCAGACAAAGAGGGATGAGCTCAGGCATGGTGACAGATGCTTCAATTTTATTTCAAGGGAAACTAAAAACATGATTTTCAAAGACAAAGTCATCAGTCAGCTGTGGGCAGCTTTGCAATTCACCTGCTGTTGTGTGTGCATGTATGTGTGTGTGTGTGTGTGTGTGTGTGCATGGTCATTGCAATGCACCTGCTGCCTTTCAACGAATGCCAACACCCTATCCACACAAGCTGCGTAGTGAAGGGAGCACGTCAGCAGCAGCTTCAGTCCTCCGTCAGTGTCCACACTGCTGACTGCTGTGTGATCACCCATGTTTTGGCTGCACCCACATATCAATACACAATCACTGTAGCTGCACGTAACACTTGCAGCCTAAAAAGACACTTTGGGTGACGTGCAGGTGAAACGCAATTAAAATAGAAGCGTGTCTGTTTTGTAACAGAAGTGCATACTGTGTAGAGAGCATGTTACTCTAATCTGAGCTCCAACCATCACAGCTAACATCTGAAGTAAACTGCATTTTAAACTGCCATATTAAAGCTGACATATTATCACCTTATAATGTTATGGCGAATGTGTTACCAAACTACTCTTCTCATGTGTTCTGTGCCAAGACTCCATCCCGTTTCCTAAATTCATTTTCTCTGGCACCAAACGTCTGCTAATAAACCCAAATGCCAGGTTGGTCTACAGTTTGCATTCATATTTTGAGAGTCTATGTTACATAATAAAAGCTAATCCTTTCCTTAACTACCCTAACAGAAGCAATCATCAAACATGGCCTTATTTTTCTAAATGGCCTTTGCATTTCTTTTAGTAAGGTCAAAGAAAAAACACAACATTGTTACCACAAGAATAAAAGTACAACACACACACAACACAAACAGACCGTGCAGCCTCTCCAGAGTTATTCTCACTGTGCAGGGATATTGAGCCCTACGGGTAGTGTCGTAGTCTAATCATAGACAGCTAGATTTGTTCTGCTTCCTCTGTGAATCACACAGCACATGAACACAAAATCCTCACAATGACGACAACAAAATCAGTACCAACAGCAGAAGCCTACGGTTCTGTCACACCGAAAGCTCAATCTGCGATCCAAACCCAAAAACAACAGGAAAGACAGTGGGTAAAGAGTGTTAAAGTAAGAATGAGGTTGAATTAGTAGGAGGCTTATACATAAGTGAACCAACAGAATATAAAGGAAAATATTAACACTGAAATGAATAACTGTGTATTCTGAAAGGCTTGCTAGAACTGCCCAACACACTGAGAATCAACACAGAACTCATAGCTCTGCAGTAAATTTGAAGTAGTATAGTAAGTGAATTATAGTAAGAGAAGCTAAATTAAACCTTTAGCAATGACATGTAGCCTAAAGGTTAGAAAGACAGTCCTGTAACCAAGGATTAGCACACTCAATTCCAGCAGAAACTACAGTATACATCTTTGAGCAAGACACTGATCCTCTACCTGTTCATTTATCTGTATGTCACCTCCTATAACAGCAAACGCTAAACAACTGACATGTAAATGAAGACTTTTCTGCTGTCAGCATTTTTATCAGAAGCGATAAAAATGTAATACCAACAAACATAATTGGATACTTTGAGCAGTATTAACCTGTTAGGTGTACATTTCAGGTACCTACAAGAGCCAAGTGTCTCAAATTAATGGACACGGAGCTTTAGTGTTACAGAAATAGTTAATAATGATGTCGGCGCTCATGATAATCAGAACAAGGACAAAAATGTAGGGCTATTCTTTAAAGTCATATATTCTAGCCTAGTTCCACTGCATTTAATTTGCCTTGAACTGGACACACACTTTTCTAAAAGAGACAGTCGCGTAGTTTCCTTAGTGCTGTTTTCTTTTTCTTCGTTTCTTTTCTCTTTTACTACTTTTAGTAGTAGTCTTTTCTTTCTCATTGACCTGGTTGCTCTTCCTTGTTGGCAGATGGAGATAATGAGACCTGGGAGCAATTTTTGCTGCTCTATCACCTTGTTCATTACAGCATGATAATGACAAGATGTCCCATACTGTACTCTTAACACAATAAGAGATAGACATAGATGAATGCACATTTACTACAACATAACAAAGGCAAGATGTCAATTTCAATGACGTACATAGGCACAGAGGTTAGAAGAGGTTAAAGTTGTGAAACTCAGCACTTTAACTCAGACGCCTCTAGTTTCATGGTGGTATGTGCTGGCAGGAGACCAACAGGTACTGATATCATCTAGTCAAATTAAACAGAACTTTGTCTGTAAAACTTTCATGAGATCCATCAGCCTCCAGACAAATAAATATTTACCCACAGCTCCTGCCAAAAATCTGGAAAAAAAGAAATGTTTCCCCTAGTGTCTTATTTCATTAAGTGGATTATTTAATCAAATTCTTTGTGCATAGAAATAACAATGTGACACGTGTAGCAGTATTAACAAGTACTAAAATATTGAAAGAAAAATCTGGAATATCAGTTTACTTACTTAACCATTTCAAGACCTGTGTCCTGTTACTGGCAGTTTACTGCTTTACCGAGAGTAAAGTCAAAAGTTGTGCGTCATTAGTGTATCTGTGGTTGCTGATATTTTGGTTGCTGATGATGTAGCCAGAGAGAGGCATGTAGAGACACAAGGGGAACCCCGCAGAGCACGTCAATCTGGTTCTCTAGCTAGCTAAATGGTCGACTGTTTTCACCATGCAGCCACTGGTTTACCTTTTCTCTCTGCCATGTCACGCTGGCCAGGCAGCAGTGGGTTACAGAGGGTTTGTCACAGCTTGTTTGCAGGAAATGGCTGCCTATGGGGGTGCTGATGACAGAGGCAGAAATCCATACATACTCATATAATCTATGTGCAGCCCAAAAAATGTTTTATAATAATAATGAGCAAAAAGCTGTGTTGAGCAGCAGAGTTGGGTATTAATTCCCAGTGGATTATACAGATGTTATTGTCAGTGTCAAAAACATTGCCTCACAGAGCTTCACTTTGAAGCTATGCAAAATTACCCACTCTATGCCTTGCAATATATTTTGTCTTATCCAAACCCTCATATTGTCTTATCTTGTTGACGCTTGACGGCATAGCTTCAGGTAAATCTTGTTCTGGCAATGTTTCAGACTTTTTCCTGCCAGGGAAGTTTGGCTGTGCACAAAGGAAACCAACAGCAGGTTATATAATGGATGGGTCACAAGAATGTCACTCAGCCACCATAGAAAATGTAGTTTATGCTAATTACCCATATGCTAATTAACGTTATGCTAATACTCTTGAAGCACACTGGTTTAACCTAGACCCTGGATCATTTTGGTTTCTCAGCCGTGTGACTGTGTGTAAGCGTGTCTGTGTATCTGTGCAAGTGTAATGCTACTGTAAGAACTGTTCTGGAGTCAGTCTCCCTGCATTAAACCCGTGTCTGCCCGGCAAATCTGCAATCCATGCATTGAGCCAAGATCAACCTAATCCTAATCCTCAGATCTTATTTTTTGTCGCAATTCCACATTCGCCAAGCAGGACAGAGGATGTGTGTGTGTGTGTGTGTGTGTGTGTGAAAATGAGAGAGAGACAGAGAGAGAGAGAACAAATACTCCCAACATGCTCCTTATGCAAATATTAATCTCACAACATTAAAAGAACAACATGTATTTTTCTTAACATGCAGCATCAGAGAGTACATCACTTAATCCTGATCTTAATCCTGTTCAATAGAAAATGGCTGTGGGGAAATATCTATGCTACATACAGACATATTTCACAGCAAATAGACCTGGTTTACAACCTAAGGTGATGTAGTTACTTTATCTGTCGCAACATGTCCTCAGTGTGTTTGCAAGCAAAAGTCCATAAGCAGTTAACTGGTTTTACTAATCTGTTAATTTCCTCCAGTCAATAACACCATCACACACACACATACACACACATTGGCTACCAGCTTAGCCTGTAACACCCTTCACATGCTGATTCAGTGATCTTCTTTATGGTTTATTTATGGTTGTTTGATTAATTAAAGCAATGGTTTATCATAAACTGCAGTGTGCTGTCCTTTCAATTTATGGCTTTAACGAGTAGACATAAGGCCAGTAAAGCACAAATGCTGTAAAAAATAAAAAATAAAAAAATAAAAAAGGCTTCACCTGGCACATCTTGTGTATTCTTTTGTGAAGAGGAAATGCTCCAAAACCCTGGAATAGTCTGTGGAAAAGTACAGAGTTCAGTCCTCATCCCTCTCTCTCACTGCATTTTTCCTCTCCATCAAAACTGTGAGGCAATAAACTGGAAGGGGAAAATGAATATTTCACAGTTTATCTATCTGCAATATATCAAGATTAAATTTTGCTCCCTGCACCCTTGCAGGCATGACTGCTCTGAAACAGCAGCGACCGAGGTTCCAGAGAATAACAATAGCAATAGAACTGGCTAATAAGTTCCTATTGTCTAACAACGTGTGTTAGTGTACTTATAATCTCATAATCACATTATGAGTATTAATCTGTTGTAAGGACAAATCTGTTAAAACAGTTGCATTTTGGGGACTCACCTCATCTTAGGACAGAACACTGGTAAACGGATATAAACACATATATGTAAAAAATAAAATAAACTGTAGACTAATGCTGTGTCTCAAATCGCATGCTTCCGTACTTACACTTAATATTTTGAGTGCATAAGTGTGTTCACACTGAGAAGTATGGCAAAATGCTAACATGCTGATCTTTAGCAGGTACTTTATAATGTGTACCATGTTCTCCATCTCCGTTTAGTTAGCATGCTAAATGTGCTAATTGACAGTAAGCGCAGAGTACATCTGAGGCTGATAAGAATGTCATTAGTTTTGCAGGTATTTGGTCATAAACCAAAGTACCAAGCTGAACTTTTGACCTGATGATGGGGCTGGATGAAAAGTGAAGAGAACACCAAAGTTATTACAATTCAGCCTGAGAGGAACATGGATGTGCATATCAAATTTCATGGTAATCCATCCGCTTGTTGGTGAGACATTTCACTCAAAACCACTAATGCCAACCTCATGGTGGCGCTAGAGGAAAAGTCAGGGGATCACCAAAGTCATGAGGGACTATCCTCTGGGAACCAAGAATGCCTGTACATAATTCCATGGAAATCCAACCCTCCAAATGAGACGATGACATTGAAATGGTGGAAAGACTGTTCGTATTGTACATTAGTCATACTGAGTGCAGATTTTGACAGACATTTTTCTGTTTTGCCACCAATCAGAGGCAGAATCTTTAATCATAAAGTACAATAAATGTTCAAAAGTTGACACATTATTATTTTACATGCCTGGCGGAAAGCGTATTTTTATGCAAATGAAGATATATTGATCCTTGAAAGTAGAATGGGAAACACATGGTTGCCATGGTAATCATTTAAAAATAAATTAAAAAAAACATAAAGGGACAAACATTCCATTCTGTTTCCTTCGATCTTCATCAAGGGACACATTCTAGAATCTTTAGCCTTTAAGACTCCCTCAAACTCAGTCACAAATACAAAAACACAGAGTTCGACAGAGTGAACAGAAAGAGTCAAGTTTTCACGATGGAGAAAACCAAAGACAAACAAAGAAAAAAAGGCAAGAACAAGGAGAAGAAAAACTTTATCCAGCCACTGGAGGACTTACCAGTCACCTTTGGTTCCTGGAATAAAAGGATTTCCACTCTCCGCAGGCAGAACGAGGCAGCTATGTCTGCACGGGTAAATCCTCCAGAGACTGCTAAACATCAGCAGTCTGCCAAGGCCCCAACCCATCAGGGTATCATCAAAAAGGGCCAGCCAGAGAGACAGGACTGGGACTGCACGAAAACTGAGACAGTTCCCAACTATTGCATTCTCAAAAGAAAACCTGAGGATGCTCCACAGCAGGGTGCTGCACCGGAGGAGCCACCACAGCAGGGTGCTACACTGGAAGAGCCACCACAGCAGGGTGCTACACCGGAAGAGCCACCACAGCATGGTGGTACACCAGAAGAGCCACCACAGCAGGGTGCTACACTGGAAGAGCCACCACAGCATGGTGGTACACCGGAAGAGCCACCACAGCAGGGTGCTACACCGGAAGAGCCACCACAGCATGGTGGTACACCAGAAGAGCCACCACAGCAGGGTGCTACAACGGAAGAGGCTCCACAGCAGGGTGCTACAATGGAAAAGGCTCCACAGCAGGGTGCTACACCAGAGGTTGTACCACAACAAGCTGGTACACCTTCAGGTGCTACACAGCAGGCTTGTGAGGCCACTGAAATAACAAGGGGCCCTGTCCAGAGGAAAAAGCTTTGGACACCACCACCACCATACCATACCCCTCTGAGAGAACATCCAGGGGAGGTTAAGGACACTGATTTCAAAAGGGGCCCTGTCAAACAGAAAAGGCTTTGGACAACTCCACCACCCTACCGCACCCCTTTGAAAGCACCTTCAGGTGAAGTTAAAGCCACTGATTTTAAAAGGGGGCCTGTCCAACAGAAAAAGCTTTGGATAGCACCACACCACCACACCCCTCAGTGTGCACCTGCCAAACCACAGCAGGCCGGCAGGGTCAAGGCCTGTACTGGGGTTGAGGCTTCACCCCAGCAGGCCACAATTCACGTCCCTGAGCTCGAGCTTCAGCAGCCAGGGATCAGAGAGATGGAGCAGACCACCGAGCTCGAGAGGGTTAATGTGACTTTAGCAGCTCTGGTGAAGCAGTTAAAAGAAACGCCGATGAAGGCCTGTGATGGGGTAGAGGATTCCCCCCAGCAGGCCATGATTTATGTCCCTGAGCTCGAGCTTCAGGAGCTCAGAAGCAGAAAGGCAGAGCAGACCACCAAGCTCAAGAGGGAGAATGGGGCTTTAGCAGCTGAGGTGGAGCAGTTAAAGGAGACGCTCCAAAGAAACAAGGCTCTCCATGAGAAGGCTATGCTGAAGAGAGTAAACAAGATTGTGGACTTGGAGCTTCAGCTTTCAGAGATGAAGACCACTGAAGCTGAGGCTCTCCAGAAGCTGCAGCAAAAGGAAACAGATCTTCAGAGGCAAAAGGAGAGCCAGAAAGAACTTGACCTGTGCCTGGCCCAGCAGACAGAGGAGAACAACAAGCTGAAGGCTGCACTGACCCTGACACACAGAGAGCTGGAGAGTCAAGAACTGCAGTGGCAGGAGGAGAGGTCCCATCTCCTCCAGTCCCTCAGTGACATCCACCACACCCTGCAGGAGGAGGAAAAAGCTCTGGACACGAGACGGGATGGTATGACGGACAGGCTTGTCAGCCAACAAGAGCAGCTGCAAATCATCACCAAGAAGCCTAAAAGACCTTCTCTGAGGAAAAGATTCCTCCAGTTAATCAAGAAAACTGGAGGAGAATATGCCACCCTATCCTAAAAGCTAACCCCCAACTCTCACTGCCTACCCCTACCTCTCTCTACAAACTGCCATTGCCTAACCCTAACTACCCCCAACTTCCTCTTCCTATCCCTAACTCTCTCTACCCCTAACTCCCTCTTCCTACCCCTAACTCTCTCTACCCCTAACTCCCTGTACCCCATCCCTATTTTCCCATCTACTTCTCTTATTGCTCTTCCAGCCATCTGTGGAGAGGAGATCTCTCTTTGAATTGCCTCTCCAAAGGTTTCTTCTTTTTCTCCTCCTCCTCCTCAAATTTACCCAACCCCCTTTTCTTTCTGTTCATTCCCAAATAAATAATAATAAATAATAATAATAATTGTATCTGAATCTCAATGCATTGTTCCTTAGATATGTCTAACTTTCTCTACAGTTAGCACTATATTTACAACATTAAAGACCTCATGACAGAGATTGTTGGAGAAAAGATATAAGATCAGTATTTGTTGTTTTTACAGTGGTTTTCCATCTGTTGGTGTGCATTCGTATTGGCTGAGCTACAAATGCAGATGTGTGTGCATGTCCCTTCAGACGGTGAAAGCCTGATTCAATGGCAGAAAATCTTGCAACTTGTGATACATTTCCAATACTTCCTTTGCCTACAGCGGTGTATAGTACAAAATAACACGGAGCTTCGGGCTCATTATGTTCGATGCCATGGCGCTCATTACGACGAGTGGCAAAGAGGCATGATGACAGTGGGGAATAACTTTTGTGTGGTGTACTAGCCTCTCATCCCTCTGCTGCCTCTGAAGCCTGGGGCGCTCTGCTCTGTGGCCACAAAGCGCTGGAGGGGCGTCTTTGAGAAGACAAATCATGGCGGGAGGGGCCGGGGTCTCGGTGATTCTCATTCTGTGCAGAGTGAGCACTACAAGGGATAAGGTTTCGCAGGGGAACTGATTCCTTCTGCTGCTGGTCGAAGCTGTGGGTTTGGTGGGTGTGGTTTAGCGGAGTGATCCTCTGGGGACCATGAATGTCTGTACATAATTCCATGGAAATCCATCCATTGTTGAGATATTTCAGTCTGGGCCAAAGTGGAAGACTAACCAACAAACAGACATTACCCTACATGAGCCATGCCGCTAACATGGCTAAAAAGGAGTAATATTCTTTAAACACACTCTTTGTTTTCACTGTCCCTACCCCTCCATCTATAGCCTCATACTGTATGCCCCTGCCATTTTAAATGCCTGTCAAATCCTTTATCCTGCACTGCTCATTTGATTATCATCTTATCGTCTTTGCCAACCATCAGTGAAGCTTGACAGTTGATTCGGATTTCATGTATAATTATACTGAACATCTTTCCCTTGGTCTGACCATAATACACTCACTAGTAATAGTGAGCTCACACATATCCCCATGCGTGCATGCACACATGTACTTACACAAGTGGATGAATGTAGACAAAGGTATGCTGGCACACAGCAAAGGACTTCATCTAGCAGAATTACAGCACTTTTTCTGAGCTGTCATGCTTAATAACTACTCAAAATGTCCTGGTCGGACCAAATGAGACGATGACATTGAAATGGTGGAAAGGCTGTTCATATTGTACATTAGTCATACTGAGTACTGATTTTGACAGACATTTTTCTGTTTTGCCACCATTCAGAGGCAGAATCTTTAATCATAAAGTACAATAAATGTTCAAAAGTTGACACATTATTATTTTACATGCCTGGCGGAAAGCGTATTTTTATGCAAATGAAGATATATTGATCCTTGAAAGTAGAATGGGAACATCAAATTTCATGAAATTCCTCCTTGAAGTTTTTTAATTCCCTTAAAGCATAAAACTTTTTGTCAATAAACAGGATTATACAATACATAGGCTATATATCTACCATAGCCTCCCAGAAAGTGGATAGATTTGAAGTAAAACTGTTTATCTACTGTCAGCTAATGACTATTCCATATCAAAAAGGGCTTATTGGCTTGGACAGGCCATGCACATATCACCATAAGTCAACTAAGAAAATAGCAGATTGACTTTTTTTTTCTACTCTATTTTTAGTAAAAAGGTCATCTGGTTTGATAGACAGTGAATAGATCATTTATACCTACAATGAAAAGGCTTTAATAATACAATGCTCAAAAAAAACCTGATGTTCTGCCTTTACTCTAATAGTTCTGTATAAATACCACATATACTGTGCCCACAATAGCTCCACTTATCATTGAGGTGACAGGCACATAATAACATGGTTCTATGGCTAATGGCTCCCACACACTCAGGGCTTTAAATGTATTTCTCTCTCTGACTATATAACTCCTGCTCCCCTCTTTCTCAAATATGATGGGATAATATTTACAACAAAGGCAATATTCATGGGTAATGACTAGCGTCAATGTAGACGGACTTGTTCTTAGCCCAAAGCTCAAACCTCTACAAAACTAGTTTGTTTTAATCTTTATTTGCTTTCAAGTAAGATCTTTTGGTAGCGCATTAGATTATGGCCTGCGACATGCAGCATCATTTAAAGCATACTTTGACCAAAGACGATTGGCTGAAAAACCTACCCATAACCACATCAACAAGACAAAGGCTGCTGCATTACAATCTGTAGCTGAAACTGTGATCTAAATAAAATTAAAATCATTTCATTTTCTAGATTAAAGAGACATTTAACCTAAACTATATCCTCACTCTAACGTGCTCAAACCAGTGATTCACCTCATGAAGACTGGTGGACTTTTCCACAAGACACAGTATTTCTAAAAGTGATCTTGTGTGTCCCCAGCAGTGATGAATGTACATTAAGAAAACAGATGCTATATATTGTCATGTATGAAGTCAGTGTAATTTTGTAGCATGGGAACTCGCCAGAGCAGGATTCCTCTGTGATCTTTTCCTCAGTGTGCCTCTGGTTTTCCGTCCTGCCAGGTAGTTAATTGTGTTCACCTGTTGTCCCAGATGGAAATTATGCAGCCTCTTATTATTCTGAATGGCTCCATCATCCTCCACACTGCATTTTCATGCCAGAAGCCATTTATGAGCTGCAGGTAGTGCCAAAAAAACAGTTGGGGTTGGTTATCATCAGGCAACAATTACAACAGTATCATCATGGGCAGTACTGAGACCGTAACAGGATGACACATGACAGCATGACAGTAAGAACACCTTTGTTTTTAATAATGTATAGCTGTATCCCCCCACTGCTGCTTGCTGTCCACTCTAAATGATTGACTTATTTTGTCTTTTTTGACTTTCCATTCAAACTAAACTTTTTGACCACGAAGACCTTCTCAAAAAACGAGACACATTTGAAAATACCTAATTGTCACACGAAGAGGTGGAACAAACACATTTTCATTAGCTCAGCCAGCACCAAGCAAAAAATATGTGACACATGCAGCCCAGGTATTACAATTAGCGTCGGTTAGCAGGTAGCACTTTATATACCTTGATCAAATCACCATAAATAATGTTGTGCCCTATTCTTAGCTGATAGTGAGGGAAGAAGAGATTTAAGCACATTTCTACTGTTTTAGCATTTCACATTTAACTGCATTAGTGTGGGCACGACCCCATAGGCAGCTTTGTATTGACAACATAGCACAGGGCAGGAAGGCAAAGAGCTTGACAAAATGGCAAATGGAAGGAATGATAAATATAGCTAAGAGAGGCTTGTCCCCGATTACAGAGCCAGAATGAAAACTACAAATATTGAAACTGTAGGATTATTAGGGCTACTGGCACTCAGGATAATTGTCAAATCCAATAATTGATACCTTTTGTACTGGTGGAGGACATTTTGATCTTGCCGCATCAAGTCCCTGTCTTTTCTCTTCTTCATTATCATTCTTCCCACTTTCCTGCTGAGCATCTCCATAGACGCCATATGTGTTTTTCTTTCTTATTTTTTACGTTACATTAGTCTCCCCTCACCTGCTTAGGTCTGTCCCTGAGGACATGGTGGCAGCACTGTGTGTGTGTGCGTGTGTGTGAGCTTCTAAATCACTGTCCCAGGTGATAAGTGATCACTCAGGCGTGCTGCTGCTGAGAGCCCTGTAAGCCATAAAATCAGGGAAAGAGACCATATATGCCGTCAAAAGAACAAGGTATTACAAATGAAATGAACCATGTGAATGTGTATGAGTGTACGTGCATATAAGCGTGTGTGTGTGTAGTGACCTATGTTTTCTAACTTCAGCAAACAAATGGGGGATTTAAGGAGGAGAAGGTTTCATTATCAGAGCTGAAAATGGCTCAAAGGTCAAATTAGTTCCATCTGAAAATAAGAAGAATCAGGAAAGGGTGTTCGTCTGTGTGTCTACGTGTGTGTGTGTGGGTGTGGGTGTGTGAGTGTGTGTGTGAACGGGAACCAAGATGGTTTATCACCTCAATGTTAGTTTGAGATGTTTTATAGCATCCACAGAGCATCAGCAGATGGCATGATAGGCGCCTTCCCTGCAGTATGCTGTTTGCTGTCCTGGCAGTTAAAATAGCTCAGACCATAAATGACTAATGGTGATGGTTGCATGTGTGTGTGTGTGTGTGTGTGTGTGTGAGTGAGAGAGAGAGAGAGAGAGAGAGAGAGAGAGAGAGAGAGAGAGAGATCGAGCAATAAATACCCTGTTTGTGTGCAACATTTAAAGAAGAGACAGTCTACTTGAGTACTCTTTAGTGTGTGTTTGTGTGTGTGTTTGTGTGAGTGGATGTTTTAGTTTGTCATTAGTTTAGTTAAGTGAATCTGCTGCTGGGCACTGTTTCAGCATCATGACATCATTTGCCCTGAGCGGAGTCAAAAACATGCAAAACTGTTTCCCTTGTCCAACAATGAAATTGTATTTGCACTGTGTTTGCGTGTGTGTGTGTGTGTATGTGTGTGTGTGTGTGTGTGTGTGTGTGTGTGTGTGTGTTTGAAGAAACATGTGGATGTGTACCTACCTATCTTAGTCTGGAAGATTGTGTTCCTCATTAACATGAGGCTCATCATGACTACAGAGTACACATTTCAGTATATGTGTGTGTGTGTGTGTGTGTGTGTGTGTGTGTGTGTGTGTGTGTGTGTGTGTGTGTGTGTTTGAGTTTCATAGACGTTATTCAGTTGTGGCTGTGGCCAAACCTGCTCCTCAGAATAAGAGATGAAAACATGTTTTTCAGGCACTACCGGAACTGAGGTCTCAGTTTGAGGCCGCCATTAAAGCTGCTTTCACAATCTCTCCAAATTATAGCTTTAGGTAGACAGAAAGCTTTGTATAAAATGTTGAATAAAGTCGACACAAAAGCGGCTCACAATGTTTCCTTGACAACAAAGCCCGACATTCAGTACCTGTGTGACAGGGGAGTTTGTACTGGGTTATGCAAAGCAGGAGGTTTGGTTCAAAAATGAAAGCAGAAAGACAGTGAATCCAGCAGTGAGGTGATGTCACAGTTTGGTTTGGGGCAGATGATTAATCATCATGAAAATGAATCAGAATATTGGAATAATGGGGGATGATTCAACTTCAGTCTGATTTCAGTCTGAACGAGATAGATATTGGCGGTAATAGAATGATTATTCTTGTGGTTTGGTAGAATTTGTAATGTGTGTTATTCTGATCGTCAGACTGAATTGCCATCTTATTTCACTTCATTCATTCTGCTTGACATCGTGCTTAGGATAGTCAAGTTCTGGAGGGGAAGTGTCTGGTTTTGCCCTGACCAATCTGTAGCAAGGGATGTGTCTGTCAGGCCAACTTCATTTTCAGTGGACACAGAAGCTGCGGTAGAGGTTGCAGTTGAGGAGCCGATTTTCACAATGATCGAACAAATATGCCAATCTAAGAGTTGTTATTTCTCTAAGTCCGCTTACAAGAACCTGTACAGCTGTGTCGATCTCATCCCCACTTCTTTTGTGTGGCCAGTTTTCTGTTGCTATCGTTAATAGACGTAGCTAGGTAGCTAGCTAACTATGCTACCTATGCTGAACATATCGGATATATGGAGAGTGATTCAGAGGGCTGGAACAGGGCTAAAGAAGTGTGATGTTTAGTTTCCAAAAAACATGACTGCTTCCTATTAGTAGATATAGCTACTTGTCCCTCCTTCCAGTCTACGGTGTTCCTCTACTTGTTTTCTGAAGCAAAAACGAATAAGAGATTAAAAATGATAAGATTAGGTTGAATAACATGAATCTAAACCTGTGCAGTTAGTTCATTTTTTGTATTTTTCGCTGTTTTGAAGCTTGTGATCCTATTTTAAATGCTCAAATTTTCATTTTCTTTTTTTTTCTTTTTTTTTGCTGATCACTTTTTTGACAATCTCACATAAAGATCCAGTTTGTAGATGTCCTGATGCTTTTGATGGTATCATGCAATCTTCCTCAGCAGATGGAGTTGAATGAGTTGGTTGAGAATGATTGTGTGATACAATTGAAAGCACCAGAACTGCCATTAATGAACGTTCAATCTCAATTTTTCCTGTTTTGCCTGCTATAGTAGCCTCCTTTTTATGCCATTAAGCAATCAAGTATATTTCCTGTCAAATATGAGCCAATAACTCAATGCAACACTATATAAAACTGAGTGAAGAGTCTGTAAGTGATCTCAGCAGTGATCCCATTTGTTAGCGCTGACTTGGAAGGTTGAGACTGTATTAAAACTTAAAACCCCTACGAGGGGAAGCATCCACTTTGAGAAAGGCACTGAAGCCTCTAACTGCCAGTGTGCCTGTAACGATGCTGGGGGAAAAAAGCATGCAAGTTCCTCTGACTTCCCCTGCACAAAATATAGGTTTGTAATTGAAATATCACTACAAGCAAAATTCAAAATCACAATGTCAGGACATGACACGCGCCCTCCCCGGCTTTGTCCCCGCCCCGGAGTCTGTTTTAATGATAGGCTGTGAAGCATCAGCGCCGAGGGAGTGTCAAAGTCCTGCTCAGCTGTCAGAGCTCCTCTGCGAAACTGTAGACGGAGACGGAACATGACTGTAATTACAACACTTGTCATTTATGTAGAAAAGACCAGAACCAGAGAATGAGACGAGGGCAGATATATAGACAGACAGAGAGACAGCAGAGAGGGAAGAGCCATTCAGTTTGTTCATGTGAAAGCTTATGCTGCTTTGACTTTTTATAAACATGCAGAGTAACAGTTATATATGCTGTACTGCAGATCCATTCAACAATATCCCCTATGCAAAAAAAAAAGTGACATAGTCAGACATACTGTAGATGAAATACTAACCAGGTCAATCACGACATTTGACTTCTTTTAGTCTGACTGAAAGGATCATTCTGATTTATTACAAACTGGGTCTTATTTTTGCAGTTTCGTGTTCATGTAGGAACAACCTGGGAACACAGTGACATCGCTAAAAATAAGTTAGATAAGGCAAAGAACATGAATGATCACAGAGATTGTAAACAAACAACAATTCAAACAGTAGAAAACGTCACATCATCATCACAGGTCACAGACCGACTTCCTGGTTAAACCTTTAAATACTATACTTACTGTAGTTGTGTGCACACCTTTGCTGTGAGGTTTTATTACCGACGTTACGGGTATTCTTATTCTTTTGGTTTTACCTCCAAACAACGTGGTCTAGATAATGTGGCTAAACTGTTGGCTTGATTACAACCTGTCTGAACCACAGACTGTATATAAAGACGGACGACGCGTCTCCACTTCCTCCCACTGTACAAAAATGAAGCCAAAATATCCCGAATACAGGTGCTGCCATCTTGCACTGGTGACATCATCTGGCGCCAGAGTCTGCGCAATAGTGATCCGTACTGAGGTCCCACCCATAGACCCACCCGGACCAATCACGAGCACACTAACAGTTGTCAATCATGACATCACACCCCCTTTTTATAGCAACAAATAACTAATTAAAACTAAACTTATTAGAAAAATGAACACTTGAACAAACATAAGTGTGATAAAAACTACCTAAAATGACAGAAACCATCTTTGGGAAAAATGTATTTGACTTATACTTTGACTTTTCAGTTTGGCTCATGTCCCATCCGCTAACATGGAAGGGGCGGGATTTATGACCTATACTGCAGCCAGCCACTTTTGGGGAGCCGTCATGTCATCCATCTGTATGTACAGTCTATGGACTGAACACTTGACTGCTCATGTATTTTGCATGTTATAGGCATGTAAAAGTGCTTCCAGATTACATTGTTGAGTAAAATGTTATCATTTATCCAAAAGAAATGATGGCCGAAGCTAAGAAAATAAGACACAAGTTTTAATAAACCAGAACTATCAAAATGTCAGTCAAACCAGACCTGAAGGTTGCTGGCTGCAGGTAACGTCCACTGCAACTACCCCCACTGCAGCTGCTCAGTGGTCAGCAGTCTGTGGTTATACTGAGCTGCTCTGACTGAATGTCACCTTGAAGGTCAGTTTATGAAGCTGACTCTTCCTTAAAATTAAACACGGAAGTACCAAAGTAGCATGTTATTGTATTACTAGTATGAAGGCATTTAATTTACCTTTATTAGTGTGTGTTTTTCTCTTCTTTTTAGTGCAGATGTGTGGTTAGTGTCGTAAAGACTAAGACTTTGACCAAGGGCAAAAATCTGCGTGTTAAGTTACTTTATCATGTGGTTTTCACTGCCAAATGTACATTAATGATTCTGCCATATATTTTTTCCACTTGATAAATCAGATCACAGTGTCTAAACAGTGTTAGTCAGTGGGCGTTCAGGGCAGCTCCCTGATGAAAAAGCTGAGGATCTGTGTGAATATGAAGCAGGTTGTTGCTGAAAAGGAGCAAGCAGCTCAGTCAACCTTTTCCATGTAAATAAATGTTTAAAATTATTCTCGCAGAGAGGGTTACACTTCCAGCCAAAAGACCATCTATCAGATTGTGATTTAAGCTCAGTGCTTTTGCAAATTTGGCAAGGCAGACAGGTAAATCTGCAAAGATGTGCAGTTTTTCTTCATTATGCTTTTGTACCTCGTAAACAAATGTGTAATTCACATTGATTTTGTCCAGTCCTCCTTACACAATACTGGTCTCCAATGTCTGAATATGTTGCTGATGGTCCAATGACCTTTCACTGTCCCTGACCGTAAGTGGGGAAAACCATTGCTTCCAGCCAAGCTAACAGACAGACAGACGGACGGAGAGAGGATAACAGGATTATTTTATGGTAGTTGTGGTTCACTGATCTTAATTGTAGTGTACATGGTGTGGCTTACAGCTACATCCCTCCATGTCAAAGAGAATTAAAGTTACAGGAGTTCAAAGTAACTTTAATGTTCGGCTGCGATGCCCTCAGCTCTGCACGGTCCCACTTTTATCAGCCTGCTAACTCTCCTCAGTCTGGTTGCTACTGCAGGCCAGGGTTTACTCATTACACTGTTTACTATGAAAAGGCTAAACATATTTAGAAAACGTTTTCCAATACACAGGTGCCTCTAGGCAAGGCGCTGAACTCCCACCTGTTTTATTGGAGATGCTCAATATAAAAATAAATGCATAACTAAATATTAATATTAAACAGGGTTGCAGATAGGAACAGGGGAAAAAAACTACAACAATTTTATTGAATACAAATATGTAGATCAATCTTAAGACAGGTACAAATACCATTAGAAAAATATATGCAGGTATATAATAATACTTCATTAAAAATAGGGAAATAAATAAAACAAAACAAATTACAATAGTTAGTAATACAATTAGCAGTAAAGCAACATACATGCTACAATCAGATGACAATCCTATAAAAACAACATACAACAAAACAATATCTTCTTATTTTTAAATGGAGCCTTTCAGTTCTTCAATACTCCTGTTAAAGTTGCACTAATCAATATGTTTGTATTAACAATTAAGAATTTGAGAATTATCACCCAACTCTGTAGTTCCCCTCAGATCTACGTTTTAGCGTTTTAGTGTATTTCAGCTCATTATTTTGTCTTTATGGCCCTCTGTTTTGGTTCACTCTCACCGCTCTCATCAGCGTCGTTTCCAGCTGCAGCAGGCAGCAGTTTAGAGCAAAACCAGCACCAAACATAGTGGTTTAGCAGCTAAAGAGACAGATATTTCTCTCAGGAGTTGGTGGAGACCAAAACAAAGCTATAAGGAGAGTGAACATGACTCTTAATGAATGCTAATGTTGCTCTGTGTCCGCTGGGTCTGTTAACATGTTTACCATATTAACTATATATGGTGATAATAAGTCAGTGTTGTGTTTTTAGCTTGTTATGCTGCCCCCAAGTGGCCAAAAAGATCTATGAATACTGCTTTAACAAACTGCTGTGATATTAAAAGGTACAGACAATCAACAAACCGTCATGATTAGCCTCATTTGGTCCTTTGGTGAATACGTGGCAATTGCTTTGGAGCTGATGAGGCTAATACTGAGGAGGCATTTTCATACTTACTGGAGGAGCTCTCCATCCCCCAGTCCACTTTCTTCTTCCTAAAGCCCTCTTCACACAGAGGAGTATCATCTGGGGAATTATCCCACAACCCTTCTACATTTCAGTGATAGGCTTTCACAATGGTTAATTAAATTCACAGAACTCATCAATGACCCTGACACACCAGTGTGCAGTGAGGTCAAGGTTTTACACTTCTTCAAGCAAACCTTGATGTTGCTGCATGTCTCTGTTTTTCAGGAAGGTGCATTTAGAAGAAGAAAATGGTGAAGAAGAAGAAGAAGAAGAAGAAGGAGTCAAACCCTCATTTTGAATTGTGCAAGATTAGTGTTATCAAAGGAAAACTATACAACATATTGCCATCTATATTTTAGTGAAGACGAGGGATTTAATGTGGCAGATTTGCAATCCCTTGGACGGTTTTTGCAGCAGGTTAAAACCATCAGAGCTGAGTGTTGTGGAATTGCTTAAGGGTTAAAAGCAGTCAAGCTGCAGAGGAGAGAAAATGGAGGGAGGGGGAGGGAGTTTATGTAATGTGACATCACAAGTAGAGCGTTCCCCTAAAGTTAGACCCAATGGCTACGCTAGAGGTGTGTGTGTGTGTGTGTGTGTGTGTGTGTGTGTGTGATATCTGACAGTTTGGATAAAGCCAGTACAGAGAGAGACAGATTAGATGAGCGTTCCCTCAGTTCCCACTGCAGTGATATTACCCAAAGACATGAAACAATTTGTAGTAATAATGGAAATCATTTGTAATTTCAATCCTGTCCTTTAAGGTTACAAGACTGAGAGTCTACAGCCATGCGAGCAGCTCTGTGAGGCTGTACTGAGTTTAATGCTAACATCAGCATGCTAACATGCTCATATTGGCAATATTAACATGCTGATGTTTGGCAGTTATAATGTTTACCATGTTCACCATCTTAGTTTAGCGTGTTGGCATGCTAGCACTAAACACAAAGTGCAGCTGAGGCTGATGGGAATGTTGTTTAGTTTTGTGGGTATTTGGTCATAAACAGTTGAGCAAAGTGAAAATTTGACCTAGATGAAAAGTGAATCGCCAAAGTCATTAAAATGACATACAGTGTTTTCTGATGTGACGCCGCTATCGGCTGTGCCCTCCAAAACCGTTACAAACCGCTGAAAAATAAAATCCATTTTACGGCTTTTTATAACAACGCTATGGTTAAGGTTTGGTTAGATTTAGGGACAAAAATGACTTGGTTAGGTTTAAGGAAACATCGTGATTTTGTTTAAAATGACTAACTTGTTAAGTTTAGGGGACCTTCGTTGTCATGGTTACAATAAGTTCCTCAACTTTAAACCCTCATTCTTGTACCTTCCAACTTTCAGCCGGCTCAAAATGGCCGTCCTGATTTGAGGAAAGGTTAGTATGTCATCTGAGGAGATCGTACTAAGGCCTTTCTGAGGACAAAGCGCTTCTATTGGACATTTATTGGAAAGTGTTTCTGCTAAAGGGAAATGATGATGGCTGTATAACATTCTCTCCTGTAGCTCAGCGGCCATTAACTATTGGATTTAAGCCATGCATCATAAACAGCATGTTCAAAAAAGACTGCTGGTTTATTCTGCGTGAGTCATTCTGGATGGATAGAGAAATATGACGCGTCCTCTCTGTGTTCAGTATTGATCTGGTTTGGCCATGACCAAATCTAAAAATATCTCCTGGATGCAGTGTTGTTATGTGTTGTTATGAGTGTTTGAGAATGTGGAATAATTCGTGTGTGTGTGTGTATGTGTGTGCGTTTCTCTCTTTCTGCTTGTGTGCACTGTAAGGAATCATGTTTTACTGCAGCTGTATCAATTTCCACTGCTGTCTAGTTTCAAGGCATTCAAATGGATGAACACGTAATTCATTTTAATTAATTCGAACATAACCCATTTAGCCTAATCCTAAACTATGCTGTAGAATTGACGTTGCATTCATTTTGTGGTGCCTCCGCTGCCTCACTTGGGTGACAAGCTATCAGATTGATTCCTCTGATTTGTTGTCATGGTAATGTTACTCTAAGGCAGTTACAAAGATGGCAAACAGCCTCACCTTTACCGGGCGTTCAGACCGAATACAGCTCTGGAAAAATATATATATAAATAAATGTGAGGTGCTATGTTAGTGGGGGCGTGTTGCTTCTTGTACTGGTGAGACATGAAATATGATCCACTTGGGCCGTTTTGAGTAACAGATCAATGAATTTGAAGGCTTTTCAAATGCCAAAACACTGCACAAAGTTATCACAACAACAATGATTTTATCCTCCATTGCGCCGATCGTCAGTCAAACAGTAGAAATACGCCGTTCACATTACAAAGTAATCTTCACGACATCTGCAAAGATTTTGCTGTCGGTTGTGTGTGTGTTTTGGTTTTTTTTTTTTACAGTATTTGTAATATTTGAGTGCTGCATTTCACGTGATGAAGGTTGAGGAAAGTTCTAAAATGACCAAATCCATCAAAGAGAGTTTGCAAATCTTTAGATTGTGTCTTTAATTTTGAAAATACAGAGGTTTTAAGCCTTCACAAAACCTGAATACTCTTAACTACCTCTGTTATGTCTTCAGTGTTACATTTGAAAAAAGTTTAATAAAATTTTCACATTAATTCCACAGCAAATGAATCTCATGGTCATTTCAATTGCAATATGTCTTGAGGGGTTTTAGATTTACTTAGATGAAACTACACGAGCGGCGCAACCTGGGGCTAATATGTACACAGATGAAAGTTTCCAACAGCAGTGAAATTTCTGTGACGTTTGAACATTTTTGACTTTACACTTCAGTCACAAAGGTCTGCACATAGGGTGACATGGTGAACTGTCGTCTTGATCTTGCTGAGTGGCTAAACATAGACTCCCTCTGTCTCTCTTTCACATTCATTCATTCAGATTTAATCCCAAACTCTCTCTCTCTCTCTTTCACTCTGTCTCTGTCATTAAAAACCAACCTAATTTACAACCTTATTATTTTGCGTAGTTAAAACCCTATTTTACTTTTCATTTCTCATTTTCTAACAAAGGTCTCTCTCTTTTACTCTCTTCTCTTGCGTTGTCTGTTACTCACTCGTCGTATACTCTCAGCTAATTGTGAGCCCACAGAAACCGGAGCCATTTTTATCTCATAGTAAATTATTTATCATCTTACATTATTTAACAAGTGTAATAAGCGCAGAATGCTGGTTAAATGAATAATGGAATGGCAATCATTTAAAAAACACATTTCTCACTCGGTCTAACTGGCAACAGCTTTCACATGACTGCAGGGTATTCAGGCTGCCTTCCATAGCTGTGCCGTGCTGTGCCTATGTGATGCTGCACAGACGCCTGTCACACACTATAACATTTGGTGTGGATGCTAACAACTGAAGTCTGATATAGGCTTTTCTGGTGAATAAGGATTTATAAATCTTTTTGGATTGAAGCTAACAATTATTTATATTTTGCGCAGATACAGTATAAAGAAGATATACTTTTTTGTCCGCTACGGCATGCATATCTGTTTTCCTTTGAGAAAAGAAATTCAGAAACCAAATGCTAAAAATGTATATTTAAATTTTTTTGGTTTCATGATGGCGCCCCGTAGTTTTGCATTAATACATCAGAATACCGTTTACCCTCTATGTAGAAGGGGAACTTGTTTCCATACAGCCAGTCAAATTGCTTAATTTTAAACCGTGTTTGCATAAAGCAGTAACGTCACAACACAAGAGCCACAGACTTTGAACAACAACCAACATTAGCTTTCCTGCTAAAGTCACCTTTTTTACCAAACTTACAAACATGAACACATATCTTGTCCTGCAACTTGGCTTGTTGAATGAGCGACCAAACAAACATTCACCAGAGAAAAGTGCACTGCTAAGGTCAGTTTGCAGGCTAGATAGCTAATTAGCTGCTGGGCTGCAGCACATTAAACAGCATGCTAGATGCTGGTGTGGTCCTTACTCTTCAATACCACTAACAACACGCTGTCTTCCCATGACATGTGGGCAAAGTTTATTTACTTTTTCTCTCGTTCCCCTGCCACCAGTACCGGAGCTCAGCCTGCCAACTGCTGTCAATCAAACACAGACACGCCCCTTCAGTCAGCTGAGACAAAAAATAAACATTTCTGATATTTCCCCAATTACCTTTCTTTTTTTTCTTCTTCTTCCTTTTAATAATAAAAAGCTATTAACGAGACATTTAAAAACACTGACATTATTTTTGGACCGCAAAAAGAGATGACTAAATATGATTTCGGTTGGACTTTAATAATTTTCGTGTCAACAAAGTCAGGGATCCCTGTGTCTGTCGAATATGTATCCTTTTCTGGGTGGAAAAACCTCTGACATTAAGATAATAATACAAATTTGCAAAGAGTTTGGCTTTGAAAAACATGAAGCATGAGAAAAAGCCATCTCACCTTGGTTGTTGTTCCCAAGGCCGACAGCATGAGACCTGAGCTTTATAACGTCTTTAGAGCGACTGTTCATGAAGTTACGGAAACATATTTGGAGCGGTGGTAGCCTCTTATCAGTTTTAGCTCACTTATCTGCTAAATTCTTTTTTATTTTTATTTTTTTGACACCAAAGCAGGGGGCATAAAATTTGTCACATTTCACAATTTGGCAAAATTCCCCACATCTGTTTGTCCATCTGTAGTTGACTGGTGACCTGTTGAGGCTGTTTACTGAATTTCTAACTAGTTCAAAATGCTTCAGACTGTGAACAGGAATTAGCAGGTTAAGAAAAATGAATGGTCTTCATGTTGTATGCAAGTAAACTAAACTCACCCAGACTGTGATGTAACTGTAATAAGTAAAACCTTTCATATGAGCCCAAACAGTGTCTCACTGTGTCAGGCAGAGTGAGTAATGACGAATAATCCCGGTCATGGCCGGCTCATCATCACTGCAGGTGAATATTTTCAGTTTCGTGCTGCCTGGCCTCTCTCCCTTTAGTACTGTGAAAGATGACGCAGTGTATCTGACATTAAAAGAAGTGGGCAGAAAAAGACAAATAGTATATAATGAGCAGATGTCCAGGGGGAAGGTAGCAAGGGTGAGGTTAAATGTTGAATGTCAAGCTTTATTGTAAATTAAACTCTATCACCGCAGTGAAGGTAAGTTGGACTAAAATCATCAGAGCCTACAGGGATCCAGATTGAATGATGCCAAAGCATTAGCATCAGTCTTGAAAATGAAAAAAGATGATGAAGGCAAATCACATCTCATAGGCAGTTAACGCTCATTTGTTCAGAAACCAAAACCTTTCATTTACCTAAATTCTAAAATAATTAACTTAAGATATAACCCACAATAGTGTGGTTTCTGTAGGACACAGTATAACAGGTTACTTTCCCTTTTTGTTTCAAGCTTTTATCTTGGTAACATTATGACTCATTGATGCTCTTTCTTTGTTCCTGTGTTTGTCTATTTCCATGTTTCCTCTTTCTTTCTTTCTTTATTCCGTTTCCACCCCTCCTTTGTTTCCTTTCTTTCATCATTTCATCCATTCCATTTCCATCCATTTCTCTTTCAGTCCACTGTCCCCTTTCCATTTCCTTCCTTCTCCTGTCCATCCTCCTTCCTTCCTTCATCCCCCACTTTCCCCCCTTCCATTACTCCATCCCTTTATTTCCTTTTATCTTTCATCCATCCTCCACTTTTACAAATCTTTGCATTCCTCTTCATTCCTCCGTCCTTCATTCCACCTCTGTCCTTCCCTCTTTTCCTGCCTTCCATCCTTCCACCCCTCCCATTTCTTCCTTCCATTCCCCTTCCTTCCTCCATTCCTTCATTCCATTGTCCTCCTTCCTTCCTTCCTTCCATTCCTTCCTTTCCTTGTCCTATCCATGTCCCCTCCCTTCCATTCATTCCACTCCACCCTTCCACCTTCATTTCCATTCCATTTCCATTTCCCTTCCATCCTTCCATTCCATCTGTTCGTCTCTTCCACTAATTGTTTTCATTTCATCCTTCATTTTTCTCCTTCCTCCTTTCCTTCCTCTTCCACTTTTCTTCCTCCATATTCCCCCTCCACTCCCTCCCTCAAGCCAAATGTCTAAGTACAATTGAATTTCATCAGATTCCTCTCCTCCTCCTCCTCCTCCTCCTCCTCCTCCTCCTCCTCCTCATCCTTATCCTCTGCCTCCCTTTTTCTTATTCCTTTCTCCTACTACTCCTCCTGGCAAAAGTAATGTTTTTTCTACCCACCGCCTCTGTACCATTTCCCTTCTAAACAACAACTTTATCAGATAGACTGTCAGGCCTGTTGTCACCAAGTTACAATAGTCACGTCGCTTACTTAAAGAGGAAATCCTCCCTCCAGTCGTCTCACCCTGTTAGATATCACCCAGTGATGTTTATTGCATTCGCAGAGTGGTTTTGTGATGAAATGTTACATTTTAATCTGCCTCATCTACTTCTAAATAACTTAATGATTGCCTCTATTTCCCAAAATGCCTTCTGGTATCTGATATGGGAACAATTTATCTTTGGGCTATACTGGTTGCAGTATAGTAGTGACAGTTTTGTGGTGCATTTTCTGATCATTTTAGGAGTAGACAATTGTCTCTGGATTTCTGGACCGAGTTATAGATTTATGAAACATCAAGTGTCATTTTAGCTGCTGGAAATACCTGCATGTGATGTCATTTTGTCTATCTCTCACTTTCCATATTTTCTTTACAAGTTAACCTCTCCCATTCCCCCTTCTTGTTTATCTCCTCATTTTTTCCACCTTTTATTTTTTTTCTGTCCCTCCAAAGACAGAAAAATATAAAAGTTTCCCTTTTGCTCTATGACTTCTACAACAATTAGTGTTACATAATGTCTGACATGGTAAATTTTTCATCTGACACTTAAGTGGCTGCATAATTCACGATCTGTGTTAGAAGTTTTGAACCTTTCTTTCTGTTAAACTATAAAGGCAAGAAAATAGGGAAAAGGAGGTGTTGTAGGGGAGGAGATGGATTAATTTCAATAGCAATAAATGCAATTATCATCAGTGCTTTGTAAGAAGAAAATCCAAAATGGCTAGCAAGGACATTACAAAAGCAAGGGGAAAATAAAATGGTAGACAAACAAAGGGAAAAAGCTAAGCAGCAGTCTAAACACAAGTAAGGTCATTTCACAATTCACAGAAAAATGTCCTTGAAAGGGAATTACACCTCAGTCTTTCCACTCACAACTCCACTCCTATTGTCCTCACTGCCGCTACCTCAGAACCTGAAAATTGGGCTTTCTTTTCTGAATTCCTGCAAACATCACCTCTGTGAGAAGTCACCAAATTACCGCACATTTTGCATCCAAAGCTAAATTAAAATAAATTACTCTCGACTGCTGCTTGCTTTTGCACTGAGTGAACAAAAGAATCAGGGCCGCCTTTTTCTGTGGAAGATCCAGATCCATTTAGATTTCACCTGTTTAATCCACTTGAGTCACAACTCAAATGCAAATAGGAGCTCAAACAGAGGTGGACAAAACCTCACTGGTTCAGTTAATGCAATGGAGTGCAATTCCAGTAAGTAAATCAGAAAATCTGTTTTGGCCACTACATACTGCAAAGCTAGTACTGCAAGCAATGAGAGTTTACGCTAATTCTAAGCTAGTTATGTTTTCATGTTGACCTAAAAGTAACAAACCCTGCATGAAGACTAACACAGCCAGTGAGAAAAGTTTAGGCTGGTTTTTATATCTTCAGTCAGCCCCCATGCTGGACTAATTCCCCCAAATATCTGCTGAAACCAGGAGATTTTTAACAAAGCCGGGAAGGATTTGGTGACAATTATTGGTTCGTACAGTTAAGGTGTGGTGTCACCTCCCGTCGCCTCCTGTCCCACCCTGTCTGTGTGAGGAGAGAAAAGGAGGAGGAGGAGGTGTCAGAGAGGGGACAGCAGGGAGTTACAGTATCGATCCACGTCAGGTTAAGATGACCTAAAGACAACTCCGCTGGGAGAAGCCTTCACCTCACTCTCTAACTATCTGCCTCTCTCTTTCTGTTTCCTGCTGGTGTGTGTGTCACTACTTCATTTCAGTCAAATTCAAGGTGCTTTGGAAATACAGTATAAACACATTTAGTTATCAGCTATTGACAAAGTGACATTATAATAGGCATTGATGACGTTCAAACAATTGTCTATTTTAACAGCTCTGTATGCGATTGCTGTAACATCGTTTTAAACTTTATTCAATTGTTCAGTTGTTCAAGAAGTAAAATAATCATTGCCTGTTTTTTCTTTCCATTCCCACACAAGAAATTTTACATTTATGGTCTGTTTGAAACTGGTCCAGTAGTCCGGCAGTGACATTTGTGTGGGCGAACTGGACATCTGTTCAGTTTCTCCACACAAATAAATTTTTTTTGTGCTGGGCTTTTGAAAAGAAGAAGAAAATTAGACCTGTGAACACAACACTGACATCATCAACTGATCCAGCAGAAATGGAGAAACATTAGCACTAATTTATAGCTGTGTTTCTGGCCACGTGATGAATGTAAGTCCTATATTCGCTCTGCTTTGAGCTCTATTTTGGAGAAAATCAGAGGAGGAAGATGTCACAGACTAGTATGACCCATATTTTTTGATTGACAGATGATCTCTGGAAATGCACAGCAGAAACACCACCGAACACCTTCTTATCCTCTGTCTCTCATTCCCACGTTTCTCCCACTCACTCCCATATATTTCTCATCTCTTAACTCCAAATACAACACCGGCACTTCTCAGATCTGCCGACCAACAGCTGTTAAATGTTCTGTGGTCAAGGCTCAAAACAAAGCTGTGCTTTTACAGTTTTAGCATCATGGAACAGCCTCCTCCTCAGGTCAGCTGAGTCGGTGCTTCATTTTAAAAAGCTTTTAAAAAACTATTTTAATAGATTGTTATATTTATAATGTGTTGCTGTGCTACTCCCATTTCTTCTGTATTGTTTTAGTTTGCTGTTATTGAGATTTCATGGTTTTTACTGGTCAGTTGCTTTGCTGTATCGTACCTCCTGCTGTGGTTTTAACGGTGGATTATAAATAAAGCTTACTTAGGCACTTTCTTTCTCTCTCACAGACACATACACAGACTAAAATCACTATTCACGCACACACTGTCCAACTCCTGACTCCCTGCCTAGAGAGAGAGAGGAGAGAGTCTTTGGCAGGCAGTGTGATAGATGTGTACCTTTAATCTCTAACGCCACCTGGAGAAGACAGCTGATTGGAGGATTTGGTCTCTCTGTCTCTCTTTCTGCATCTGTGTCCTTCTCTCTCTTCTTCTCTTTCTGTCTTGCTTCTTCTCCTTCATCGAGCTGTTCATATTGTAACAGTGTGTCGAATAGGTTGTGTGTCAAAATGGGCGTGTGTGTGTCAGGGTTTGACACTAGCCTACCAGCGACTGCTGTTTCCAAATAAATATTTTGAGGTACCATTACATATTTTACATATTTATCCCAAACTGTGCGAAAAGTATGCAGTATCTTTTTTTGCTTGCAGCTAGCAGAGTGGCTCCAGACTGAAAGATCTCAACAATTATTGGATGGATTACCATGAAATTTGATACAGACATTCATGTCCCCCTCAGGATAACTTTGGTGATCCCTTAACTTTTCATCTAGCACCATCATCAGGTCAAAATGTGTCCGGTAGCCTTACTTTGGTTTATGACTAAATTCCTGCAAAACCACTTTGCATTTAGTGCTACTGTGGAACGTGCTTAACTAAGACGGTGAACGTAGTAACCTGCTACCTGCTTTACCTGCTAAACATCAGCATGTTAGCATTGTCATTGTGAACATGTGTAAGCATGTTAGCATTTAGCTCAGAGCACCACTGTGGCTAAGTACAGCCTCACAGGGCTGCCAGCATTGCTGTAGGCTCTTAGTCTTGTTGAACAGTGATCACAGTAACCTTTCCATAACACAAACAGTGATTGTGATTGTGTGTTCAGTTGAGGGAACATCTGAAACATTGGCAGTAAACATTTTGCACATTTATAATGAACGTTGTGACTGATAAAGATAAAGTTAATCTAGGCAGCATTACATTAGCCCAAAAACATGTTTTTTGCTAATAAACTGCATGTGAACAACAGTGGTATGAAAAAAGGTTGCTCATTGGTGTACAAGCATAAGGCCATACCAACTTCTATAGTGTTCACAATTGATAACAACAATCAAGCTCCTGAAAATATATAATGAATATCACATGAAAGTGCAAGACAATAGTAAAAGTAAACATTTAATGTAAATGCTTTTCCTATGCCATAAATAGAAGGGGTACAATTGCTCCTTAATAATAATATTATTTATAATTTCATGATTTAGACATACTCTGCATTACCTGAAAAGCACACATATTCATAGAGACACGTGCGGTTACACAGAGCAGCCTCCAAGGATTACAATAGTACAAACACCAACAGTACAAACAGTCAAGTCAGTGAAGGTTTAGAGTTGCAGTTCAAAGACAGTAGATCATGTCATCTAATCTGTGAGAAAAAGACATGCCAGAGAAAAGCAATAAGAGCTGAGGAGAGAGGTGGAGGGGATGTTTAAGTTCCAGATAAGAGGAGTGTATAGAGGAGAAAGAGATTATGATTCAGCAGGTAGAGGTGATGTGAGGTCTTACTTCAAGCCTGGAAATTTCAGTCTTTGATGGAAAATGTGGAGTTCAAGTTCAAGTATGACTAGAGTTATAAGAGTGTGAGTATAACAAGGTGTAACATCAGTCATTCTGGGCCTTACTAAATATGTGTGTCTAGTACCTTACCACAGTAGGAATTTTCTCTATTTTTGTGTGAGTGGGATTTAAACTTGGACATTTTTTGCTGATTTTGGACAGTGTTTTTATGGTAACAATAAAACAGCATTTAAAGACCAACTTGCCCCCTTAATTTAAAATTTAAAATTCATAAACACATGTACAATAGAGTTAGAGTATTCTGAAAGTATTTGTTTTTACCACTGAATTTCTTTATGGTTCACCCACACAGGTGTTTTTAATTACCTGGCTTGATTAGGCCTCTTCATAGGACTGTGTGGGTATGTACACATTGCTCCTTCTCTCGCCTGTTAGTTTTCTTGCACCTGTTGGGGCATGTTATTATATATATTTTAACATTTTTTCTACAGTACATTATATATGTGAGCTCCCGCGTTGGTCCTCTTAACTGTACCTTAATGTCCTGGGTCCTGAGTAGCTCTTTCACGTTCACGCTCTATCATTCGTAATTATTTTACCGCCATTGCACAGTCTGAAGATACGCAGTGCATTTTGGGGCAGTTGAGTATGTCCAGTAAGCTCACGTCGCATGTCCATCCAAGCCTTGGAAGTGCCAACTGCCAGTCACCTAACAGTGTACTAAATTGATTGACTTTTACATCCTACGCCCATATAACTCCTCCAACTTTACATTCCTATATAATACAATCTGACATTCCATGTAACAGACAAACAGCTGACCCTTCGGGCTTGAAACAGCCCACTCAGAGTGCAGAAACCAAACTGCATCACCAACATTTTCTTAGTGAGCTGCACTTCTGTTTTTCCAAGACAAACTTCTCTCACTTTGACTTGAGTAGCGCTGAACTCCTGCAGCACTGTGTTTACCTCAAAAAAATATTTCTTCCACTCTTCACTCCTCCGCTCGCTACTGTGCAAAGCCGAGAAAAGTGACTCACTCTTTTACATAAAGCCCTGGATGAAGCTGTCATTATGGGGCAATTATTTTGGAGAAAAGTTACTGTAGGAAAGGCATTGATTTTTTTCAACAGCAACTCCCACCTCCTGCTGTCACACAGCTGGGTGGCTGTTCTTTCTTCAGCAGGTCTTTGATTGCAGCTCTCCACTGCATTGGGGGAAATGGGCTGTAATACTGAGGAAATTATCTTGAATAAGGTGAAATTGAGACGCATACAGTGGATAATCACCAGTCACTCTGCTGCGTGGCAATCATGTCCAAAGGCTGGAGGTGCTGATTAGTGGCCTGCTGCACACGCTCGGAGACACCTGTGTGTGTGTGTGTGTGTGTGTGTGTGTGTGTGTGTGTGTGTGTGTTTGCATTGTGTGGGCACTCACCACATACATGCGTGAACATAGAAATGGTATGTTATCACAAAATAATACATATTCAATACACAAACTTTGGGAGACACTGGAGGTCAGCAGGGGTCTGTGCTTGTTATGGCCCCCGGGCCCCTAGTGGCCCCTGAATATATACATAACATACTTCATTCATAATACAGAAATATAAACTAATTCCTTCATTTACTGAATTATCATCCAATAAATTAAGGAATACATAACACACACATATATATATATATATAAATCCAATCACTTTCTTTAAATAGATTAATACACAGACATGCAGTGCTGACTTCTTTATCTATAGTTTACCCATGGTTGAATATTTTCTAACTGTCACATCATCAGACTGTATGACTATAATTCCTCCCATTATATTCCTACCCATCCCCAATGCAATTCATGCTGTGTGAATGATTAATATGCACATCTTCCCTTATTTTATTAGGATCTTTAAACAGGATTTCATTCCCTTGCCCTCTTCCTTCACTGTTCCCTCTCATACCTTCCTCCTGTCTCTCCTCTGTCTCTTCCCTCATCTACTTCACCTTTCTCCTACATCTTCTCTACAGCTTCTCCACATTATAATCAGCTTGTTTCCTCTCCTCTTGATGTGATAATTAATATCAGAAGAAAGGGGAAAAACCAAGGCTCCGTAGGGAAAAATCTCCTTAATTAGTTTTTTCCTCTGATTTTTCCCCCTCCCGGAAGTGAGAGCTCATCATCCGATCAGAAAGGCACAAACATAACATTCATGTTGAAATTATTCACAGACCGTGTTTCATAAAATGATGGAACTCATCATGCTTACAAACACAGTTTAAAAAGCAGCAGAGACGGTTCAGCTTTGATGAATTAACATAACCAAATCTAACCAATAGAATCCATATAAAGTGATAAAACAGAAACAGTAAACGCCACAGAAATGCAGAGGTGAAAAGACGTGTGTGTGTGTGTGTGTGATCCTTATCCTGTGAGACAGTGCCAGCATTAACAGCAGCAGTGTTTTTTGCGAGGAACAGGAGGTAATGTTGTTGATGATAAGTGTGATTTAACAGGAAATGAGAATGAGGAGGAGAAAGTTAATGAAGGTGGAGGATGAGAATATGAGCAGAGGAAGAAGGTCAGGACTCAGAAGAAGGATATTTGCTCTGATGTGTTTTTACTAATATATTCTATTCTTGTCCATTTTAGTCTATACTACTATATTCACGAGATAATAATAAAGTTGACATCACAGATTTTAATTCATAGAATTTTACAAAATAAACCATTTCTGTTTTTATATTTTTTTTTCTATACTATATAAGCCTGTCTTATTTTTATTCTGTATTTTATAATACTGTTGTTGTTGTTGTTGTTGTTGTTGTCTCATTTTCTGCTTTTATGTTGCAATAAACTGTAACTTTTATGTTGAAGCACCTTTACTGCTCTCTCTCTTTCTCTCTCTCTCTCTCTCTCTCTCTCTCTCTCTCTCTCTCTCTCTCTCTCTATATATATATATATATATATATATATATATATATATAGTTTATTATGTTATTATTTAACTTCATTATTTCTTTTAGCCCTTCAATATGATAGTAATGAGACAAAACCAGTATGCAATTATATTCTGGACAAACTGCACAAAATACTTCTACTACTACAAATAATAATAATAACAATAATAATAATAATATCACGCTACATAAATATTAGATTATTTAAAAAAGAAAATACAAAACCCTATTTTTCAACAGGCATAGTCCGGACAACTTGTTGTCCTCTGAAGGACCCTTCATAATTCCAGCATGGCGGCGTCTGTGCGGGTGTGCTGTGTCCTCCGCATCACAGTCGGAGGTGAATTGTTTCTCTTTCTTTTCATCCACAGCTTCGTTGAAGCAGTTCGGTGTATTTAACGGTGTATATTTACCGCATCTATGTTTCGAAGTGTGGCTGTTTGGTTACCGGCTGTTCTGTTCGCTGACAAGCCTGTCGTCTACAAAATAGCAGTAATTTCAGTGCTGCAGTCGTTACTCAAATCGTTTAACTTGTTGTAATTTAAGGACGTAATAGTCTAAAGCACGGACATGTTAGTGCTGGTGATTAACACTTCAGTCTTGTTCATGTTTGTGGTAAATAGAAATGACCCCAAGTAGCCTTAAAGCGATGTGCGTGTGTTCCTCCTACCAGTGTTGATTCAAAATTGTTTCAATTTAATGTTGCACTCCTTATTAGTAAATGTAGACGCCTCTGAGAAAATAACCTAAGACTAGCTGTGCAATGGTTGAGTCCATGCTTTAATTCGGCGTTCTTACAACATGCTTACTTACAACCGGAGCAACACTTTATTATAGTGAAATCTAAACGCCAGGCTTTACTTTCCTCACTGTCTCCCTCTTCTGTAGCGTGTTGATGGGTAGAAAATTGTGGGAACCAGGGGAGGTGGCTAATGCTGCTCAGCTTATATATATTTATTTTAATTAAAAGTAACTATCAGCATGGTGCGTGATGTGACAAGTTGAAGTACCAGCAAATTGTCCAGGCCTGATGTTTGCTGATGTCTTAATGTGAAGTGTTTTCTGCGCGCGTAGGTTAAACCCGCTTGGCATCATGCACATAATGCAGTTCTGATAAATCTCTCTTTCCTTTGGTGGACGTCGCTCCCTTTCAGGTGCAGCACCACTCCGTACCATAGGGGGAGCAGTTCATGTACCCCGCTTGGTGAGTCGAGCCTCGGCTGCCTCTCTCCAAAGAACCCCTGCACTTCCACTGTCTCCTGCTGCGGCGTGGCAGCAAACCAGACATGGCAGCTTCTTCAACAAGTGTAAGTATATGAACAAAATTATTTCCAAAAACCCCTGGTCCCCACAACATCATAATTTGTCAGCTACAGCCCAGAGTGACCTGGTGTCCTTTTAGCCATTTCACTTCATTTACAAAAGTACCTGCAAGTCTTGTTCAAAAGGTAATTGGCAATTTGTTTATTGCTTCAAGTTGCTGTTGCTACAAAATGGTTTTATGGTTACTTGGATTCTGCTTGTGTAGTGTGTTTGATACCACAGGATGAACTTGCTTGTAAGCTGCATACCTTCACTTTGCTTCTTAAAGTGGATGCTTTTCAAGTTGATCCAAAATGTATTAGAATTGTTGTAAACTTAAACCAGTTGGACCAAGGTGGAGACAGCTGAACTCACAACAGTTGTGTTGTGAGTTCAACAGCAACTCCCACCTCCTGCTGTCACACAGCTGGGCGGCTTCAGCAGGTCTTTGAGGCTTCAGCAGGTCTTTGAGGCTTCAGCAGGTCTTTGATTGCAGCTCTCCGCTGCATTGGGGGAAATGGGCTGTAATATCGAATAAGGTGAAATTGACAGTGGATAATCACCAGTCACTCTGCTGCGTGGCAGTCATGTCCAAAGGCTGGAGGTGCTGATTAGTGGCCTGCTGCACACGCTCGGAGACAGCTGTGTGTGTGTGTGTGTGTGTGTGTGTGTGTGTGTGTGTGTGTGTGTGTTCTTCTTGCTCTGTCCCCCTTGTCTTTTTTTAAAATATCTCTCTTGCTTTTTCTGACAATAATAAATACACTATGTGGCCAAAAGTATGCGTGACACCCCTGTCTTTTGTGTACTTTCAGTCTGGGGCTGTTCTTCGTAGTTTGGGCTTGACCCCTTAGTGTCACTGAAGGGAAATCTTAATGTTACATCATGCAATAGTATAGTAGAAGCCCCTTTCCTGTTTCAGTATGACAATACCCACGTGCACTAAGTCAGGTCCATACAAAAATGTTTTTCCCAGTTTGGTGTGTAAGACTTTGACTGGCCTGCACAGTCCTGACCTTAAACCCATCCAACACCTTTATGATGTACTGGAACACCGACTGCGAACCAGTCTTAATCACCCACCATCAGTAGCTGACCTCACTACTGCTCTTGTGGCTGAATGGGAGCAAATCCCTGCAGCCAGGTTCCAAAAGAGTGGAGGCTGTTATAGCAGCATATACTGATTTCCATGGTTTTGAATTGAGATGTTCAGCAATCGCATATGGATGTAAGATCAGGGTGTCCATATTCTTTTGACCCTGTAGTGTATGTTGGGACTGATTTTTGCATGTTAGCAGAGCTTGTTGGGACAACATGTCAGTTTTATGACAGTCTTTTAAATGGGCATGTATGGAGCTGTCGAACATTCTCTCTCTCTTTCTTGCTTTCTCAGTCTGTCTCTGCCTCGCTCGCTCGCCGGCTCCCTAACTCCTCTTTTTTTTCTATCTTATTCAATTACAGTGACTGCCTGAGCATTTCTCAGACAATCACATGTTTTGTGTCTCACAACCAATCACCTTCTACTGACTCTGTATCTGGGCTCATATTTCAGTATTTTCTCTCAGGAGTTTTCGTTGTATAAATGTACTTTTATTGTCCAGTTTTTTCACTGATGTGCAGCGTTTTCAAATGGGTCTTAATCTGGATATACTGCAGCTCCTAAACTGGAACTGCGGTACTGAAAATCCACTTTAGGTGTCAGGTCTTTGCGAACACTAAGAGTTTATTGTATTTTAATTACAGTCCCAAGGCGACCCCATATGTCACCTGTTGGACATCTTTATTCCTGGCCCTTACAGCCCCAGAGTCCATACATCCTCAGAACAGCTGGCTTTAGTGGGACACCTGAATTCAGCTGTGTTATGCCTAAGAAATTACATTCATAGTCTTCTTGAAATGTAGAGTGTTCTGGCTTGGTGAGTGGAGCCAAACTCACTGCTGTGGAGGTGTAGCAGGTGAGAAAATGGACTCAAGTTCCAAATCTGTACTGGTGGCAGCATTTTGGCTTTTCAGTCAGGGAAGAAAGAAAGTGGTATTAAGACAAATTGTTTGGAGAAATTTGATGGTAATTTACAGTGCAGATGCTGCTTCCAGTGTTGTGGCATAGGTCTCATTTGATAGAAGTAATTTAGCACTGCAACTAATGATTATTTTCATTATTGATTCATCTGCTGATTATTTTCTGGATTAGCCAATAAATTGTCTATAAAGCATCAGAAAGCAAAGAAGCAAGGTGACATCTTCAGAGGTCTTGTTTTGTCTGACCAACAATCCAAAACCCAAAAATGTCAAATTTACTATCATGTTAGACCAAGAAAAGCAGCGAAATCCTCACATTTGAGAACCTGGAACCATCAAATGTTTGGCATTTTTTCTTGTAGCTGCCAATTCATTTGCTTTTGTTGATCAACTAATCTATTAATTGTTGCAGCTGTACAGTAATTAGAATAATTTGGCTGTGATTTATTGATGTTAAAATTCTAAAAAACTGAACATTTAATTGTAAGAGCTAAAATCAGGATACGGAACACTTCTTCTTGACTAAGTCTGGTTGTGAAACAGCACAGTTTGACTTCAGGAATCATTCTTTTCTGTAGTTTTTGGGTACGTGGGTGTCTTTTGTTTGAATTGAGATCTCAGCACCGGCACTATTTGCTGATGAAGTGACCGTATTTTACTTTATTTAACTGCCACTGTGCGTTCAGCAAAGTTTGGGTGGTGGCCAGTTGTCTCACAATCGTTCTCAGATAAAATGGAGACACTGACAGATCTTTAGAGCTTTCATGTTTGTTTTTTTTGTTTGTGTGTGTGTTTACAGTGACGGCTGAGGAGTTGTGGAAAGGTGTGTTGGCGGAGTCGGGGGCCGGAGGCAGGAAGGGCCGAGGGAAGAGAACCAAACGCAAACTGAAAAGGGACCTGAACCGAGGACAGCGCATCGGAGAAGGTGAGACGTCATCTGTCTGTCTGTCTGTCTGTATCTGTGTCCGTCAGCTGTCTGTCTGTCTTTGTTTTAGTCTCTGCAGATGTTTGTCTTGACTTTCCTGGGTGCAGTTAAGAGTTAAGCAATTAGAAACTCAGAAAATCTTTAAAGCTCTTTGTAAAGTTTTATGTAGGTCTGTTCCATACCTTCTAAATATGAAAACTGGATTTGTTTACTTTTTTTTTTTTTTGCTCAGAAGTGCTAAAATGTCTCCTTCTTTTCTGTTATGTTGTGTGCTGCTTTAACTTTAACCTAGTGTCTCTAATTTATTGCTCTTTTATTATCCCTGTTATTTACTACTCTCTCAGCTTTCCATATACTAGAACAAAAGAAATGATGTACTTGCAATAATCGGCTTATTGTATGAGTTTATTTTGTAGCATAAGAAATATAGATTTGGAAAATGAGTTGTACTATATATTTTCTTCTCTTGCACCCTTTAAGTCTTCCTCTCTTGTGTTCTCCAATTTTCTCTCTGTCTGTGTCTTTAACCCACAGGTCGTGGTGGTTTTCTGTGGCCTGGTCTGAATGTTCCCGTGCTGAAGGACGGGGCTCTGCAGAGCATGAGTCGAAGAGGCGAGAGTGAGCAGGAGAAGGTGCAAGCTGAACTAGGTACAGAGGCAGAATGCACTGAATACAAACACACACAAAATGAACATAATGATAAATCCCATAATGCTACCTAAACACTACAAAAAACCTGTATGAATTTAGGAACTCTTTCGATTTTACCCAAGAAATTGTGATCAGATTACATCACTGCTGTCATGAATTGTCAATCCATTTTCCTCCGGGAGCCGCTGAGCCAGATTTGGAGGAAAAATCTGCAAAATGTCTTTGTAAAACAAGAAGAGGACTCTGTTGTTTTCACAGCAAACAGACCAAAAGTTTTCAGAGATTTTAGTCATGGCAGATGGTTAAAAGACTGACAGGCCAATAGAAAACAGACCTCCAATATTCTTGTTCGCCAAAGAGCAATTATTTTACTGGAAAAGAGTCTTTTCAAGAGCTATTTGGAAGCAGCAGCTTGGGAAATGATGTCTTAAAGAGGCCCCCGTGGAGTTTTCTTGTAAACAAACAAAAGTTATGTTTACATTCAGTGTTACCAAAACTCACTGTGTTTATACTTGAGGTCTAACAAACGTGTTGAGTGCATTTCCTTCCTCATAAAACCTCTGCAAAGCTGATTTTTTAAGTATTGTAAATCCAGCATTGTTTACATCCGTGTTTACTAGTCGTCTTCTTTCCTGCCTTTGTTGGCGCATTGCAGCATATCTTGGCTGTTACCGCCACCTTTTGATCGGTGGAATAGTGTTAAAAACCATTGGCAGGAATGTGTACCGCGTCACTCATGTGCGTGTGCAAGACAAACAAAAACGGGGAACCACTCCTAGAAAAACAGCTCCATGGCGCTACTAGAGGACAAAAACTCCACAGGGAACCTTTAATTTTGTTGTGTATCATGTTGTGCTCTTTGAATGCTTCAGTGACCTCTGTGTGTTCTGCTTCGGTGCTAAATTTGTTGTTTGTGTATTTCCGCAGTGCATCTGAGGGATGAGTGGGAGAGGAAGAGGAAGATGAAGATGAAGAGGGAAAGAGGATGGACGGGAAACTCCTGGGGGGGCACCAGCCTGGGTCCCCCTGACCCTGGACCCAATGGAGGTAAACTACATTCAAACGCTCACACAGTGTAGAAACATGTAAACATCATAAACTGTGCCGGATTTCTATGTCTCTGTCAAGATGTACATCAGTCCAGCCGTAGATGACTGTAGTGATGGATGAAGCAATAGAGCAGGGGTTCCCAAACATTTTCAGCTCGAGATCCAAAAGAGAAATTTGGTTTTCCTCCCTAGGACCCAAACTTACAAAAATTCATCATGAATTGCCATGACATCTACATTTATAAACTACTAATAAAGAACACAATAAACCATGAATGCCTTGAATGAGACAGAGAGGTAGATGACAGATGGCGCAAACAGAATCTGAGCTCAACAGACCAGGTAGCAAAGAAAAGTAGTTACTGGTTGTAACTCCAGTTCTATGAGTACCTGCCTTGCTGAGCTGAACAGACCAGCGTATGAATTCACATATCATAGCATTGTTATGCATTTTACTCTGCCAGTTGGCGACCCAATAAAAACGGGTTCGTGACCGATTTTGGGTCGCGATCCTAAGTTTGGGACTGCAATAGAGGAATTATAAGGAGTATAGGCTGCCCTGAAAAAGAGTGACAGGCCAGTATGGTGGCCCATTAGGACTGATGAAGATGAGAATGGGACCAAAGTGTCAAGTGGAACAATTTCCTAATTTAGAAAGACGTCTCTCTCTCCGTTTCTCTTTCTTTCTTTTTGGCTTTCTGTGTGTTCTTTTTCTCCTTTTCTTTTCCACTTTTTCTGTCTTTCTCCCCCAGAACTCTTTCTCTGTCTCACGCTTTTCATTCTCTCTTTTTCATTCGTTTTTCATTTTTCTTCCTTTCCCATTCCTCAACTCTCTGCCTTCCTCTGTTTTTCTCTCCCTTTCTGTCTTTTGTCATTCTTTTTTACCTTCTTTCTCTCCTTCGTCCATTTTTTTCTCTCCTCCATTCCCCTCTCCATCACCTCCTCTATTTATCTCTTTCCTCCCACGCACCCTTGTCTTTTTTTCTTGACCAAGAAAATGACCATACTGTTTCATTAAAATATGGCACATGGGATGGCGATGTTGGTTGGTCAGTCCACCAGACTGAAATATCTCGACTACTACTGACTGTTAATCTAGCGCCATTATCAAGTCAATTTTCCTTTTGTTCAGATACCTGCAAAACTAATGACCTTCTCATCAGCCTCATCTGTACTTTGTGTTTAGTGCTAATTAGCAAATGTTAGCATGCTCACATTTTTAATATATATATATATATATATATATATCTCCAATGTGGCAGTGAGTCAGCATGCACAACACCAGGTCATTGCCATTATTAATATTATTAGTTCCACCTGTGGGTTTTCCCTCACCGTGTTTTCAGCCCTGCCTGCTGTACCAGGAGTGTTTATATAAGGACTTTGGGTTGAAGGTTTAAGGTTGAATGTAATATTGTATTGTAAACAGTCTCTGAGGCCCATAAAGGTGCATCTCCGGCATGATCAAATCTTCATTACAAACTGGTTACTTCCACCTGATTCACTGATGGAGCTGCTAGCCTCCTATTCCCAGCCTTATTACAGTGTTTAAACTTTGATCCTTGCTGTTTCCTCTTGAGTTTAGCTCATTTACCTCAAACTGCTGACAGATGAGGGACGAGGCTGTGTAGTCGCGAAGCCTGTTTTCTTGCTTCTTGCTTCCTCTTCTCATATTCAGTCTCCTATTCACTCGCTATTCCTTTCGCATCCTCCTCTGCTTTATTTGTCTCTTATTTCCTCTTGATATTTCCTCTCTTGTCACCGTGCTAACAAGCGCTTCCACCATGAAATACACTCACGCTCTCCTCTCCTACGTGTACAAACACTTTCTTTTACACACACACACACTGTGTCGCTCTCACTCCCACGTAAATACACACTGGGCCTGGTGAATGTGATGTGCAGAGAGCTGTAACTAGGTTGCTTGTCTCTGATCAGGTTTAGTTTCTTACAGATGGTGAGCTAATGTCCCAGCTGAGAGGTGTGCGTGTGTGTGTGTGTATGTTTTCTCCTTGGAGCCTTTTGAGTCAGCTTTCCTTTGTTTGTTGTTAATTGGTTAGAAGTGAACAGGTTGCTGTTGGGAGACTAACATCCTTCAGAGGTCACTGACAATAAAAAGTGTCAACTCGTTACCCTGCTGCAAGGGCTTCTGGGTATTTGTTACGCTAGCAGGAGCCTGGTTTAATCTGTTTATAGTGTCTGAGTGTGTGGGTGTGTGTGTGTGTGAGAGAGAGAGAGAGAGAGAGAGAGAGTGCCTGTGCCCATATGTGTTTGTGCGTTCGAGCTTTTTGATCCAAACGTCTGTCCTTCTTTTCCCCCTCTCTCCACAGAAACCTACGAGGACTTTGACTCGCGTGTCATTGAGGTGAGCGTCTCTCACTTTTCTTTCCGCTGACTAAACAATCCACAAACTGACACACACAAACATAGAAGCTTGAATTGTCAGCAACATTGTTGTAAGAGTTTAATTCGGACCTCGCAGAACACAGCATCACAGGTTTTATTGTGATTTATATGATGTATTTTTCTACTTATATTCATTAATTGTTATTTCTTTACTTTTTTTTACACTTCCTGTCAAATAGCCTTGAATAAACACACCAGTGCATCCTAATAATTACTCAAAATTCAACAGTCAACACCTAAAACTAGACAGCTACATTGAAAACTACTTAAAATATTAAGAAAACAGCACTGAATCTTGTATAAAAATAGTATCACGGTGCGCACAAACTAAACTATATAAACTATCATGCAATTGTCACATTAGTTAACTTTTAATTGAGATAGCTAATTTTATGAAGGTTTAAATGAACTTCTTTCACTTCATTTTGACGGAAAACATTTTTTTAAACCTGCAATAGCCGACTTCTTAATCCACTTGGAGGCAGCAGAAACAATTTGTGAACCCAACATTGGATGATCAGTTCTCGACAGATAACAGCTTTGTTTCCAGTCGTAGTGAAATCACTGCTCTAATTAAATCAGACTGTACAGAACGTTGCAGAAAGCCTCAGAGGGTGGGAGCCGTTTTCAGGAAACCTAAAATGGTGGAAAATCCAGTGTGGTGTGCTCACGTGGATGGTGATGGAAGCAAATTTGCTGAGCAAGGATATCTGCAGTTGAGCATTACATTTTATGTCATTATGTGGCTGCAGTGTGGGGAGATAAGATAAGATTTAAGTTATTAAAATATTTGACCTGTAGTTTTAGTGCTTCCTGAGGCCAAAAAGTGTAATTTCTAAAAAGGTCACATTTGCATCATTATTTGATACAAAGCAAATAGATACACTGTTGGACAGCTATTTGAATAGGAAGTTGCTGCACCAAACTGTTTACTCAGACAAGAAAAACCCAATTTCTACAGCAAGCAGCTCATTCAGACCTTGTTAGACCTGATGAGAAATCAGCATGTTTAATAAGTTATACATTTGGTGGTTATAGATTCTTCATTTTGAGAACTTGCCTCATTAGATTTTACTAAAATATGAAAGAGCTGTGCTGAATAAAGTGTTATCATGTTGCTTACCAAAGACTAAATCCACAAACTGAAGTAGCAGTGGCCAAGGAGTTGAACCAGCAACATCAGCAACACACACACATGCTGCTGTCCCTAACTGAAAAAGATTAAACACAAAGTGTGTGTGTGTGTGTGTGATAAGATCAGCTGTATGGACGGACCCAGTTCATTTAGATTCTCTCTCTGTCATACTGTATTTTACCTTAATTCAATTAGCACTAATGGTCCCTACTAAACTAATGAGGGTCATGCCACAAGGTCACACACACATGCGCGCGCACACACACACGCACTCACTCAGTTCAATGCAGGACCCAAATGTGTATGTGCCCCACGCACACACATTAACTTACACAGATATACACATGTATCATAGTGTGTGTGTGTGTGTGTGTGTGTGTGTGTGTGTGTGTGTGTGTGTGTCACACATTGATAGTCTTCCCCAGCCCTCCTGCATGAATTAGAGTGGTGTCACAAACATTAGGCTTCCCCCTGGAAACTGAGGGATGCTTTTATGGTGCCATCTCCCTCTATAAATATATCGTGTGTGTGTGTGTGTGCGCGCGCATGTATTTGGGTGTGTGTGTGTCTGTGTGTGCGCCACTATAAATTCAGGCCTAATGAAATGAAAAAGGCTTACTGGAATAAAATCCTTGTCTCCCAAGGACGATGACGCCGGCATGCCATTAGTGAACACATCCAACAGGAGGAGAGGAGGAGAGGAGGAGGAGGCAGGGAGGGAGGGAAGGAAGGAGGGAGGAAGAGCGGAAGAGAAAGTGAGGGAGGTGGAGGGAAAGTTGTGAGAGTGAGTTAGGAAGTCGGTAGATGAGAGAGAGACAGGGGGAAGTGAAAAGAAAGTAAAGAGATAGGAGAAAGGATAAGGATATTCATTAAATCATCTAAATACATATTCAAAATATATAGACTCCTATAAACTGTTCAGGATGTACTACAAAGGTAATGGTTTCCAGTGTGTTTACTGTAATATATACTGGTATATATGGTTGGGTATTGTTTGAAATTTAACAATACCATTGGTGATACAATACCTGATACCAAAATTATACTTTTTCCATACTGTGCTTTGAGGAACATAAACATGTTTTTCTACAAAACGTTTAGTTTTTTTTGTCTTTTAACAAACGACAACACAAGCAGCCCCATGAGAACTTTAAGTCTTTAAGTACATTTTTTGGTTTTCCAGCCTGCAACTGAAAAAGCTCTGATAAACCCACCGTACGCTACCTGCCCAGCACCAAAGATTGGTAGAGTTTGTTGAGAGAAGACGGTTAAAGACAGACCCTCAGTAGTCTTCTCCTTTTCAGTATCAAACATCTAACAAAGCGATTGCACTGCAGACCTTCTGCTCACTGCTGTCGCCGCTCTGTATGAATGAATGAACGTAAACACATGGCGGTAGTCTCCTATTCAGTAACGAGGCTTAGCGAAGTAACATTATAAGATACCTGTATCTAACTCCAGTCTTATAAATCTGTGTGTCGCTCACCGTCGCTCTGTATCACAAAGTAAATGAAAGAATGTAAACACAGTTGCTGTGGGGAATAGAAAGCACCATAACGTCCTGATCATATACAATACATGTGTCTAGCGTTGCGGAGGTGATATTATTAGGTGAAATCTGACGCTCGACTATAAATCAAAACCTACGCCGTAGGCACTTATGATGGAACTGCCATTAACCCCTTGCGTCGACTACAAATTCAGCTTCACATTGACCAGAAATCCAAATAAATAAATGCTAATGTTGCTTCATGTCTGCTGGACGTGTAAATAAGCAACTGTTTGCTAACAACAACAACTTAAGAAGGTAAAAATATGCCAATGTTGTCTTTGCGGCTTGTGCTGCGCCCCAGAGGTAAAAAACATAGTAATTTATGCAGGTTCAGGTAGACGTGTGCAAGAGTAAAATACTGAAAAACATGCACCATAAATGTATAAATTTAATCCAATGAAATAACATTATTATAACTACTACAGCCTCAAAAATGCCCATCTACTGGCACAGTCTCAGTAAGAAGTGCAGTCAGTTGGACCGCAGAGAGATGAAGAAGAGAGCGAGGGACGACACAGAGCAGAGGCAACAGTAAAGAAAAGAATGGGAGGAGAGTTAGAGCGACGGAGAGAAAAGTGATGTTCATGGCCTCTCTCCAGGTACAGCAGCCACTTGGACAGGACTCAGTGATTTCATTAACAGAGATGGAACGGCGTCAGTGTCAAATCAGGGGGTTTTGTCTTTTTTTTTTTTTCTTTTCTTTTTTTTTCTCTCCCTGAAGTCAACAACCTTGAAAGTTTTGCTGAAAGTAAACAGACAGCTGGTTGGATGAGAGGAACTTTGCGAGGGCTTTCAATTGGATTAAATGTTGTGTTTTGACAGTAAGTAACACAAAACTTAATATCTAAAGTAAAATTCACAAAGGGCTTTAATACAGGTTGATTATTCATTTGTTAAAAGCATTACTTATATCTGTGATACGGGCTGTTAAAAGTGCATATCCTCTCTCATCTTTGTGTGTAATTTCAAGAAATATAATCCTGCTGCAACTCATGAAGATGTTTTGTAAATTACAAGAAACTACTGCAGCAGGTTCATTATAGGACGTGAGATAATAGAATTTCATATGTCTTCAATTCATACATTTGAAGATGAAAGCTTTGCAGGATGGTTGTCAAATTTTTTTTGGGAACATGCCGTTCATTAAAGTATATACATCATAGCATATAATAGTTTGTCTTGAAGCACACTTTCCAAAATAGTTATTAGAGGAACACAATGTTCATGTAAATTAATTTTAGCCACCACTTGAAATGATGTTAAGTAACATGCAGGCCCATTCAAGAAGAACAGAAATTAATTGCATTTTTAGCTCATGATTTGGTTGGTAGATGTAGATGCATTGACCCTGATACTAAATTGATTTGTGATGTGTTAATTGTGAGAAATCGAATCTGATTTTGTGTGAGTTCTGTAAGATACTAATTTCCACTTTTAACTCGTTTAACTTTTTGTGTTTATAGACAAATTCACATCGGTTGGATTTATTTCTGCCTTATTTTCTCTCGTTTACTCACACAGTCACACGCGCATACACTTCTGAGTCATTTGCGTGATTGATACATGGTTTCCTGAGTCAACATGACGATTGTTTTTCTGATCAGTGGCCATAATAAGCTTCCTCTAGTTTGTCATGTCATTTGAACCGACACACATTGGCACAGAAATGAATTTTCAGCATTTTGCTCTTCCTCTTGATCATATACGATGACAGTGGGCCAGAGATCTCTGTACAGTCATTTTAAAACAATTCACATATTGTGACTAATACTGTAAAATCAAACATTCATTTAACAATTTTTGCTTTCATGGAGTTTAATATGTAACCATTTAGTAACCACTTAGATGAAATGATAAAGGCTTCGAGAGTCTGGAAATTTTTCGTTTAGGTACCTTGAAAGTGCTTGAAAAGTGCTTGAATTTTACTCTGAAAAAGCTGTACCAACCCTGCATATAGACATAAACAATTAGCATAAAAATAAACAAAGTGGGATTCTAGTAAATATTAAGAATTTTAAATCTATAAACTATAATGCACAAAAAAATCAGTGCCGATCATGAGAATAAGTCGGCTATAAGACATGACATTAAGTACAGATAAAATGGATGTAATCTATGTAGTTGGATATTAATATGTAATAATTCTACAAGGATTTGTCCTCTACAGATGGATGGAAGAAATTTTTTCAGATGTGCAGGAGTAAATAGACTCTTTACAGTATTCAGTGTGTTTGCAGAGTCAAGATATCAACAGTGCTTCGGAGAAGTGTTTAGTGTTGTCAGAGGCTTGTGCTCTCGCAGCGCCTTCTGGTTCCATGCGGTGAAAACTCCTCCCCTGCACCGCAGTGTATAGACAGATACAGATAGGGAGACATGCAGCAACAGATTGAGAAAACGAGATGAAACAGAAGTGAGAGCGAGCTATAAAGCATCCTCCCACCGCCATGCTGTCGCTCATCCGGTGGAGAAAAACTCAGCCCATCTGCTCTGCCGCTAATGCTCCGCCAAAACTGCTGCATCTTCACCTAAAAATGCCAAATGTGAAGCCAAAAGCTCAACATCACTGGAGACATTCACACACACTTCTGTTAGAAACTGGCTGTTAATAGCTACAAGTCACATTAAAACAAGAGAATTAATAACGTGTTGAATTTTGATTTGAGATCCCATCTGGTCAGGATCTTTGCAGAGTCTTCTTATCCTCAACTACACACAAGTGCGAATGCTCACACTTGACAGCAAGAAAGGATATGTGGCTGCCCTCCTTTACAGGCCTGCAGCCACAGTATGCAAGCTGAATGTTGTGTGTGTATATAGTTAGCATTTAAGCTATGAAAACACCTAGTAATTACTGTATGTGCTTCATGTATGCGCGTTTAAGGGAGAGAAAGGTAAGAAAATGTGTTTGTGGAAGTACTAGCAGGTGTGTGCGTGTGTGTGTGTGTGTGCGCCCTGCAGGGTTGTGTTTTCAGTGTTTTGGTGTCTGCTGCTACCCTGACCCCAATCCTTCTGCTGTGGCCCTGCAGTCAAATTATAAATCCTTTACTGAAATGTGTGTTGCATAACTAGTGAAGCTGAAGGCAGATCTTGACTTTGAAGTTCCCTCAGCTGAAATTCAACACTGTTCTGTCACTTGCACTCTCTTGCGGTGATGAAAGCGTCGAGAGGTGAACTGTTTTTTGTTTTTTGTTTTTTTGGCCCAGATCAGTCCCCCAAAAGCTGCTGGTGGTCCCTGCACAAGCTGCCCATAAAACAACATGAGGCAATAGATACCGACAGACACGTGACAGACCTGGATTGAAGATGAGACATTAGCACATTTATTTTTGTTGTTATAGGTCATTTAGGGAGTCATCGTTTCAGGGTTTTGAAGAAGGCTTTTATTTTTGGTTCGAGACATTCTGTCAAAAACAAGGATGTACATGTTCTGGGAAAGTTCCTGTCTTAAGTTGGACATTTGGACTGGTGGCAGCTCCCCTTAGAGTTGAATATGCCGGTTATCGAACAGTGGACAGAAGGGAGATATTCAGCTGCAATTGGCTTTGGTAGAAGTTTTGTGTACAGCTGAGAGATGATGGAGGTTTAGTTTTGCACTTCTGATCTTTTTGCTTTTGTTTTTGGCTTTTCTTGTTGGTCTTATCGTCGGCGTGTAACATGGATGTGTCTGTCCTTAATTGTCGAACCTTTCAATACTTGTATAAAGGGATATTTCTTTTAAATTCTCCCACTCTGTCTCTTTTTGCCCATTCAGTTTCTCCCACATTCATTCTTCCCTTATTCACTCATTGTTTCTGTTTCTCTCTCATGCACTTTCTCTTCGCTGTTCTCCATCTGTCTGTCTTAGTTTTGCCTGTTTCTCTTACTTATTTTCCTTCTCTCTTTCTCACACACACACACTCATAATATGAGCGGTAGACGCTTAAAAAGCTCCAAAGCGATAAAAGTCATGTTTGCTTTCATATCTTTTCTACAGAATAAATAAATATTTGATGATGGATGTTATTGAATCACTTCACCTCACTGTTGCATGTATGTATAGATATTCCTGTATTTGTATACAATTTTAGATGCATTGTCGGGTGAATACTGTTAACACATTGGAGCTGAATTCAGTACACAGCCACCAAAAACTGCTGCCTCAGAAATAACCACAGTATTTTAAGGTTGTTTTTTTTTCCCACATCAACACACTAACACACAGCCACAGCAAAGTAATACCAACACAGCTCCAAAAGGCACAACAAAGATGTCAAACCACAGCGTTGAAGTGACATCTCCAACTTTTCAGCAAAAAAAAAAAAAACAACCTCCACAAAGATAATATTACTTTCAGAGCTTCTTTATGGAATCGCTTTAGATTATACATGTCTTCATATTATTGTGTCTACTCCCTGTGTGTGTTATATTAAATATTGTCCTGTAATCAGTATTGAAAACTCAATACCTGTCACTGTAAATTGCAGATAATTTAGCTTTTTTTTTATACTTAAAGCTGCACTAATCAATATTTTTATATGAGCAATGGATCAAGTGACTATGTGTAGTGGGAAAGGTGTCACTTGTAAAGTATTTAGCAGCCAAAGAGCGACATATTTCCCCCAGGAGTTGTTGAAAACAACAAAAAATCTGATTAGTGCAGCTTTAAATATCAAATGATAAAGTAGTTATAGTAGTCTTAAATGCTTAAAACTACTGTAAGTGAGTTTTTATTCATAACACGTGAAGAAAAGTACGGCATAAAAATATCTTCTAATCAGTGCTCTAATCATCTTAATTAAGTTTTATTTATCATGGTGACATTCAGCAGCTCCACTCACACTCGGTTTTGGATTTGTGGTGAGTTTATATCTCAGCAACAGAAACTTTCTACTCTTCTCACTCTGTGTGTGTGTTGTACAGTTCTTTGTAAAGTTATTTTGGGAGTCAGCAGTTTGTTCATCTGTAAAACACACACAAACTCATATGTTCACACCCCACAGTACAGCACAGTCTCTTTTTCATCATATATTTACACACAGTCTCTCACTCACTCACACACACACACACACACACACACACACACACACACACACACACACACACACACACACACACACACACACACAGGGGTTTATGACCTATACTGCAGCCAGCCACCAGGGGGCGATCAAGATGTTTTGGCTTCACTTTTGGGGAGCTGTCATGTCCTCCATCTTTATATACAGTCTATGGCACAGACACATACTGCATACACATATCTGCATGCTCAGTCAAACACACACACACATTGTTTGTCACTCTGCCTCCTCCTCTCCTGTTTCTTTCTCTGTTGTTTTCTTTTTCTTCACGGTCTTTGGTTTTCTTTCCTTTTCTTATTTCCTCTCCTCTCTTTGTTTCTCTTTCTGTCCTCCCTCTA
>SEMN01000085.1:1125000-1509915 GCA_005408345.1 Macquaria australasica | reverse complement strand
TAAACCATCTCAATTCATGGCATCTGCTTGAGCTCACTTTGACATTGGGTAGGGACAAAGCAATCGGAGCCGATCACAATGCACAAATCAAGCCTCTCTACATTTCCCAGTGAGGCAACAATACACATTTTTACACCTATAGATTGGTACGACAGTACAAAAACTAAAAAAAAATATGGTCCATATAGTCATTCTGTTCACTGTACACTTAACAAGGAAAATAAGTCAGAAATTGCTCATCCTGCTCTAGTTTCTGGCAGGTGTCAGTGAATAAGGAGTTTTGCAGAGCAAAAGGGCCTTAACTGTCCTGAGCTGGACAGAAATAGGAAACTTAAAAATTAAACTCTTATACTTGTTCCTTAAATGCAAGGGAAAAAATGTAAAAAATGAAAAGTATGAAATACAAAACACAATAATGCATTAATAGAAAATGCAGTACAAAGGTTCTCAGTCATGGACAAGATCTCAACTAGAAAGAGTGTCTCTAACGTGCTTTCAGCATGAGGCATATTATCTCTATACATGCCAAACTGACAACTTTACCACAGTTGACACAAGGCAAACTAAATTACAAAGTCTATGTAGAGGAGAAGTGTGCAAATATGTATTTGTAAATGCATATATGCACTTATCAAGAGGCTCCCAGCGGGCTGGTTGTATTTATGAGGCCTTGTTTCTCTGATTGTTCTCACACGGTTCCGATGAATATTCAATGGGCTCGGAGAGAAGGGCTTCCTAGAGCCCAAGAGAAAAGGAGGGCAAAGAGAAAATGTGCCTAGTAACTCACGTTCACACAAACACACACACACACACACACACACACACGCACGCACACACAGCCCTGCAGCAGTGGGAGGAGAGAGCAACAGTGACAAACAGCTTTGGTGCTACAAAGGTGGCAGGAAATCTATCAAACGGGACAATAAAATTGCAATTGAGTTTCTTTAGCTTTTTTATAGCAGATGCATGTATCTTGGTAGCTAGCACCCGCTGCAACTATCCAAGTCACAGGCGGGGTCCCTGCACTGCGCATGCATTTGTGTGCGTGTGTGTTTGTGTGTGTGTGCGCCTCACATCTTGCAAGTGCATGGGTTTATTCACACACCCTGTATGTGTGAAATTCTGTTGTTAGACGAGTGCTGGGCATTGTAACTAGAGCCAAGAAGAAACAGCATTAATCTTGTGCAATTATAGGGAAAAAAAGGCAATTACAGTCTGTCAGGTAAGAAGAACAATAAACAATTTCTGCACAACACCAAACTAGACACTGTGCTATGTTGCAAAGTGAGACACACAAACACACTGCAGCTATATGGACAGATGAAACAAGAACAAAAGCTTCGGGTGAAATCCTAACATGGATAAAATGTACATCATAGAAAAGCCAAAATATCTGAATAATATTATACTTACACTAATATTATTTACATTATATTTTTTCTGTCACTGTCCAACAGAAATATTACAATGCAATGGAAATGTTATGTTTAAAATCAGACGTGTATTAAACTGAGGGATAATAAAAATGTTTTTTGAATATCCTAACAGTGATGAACAATACAGTAAAGTATGCAGACCTCTGCTGTTGTACATGTACATGTTATATTTTCACTGTCATGGTTTCATTATACCACAATATGCACCTTACATCAAATACTGTCCTTGACTGCTGATGTGGTCAAGTCTAAATTTCCTTTGACTTCATTTGTACATGTTTTATTTTCACTGCAGGTTAGTTCTACAGTGTTCAGAGGTGTGGAGAGACATTGGGGGTTCAGAGTATCAAGCATAGTACACACGCCATCCTGCTAACGGCTGCCTTCATATTGATCATCTCCCAGGCAGTCTGTCTGTGCCCCCTACTGGACGCCAGCACTCACAGCACGCCACGCTACGGGTGAAGCGTCTCATATCACAAGCACTTCTTTAACTCAACCTTCAATCTGCCAGGCTTAAAAACCCCCCAGACCACAATCTGACACCAACCTCAATTACTTCACTGCTTTGGAACAGAGTAGCGTAATATGATATCAACAGTGAATTTCTAAAGCAGTATTTTGAATTCAGCTTTTGGAAATAAGAAGTGCCAGAAGTTTATTTTTATCTGTGCAACGTGAAAGAAAGAGACTCTATACATAAATAAAGAGTGGAAGGGCTGGTGGACTCATTCCCATTGGTTTATACTGCAACTAGCTTTTAAATTATAATCACTGTATGGCTTCCATAGCTTAATCTGATGGGCACTGAGAGGCAAGGTTCAATTACTGTGCTAGCCCACGCTGCGAGTTAGAGGGTCAGACGATAATGCTCTCTAATTTCTTATTTGATAAATTGCATTATGTCAGATTCAAACTAAACATATGGGTGACAGAGCCGGTGGCTTTGACTGAACACTGCTGTCCGTTTGGATGGAATCAAACTGAGGTGGAGGAGGGTTACGGTTACAGTCATGTGGTGAATGTTTAGGCTGACAATACTGAAGCAAGATGTCAGTGAGTGTGTGTGTGTGTGTGTGTGTGTGTGTGTGTCTGTGTACGTTCTTCTGTTTACTACAAAGAGATAGAGTGTGTGAGGTAAAAGGAAGAAAAACAGAAACATACTGTAAAACAAAACAAAAAACTGAAAAATGAAACAGATGAGGAGTTAGAAGAAGATCCACAGAGAAAGATAAACAAAGCTGTGTTAAACCTGTGTGTGTGTGTGGCGTGCATGGATATAATGAGTGCTCTGACCTTGGAGTGGGTGATGGACAGGGTGTCCACCCAGACACGCCAGCCGCCCCACTCATATTTGATGGCGTGATAGAGCAGGATGCGGAAGATGGCGTACACCATCTCTGTGATTTTCAGCTCCTCGCTGTTTCGCGGGTTGATGAAGCACAGAGAGAGCATCCACTCCTGCCACACCGAGCACTGCAGCAGGCTCCTGAAACAATAAAAGCAAACGGCTATGTAGTGCTGAACGTGAATCCCACTGGCATGTAAACACTGCGTGGACTCGTGTGTGATGTAGTTCTCTATCTATGAAGTGGTCGAATTCTTACCTGCGGTTCTCTCGGCTGTTATTGAACAGTTTGATCATGTCTGACAGAAAGACCCTGCGCACCTCCATGCTCTCGGGGGATGGGGGAGAGTTCTTCAGCAGAGCAGCTATTACCTTCAGAATTTCTAGAAATATTAACAGAAACATACCCATTGTGTTTAAGGATTGAGGTAAAAAACATTTACAGTTTTGCAGAAATTGTGCCCAAAAATATTAAAATACTTCATCTGTTCAGAATGTATGTATGTGTTTTTCCTAATATAATACATTATACTGTAGCAAGTTGTACTTTGAAGGATTATGATTTAAAAAAAAAAAAAAAGGTTTGGATTTGGAAACATCCAGCATTGGAAATAAAACTTGCTTTGTGGCACAGAAGGAGAAACTGCACAAATCAACAACTAAATCATACATTGGTCTCAACATGTGCAAATCATTGTGTCACAAACTATCTGAGCTCCCAGCTGTACACACCTGAAAATCTGTGCCTGTGGTAAGAAAAACAGAACAGAGGAGACTAAAGAAAAAGTCCAGGCCATTGATCTTTATCATACTGTAATGGTTTTGGTATTGTTTCAAACGAGAGAGCCAGAGTCGCAGGCCTTTCTGGAAGTCTTGGCTTCGGTTAAACCAAAGAGACTGACTGTTTAGATGAATTATCTAGACAATGTCAGTGTCCATTTGCTTTGAGTAGAGAGACGGCGGAGCTTGGATTTCACTTGTCTCTTCAGACCTTGGCGCTAACCGATGCCCCCTTGCCCCGGCAGACGGTTGTGTTGTTTCTACGCCTTAGTCACTCAAATTATGAGTCGCTGAACCTTTACCGCCAGAAAATTACCCCAGCATGTACCGGGAATGAGGATGGAGGGATGGCGTATCCCCTTCTTTTTTCCATTTGCTCTTGGTTTCTTTCCCTTGAGTTAATTTGAGGGAAACGGTACTTCCTCGGTTTGTTTGATTGGCTCTGACGTTACTAAAGACTGCAATCAGGGGGCCATTTTGGGAGTTTGTCGCAGATTAAATCAAGAGAATGCACGGCAAAGGAGAAACAGACCACCGCTCTATGTTCCACAGAATGTGCTCACATGTACAAACCCATACAAGGTTTCTATGATATATACCGCCTGTCTAGGATGGTTGGGTAGGAGAGTTTTTAACACAATAAAGGCTTAGGATAATCAATGTGTGACTACAGCAGGACCTTGTCAGATTAAGGCTGGTTGGAAGTAAACCTTGGTTGTGATTATACCAAGTGCTTGGATTTCAAACTGATTAAAGCTGTTTTGCAAGTGCGTGCACGTGTGTGTGTGTGGAAGCACCGGTATAAAAGAGAGAGGGATGTTTTCTTTTCTTAGCTGAAATGAATACTCAACATATGAAAAGATTTTGTGAGCTGACGTGAAATTGGAGGTAAGTAACGGCCTGAAAATATAAGATGGGAACACTGATCAAAGCCTGGAGTCGCCGTTTCAGCTTGTAAAGGTGCCGCATATAAAAAATGAGCATGCACTCTACTAGTAATGAACTAGTAGAAAAAAATAAAAATTTACAGATTGTATGTGTGCGAGTATATAGTAATACAGTACATACAGTATGTGTGCATTTAAATATACTTCTTTTATGTTAAGTCATAAATAATGTTATTTAAATCTATGTTTGATTATAGCTATTATCAATACATATTTAAATCATATCATTAACTATAAAATACACGTAAAATACAAGTTTGATGGTAAAATATAAAAACATTTAGATAATAAAATATTTAATAGTATTTATAAATACTGTATACACATTATATGACTTAGGCAAATGCATTAAAACAATAAACTGTAAATTTATTTAGATGCAATTAAATAATTGATAAAATATATTAAAAAAATACACAAACATGACATTTTTCACACACTGAATTAAGTGCAATTTATTTACATTTATCATTCCTTTATATGTAAATGAATCCGGACAAAACATGCTACCGACTTCCAATAAAACTAGCAGATGTGTGTACATTTGTCACACAAAGTGTTTGCACCATCCTCATGCTAGGTTTACATCTGACGTTCAGCTGTATGAAAATACCCTCTGGCTGTAAAATTTATGTTGTTCATTTGTTTGACTGTATATAGCGATTGCACAGTTCCATGGGGAATATCCTCTAGTGCAATGTGGAGCAATAGGTATGTAGAGGGTATGCTGCCGGGGATGATTTAGGAGAGTAGTGTGGCGCAGAGGAGGCACTTACGTGGGTTGAGAATCTTCACAGTGGAGTCGGGGTCCGGATGCTGTTTATGGATCACTTGAGTGCAGATCTGCTCTGTAAGAATCTACCAGGGGACAGAGACGGGATTCAAGTCATAAATATCCACATCAGTCTCAACAAACCACACTATGGATACACAAAGCTATGTATATGTTTCACCATCACGTCGTATATGGCTGAATAATTGTCAAATCAAGTTTCTGCAGGTGGTCAGCCATGCTTTTTATTATTTCAACTAAGTCATTAAATTGTCATGTTGAACAATAAAGGAAAGAAATGTAAATTAGACAAAGACAAGGTCAGTTAAAAAGGCCAAAAAAAATATTATTAAAATAAATAAATATTGGCATGCAGTTGAACAAAGAGGTTAGTACTGTATGTCACTGTTGTGCATGAAGATAATTTCAATCCTGTAAGCACAGGCCTGGAGTGTGTACGTATGCAGAGGACTGACCTCAAAGAGCACGTTGTAGGCTGTCATGCTGAACTGGCTGGAGTGGAGCATCAGGCGCTCAGTGAGCAGGGAGAAGAGCCCATGACTCAGCATGACCTCAGATTTCCTCCTGTTGGGGATATTAGGAGGTCAAAGGTCAGTCAGTAAACATCAGTATTTGCCAAACCATTGTTGTGTCAGAAAGCAATGCAGCACCTCTTCCAAACTGGAACATGATATACAAATCTGACTTGATTTCCCTGCACTGAAATACATCAACTGTCATATTTATTTGAAAAGAAATATCGAATCGTATTGAAAATGTCCTGGAATATCATACATTTTGAGAAATGACAAGGGCAAAATCTGCAGTTTCTGATGAGTCAAATAACTGCAGCGGTTGAAACTTGTAGCAGTATAAATCAGCTGAGCTCCAGCTGACATTTGACGTGGAGGAAATGAAAAAGATTCCCCGCTGACGAAGTAAGAGCAGTTCATCACAGAAAAGTATTTGTCACTTTCATCTCTGATCCTGGGTCGACTCCAATGTTAGCATTGTGGCTCGGCTAAAAAACTGTGGACTGTTTGCAGATAGTCTCACGGTCAATCTTGGATCTGGATCACAAGTCTTAAAAACTGTTGCCAAGGGGCTAGAATTGTTTCTGGTACTCCTATTTCAGCATAGGGTGCAGACACTATAACTGGTGGTTATTAGTGAAAATGAAGTGATGAACAGCTTTCAATATAACCTGAATCTCATACTGCATTACCACCCAAAATAACACTGGACTTTATAGTAACTGTGTGCTCACTAGACCATTGGTGGAGCACTGGACATTTGACTGCTCATTAGACAAAAAGACAGCTCACAAGTGACATATACATCAAAGGAATGTTCAAAATGACAATAAAGAAGGGCTGGTTAAATGCATGATAATTCATTTTCAGTTTAGTTTATTTTGACAGTGAGGCCTGCAGCTGGATAGAGTTACAGATTGTGTTATTTAAATGTAGCTGTTCTGCACACTTTAGTATTTTACAGCTGTCACTATAAGTGACCATTAGGAATGACTTTGACTTTGCTTTTTAAAAATTATAACTACATAAAAACTTAATAACTAGCATAAGCAACTACATAAAGCTTTTGGAGAAAGTTATGGAATCAATAATCAACACTTTTCAAAATATAATTCCCTTTCAGTTATTAATGATATTATTACTATTGGAAGTGTGGTCTTTTATGTATAATTTTAAATTTCTAAGACAGACTGAAATACATAGAAATTTTGCAAACTACAATTCTACACTCTGGGAATGCAGTGCCAAGGATTTAAGCTTTGTGACTGTACTTACTTTGGTGACAAGTGTTTCACAAAGTAGCCCATCACTTTGAGTGCCTGCACTCTTATTCCTTCACTTTTTGAGGCCAAAAGCTTGTAAATCACACTGTTAAAAAAAAGCAAAATTAAATTAAATTGCATTTTAAAAAATAATTTAAAAAGCGATATTTGAATGATACAATTAACACTTTATACACTAGTAGAATTCCATTAGAGATTTAGCAGTATAGCGTGTGCCATGTCATTGCCAAAAACACATTCTCAAAATAGAATTTGATCTGTTTTTTAACTAAACAAAAAACACAATCCACAATCTAAAATGTTGCATAAAACTAACAGTGACACAAGACTGAAGCTATGAAATTTAAAATCATCAGCTCCAACTTTGACCAATTTTACTTTGAGCAAAAACATGCTAACAAAACTATGAGTACATCTGCAGATAATATAAACGGTGATCATTACCGAATCCCGTTGCGCTGGTCGAAGGCCTGGACCATGGACCCAGGATGTTCAGACATCAGAGCAACCAACAACTGCAGTACATCAATGAGATTGTCATCCTGTGGGACAAAGAAGAAGGGGCTAGAGGCTATTGTGGTGTTCAAGGAGAGCAGTGGGAAAAATATTGAATCTAGTCGGCTTTTGAGGGGATTTCTTAAATTATAAGAAATTCTTAGTCAGCTGTACATGATAAAGATAAATATATCTGCGTCTTTCATTGCTATTTATTCTTATGATGTTTAGTAGTGGCAGTAGCAGCAGTAATGGGAGAAGGGAAGGTAGTAAAAATTCAGTAGAAATAATGGAATATATCATAAACATCTGAATTAAAGAATTACAATATGCGCTCTATGAAGGGCTGCTACATGTCAGAGGCTTTTCCAGGCAATGTTGTAATCACTCTTTATTCTTACAAGGTTCACTGCGTTACTGACTGATCTGACTGCATCATTTTTTATGCATCGCTCCGCTGTAAACAAAACCACTTCTGTCAGGACCTCTAACTGGCAGACTTGGAAAAATAACAAGGAACAGTGATGCTGCCTTTAGCAACAGGAATTGCTCTTGCTCTGCATATCAGATGGTGGGAAGTAGTACAGTGCAGTAGTGTTATGTTGCCATCTGGTGGTGAGGTCTCTGCTGGTCAGTGCTGCATGAACAACAGTACGCATGCCTACCTCATGCATGGTAAGGAGGTAGTTGAGGATACTCTGTAGCTCATCTTCCTTCACTCCATGATCCTAGAATATAATTGCACAGATCATTTCACAGTTGTGTTACAAGGGTTCACTATGTTTCACTCTCCACATACCCCTACCCCAGACAGTACATGTAGACCTACTGTATCACATCAGCACAAAGCTATAACACTTGCTTTGGCAAACTGTATGTCAAACGAATCACAACTTCACAACAAAAAAAAGAACAGTAGCACTACAAACAAAAATCCAAGGTAATATCTATTCTCACATCACAATATCAATATCCCATCAATGGATATCCAGGCTTTATGTGATTCTATCAGTCAGATATATTACCACTCAGATCCATTAAATATCTGGTCTTCCCAGTTTGTAAAGATGTACTTTTTTTTTTTTTTTTACACTTACTAGTTTAAATTATCTTTTGACGAAAAATAAATCAAGTATCCACGTACGTTATATAACTGCACAGCATATCATTAACAATAGACAGATGTAATGAAGGTTAAAGGCTTTAATCACCCACCTTGCTGCTGTATAAAGGGGTTGGGGGGGGTGTTTAGCTTTGGCATCATGAACTTACCTTCATTATGAGCTGCTTGACAAACAACAACAGAAAGGCTCGCAAAGAAAGGATCTCCTTATGGTTTGGCCTTGGACCATCTGAAAACCCAAACACCAAACAATGGCTATTGAAAGTAGCTTATAAATGAATAACTGACCACGATCCAGAAGGATAAGGCAAGGAATTATGAGATGATCAATCTATTTTTTCTTGTAAAAGCAATGTTCTGCACCCGATTTATCACTTGGAGGACATGCAGGGATAAAGTGTGTGTGTTGATGCAGCTTGTGTTTATATGCGTGCGTCCATATTTCTGTGTACATGTGAAATCTACTTTTGCATGCATGATCTGTACATGAAAGGAGAGCCAGAAGAGGAATGGGAACACCATACATCAGTAGTATGTGCCATTACTGCATTACATTATTTATACAGTAGATTTTAGCATTTTGTGTGCACCCTCACCTAGGCCTTTGGGCACGACTCCACTGCGGTCTTGGGGGTTGATAACCCAGTAGTAGTATTTCAGTGTATGCATGACCTGAAGTACAGTGCCCACCCTGCGAATGGTGTTGTAGATGGTCACTGTGCTGATGAACTCTGTTGCCAGGTAAGTGTAAAGAGTCAGTTGCACCTGCAAAAGATAAAGCACATGTGAAAACACACATATACACACACGCCTGAAAGTTGAGTAGAGTGGAATAATCCAGTTTTAGTGTGCCCTAGCTTTTTGTTCCTATGAGAAGAAAGTGGAGGCTTCTAAGCCCCTAAGGGTTGTAGGCAAGCCATTCTCATTTTAATAGCAGTCACTGAGTCACAGGTGGGGGGGAATAATCTTGAACTCTGAGCTGAACTCTGAAACACTGAAAATAAAAAGTAGGGCAAGACCATACAGAGCAAGAGAGGGTGATTATGACTGTGCATGTCTGTAAATGATATGCGTGTGTCCTATCTACATGTGTACACACATCTCTCCATCTTTACAAATGTAGCCAAATGCAAAAGAATGTGCTGCTGTGTATGTGTGTGAATGTGTGTGTTCATTGTACCTTGGCAGGGGCATGGATCCAGATGGCAGGGTTGAACAGAATGTGGTCACACAGCTGCTTGAGCAGCAAGATGCCATTCTGCAAGTTGCTAAGGTATCTGGAGAAGGCCAGCACAATGTCCAGGACGGGCCGCGTCACATGCACCTTGGAAGACTGGAGCACAGACAGGGAGACAGACAGTGCCACAATGGGAGGGGGAAAAAGGAGAGGATGATATGTCAGTGAAAGGAGTCAGAGACGTGGAAAGCAGAAAGGGGTGAATGAGGTATAACACGGAAAGGGGAGGGAAAGGACACATGCAGAGAAAGATGAGGAGGAGCTCTTCTTCTGCCTAACAAGCACACAAGCCAGCTGTGACCTCCAAATACAGCTGAGGGAAAACAAAGTCTATCTCATATTAAGTGTTGGTGTTGGTGTGAGCCTGTGTTAGTGTGTCTGTGGCGTTAAGGGAATCAAGATCAGCCTTATTACTGCACTGGGTTCATTATGTGCAGCTACTGGTACCGGAGGATGGCTCTCTTGTGCATTTCTTTGCCAGCTGAGCCAATTTGTGTTTGTCTCACCTTCTCCAAAGTGTAGCCAATGACGAGAAAGCCTTTGCAGGCCAGGACCTGCTCTTGCATAGCCACTGAGTTCTTCAAGAGCTCCATCACAAAGGATAGCAAAGTGCAGCTAAGAGGCCCACAGACAGACAAACAAACAGTGACAAAGAGAGAGAGAGAGAGAGAGAGAGAGCATGAGTTAGACAGTGACAATAATCTATGTAAGCTGCTGACAAAGCCCCGACTGTGAAGGGCATATCCTACATGAAATGTGATTGAATGAGGGTGTCGTGTCCCCATTGTGTTAGGAGGACAGATTCTATTTAGCATCACCTTGAGGGCAGCAGATACAATGACGTTGCAATTACTAAGCAAGATGGCCTCTCAGATTTCAAGCTCAGCATTACATCAAAAATTTAACATTAAAAACTTACTGTAGGTCTCTTTTGGATACAGTGGTATCGCTAAATGTTATAGGAAGACATAAGCAATTGTTGACAGACAGCAGTGTTACCTGTAGGGCCAGTGGTAATGACTGAAAATACTTGACTGCGTGGGCTGTCTGTGTACAATCTATATAAAAGGTACTGATATTGTGAACTTTCTTTCAACTTAACAAAATGTTACTTCGGAGCAGTAAATTTTCAGTTCACCATTAAGATCCAGCTACTCATTTAATGGAGCATGAAGCTCACACACAGAAATCTGAGGGGAAACACTGGGTCCAGTATCACCTTAAAAATAAGGTAAATAATGTCTCATACACCTTCTAATTATCTCACATACAGTATTTTATTTAAGTGGCGTGTTTAAAGGGGTACTCCAGCAATTTAGTATTGCACCTCCATAAAGTCTGTGCACTCGAGAGAGACAGAATAAAAAAAGAAAGGGCAAAACAAAAGCAGCAGAAACTAAGATATCCTAAATTCTAGTCCCTACGGGTAAAGCTCAAAAAAGACTAGACCTTACATTTTCCATAATGCAGCTTGATGGCATCTTTTCTTAGACATTCCCTGCCTGGTAAATGCCCACATTTTTCAAACTCCACACCCCCAGTTTGCAGGCTTTCCTTTAAAGATTTGTAGTCTCAAACAACCCTGATGACATCACTATGACATCTGTTGGGTTCACAAACAGAAGACAATATTCAACTGTTTTGTACTCATGATGAGTAAACTCATCTTGATGTGTAAAATTAGTGGAGTCCCTCTTTAATAAATCTAATTTCCTCGTGCATAAAATCAAAATTAGTTGGCTATTACAGGTTGTAATGCAATGGTCAAAATTGAACACTGTCAGCAGAATATTCATAACACACCCACGTCAGGATTACCACACAACTGTTACTCTAGAGCAAAAACACAGCACGGTAGCGTAGTTGTGCCAGTGTAGAGCCGTCAAACTACCAGCCTTAATATTTACACTTTATATGTTTTACACTGTCACAATGGCCTGATGCAACAAAACAAAATTCTGAGTTAGCGAAAGGTAAACAAAAACTACAAAATGTTTAGTGTTCCATTAAAGTGTGTGTGCGTGTGCGTGTGCGTGTGCGTGTGTGTGTGTTTACCAGACAGAGGTGTCCAGCTCGTGACTGGAGGGCTGGCGATAATCCAGCTGTGCAAACAGAGGGAAGAGGACCTGCACGCCTCCGATAGAGTGTATGCCACTCTGGACTGAGTGAGTCACCACGGCCTTCACGTCCTACCGAAACAAACGCACACGTGGCCACATTTAACATTTAACGTGACCAACATTTGCATATGGGTCAGACAGATATTTGTTGTGATTATCATACTGATGTGCTCTAAATTGGCTCTAAGTGTTGACATAATTGGAAAGTATTTGCAAGTAGTTGCATGGTCACAGTCACAACCAAACAAAACGGTGATTCTTTATCATACCACTACAGTCTGCTTTTTATCCTAACTGACTTAATCTATAATGGACCCTATGAATCTTTGACCGCTAATATGTAATCTAAACTTAAACCATGGTTTTGCCATTGCCAACACATTTTTGTAGCTTCCATAATAAAGCCAGGTTGCAGACATGCTCAGTGTTTTGGAGGGTAAATGCAATTCAAGATCAATACTAAGTGTTTTGTTCGTTTTGTTGACTGGTGACTTAAAAATGTTGAAAACAGATGATGAGGCAAAACTGATCATGTTATCTTTAAATGTTTGATAGTCTGGTGCATGAAATGGTGTCTGTGTTGTTGTATATATGTGGCTTGGCAAAACTTTTTTTTCTCTCTATAGGATTGGAATTTTTGAGCATGGCATAGCAAAGCAGAAAATATAGGTCACATATTCATTCATATTTCACACTCTGTGTGTGCGCGCGTGTGTGTGTGTGCGTGTGTGTGTGTGAGAGAGAGAGTGTGAGACTATGTGGTGGAGGGAGCATATGTTTGTGTGGCAGCAAAAGCCTCCCACACAAAGGAAACAAAGCATTTTCTTTGATGAGAGGGCATGAGAGAAAACTCAATTAGTGCTCGAGAAAAGAAAACTCAACACGAGTGAAGAAACAGTATTGTGTGTGTGCTTGCATGTGTGTGGTGTGGGTGTGTGCATTTGTAAGCAGCATATGGAAATCTTTCAGAGTTCACCACCTACTTCTAACAGGAAAAATGCACAATTACTTGAATGTAATTTCAAACTAAACCTCAGTCCCAAAGAAAGCTAATTACGTAATTAGAGCACCAGGATGGCATTTTTCAGCAGCTGCAGTGGCCAGGCTAGCGCAACACATTTGCACCTCTGCCCTAATGAGGCTATTAAAATGAAAAGATGCCAACTAGGCCACTTTCATTATCATAGAGGAAGAAAGAAAGAGTACAGAGTGGCACATATGGAACAGTGGGAGGCAAGGAGCAGGTGTACAGGTGGTGAATGAATTTGTACCGACACTGCTTTAATGTCAGTGCAGCATGATGACTTCAGGTTACATTTAAATAATGGCAATCCCAGCAAAATCAACTCCAACTCCAAGGGGAATGGCTATCCCCTGCTATACAAGCAAAATGTTACAATAAAGGCATAATTACCTGCAGCATGAGTGCATGGGGTGAGTGGACGAAAATGGAGGCGTTGTCCTTGGGAGAGGACTCAAGGCAGAGCTGGGCATCTGTGGCGCGAGGGTTATAAGTGAAGGCAATACTAGAGGACAGCTTGCCATCATACAGTATGGTCTTATGATGCTCCGCAAACAGCAAGTCACTCTCAGCCTTGTACTTGAAGGTGCCCTGAGGAGAAGGAAGTAGAAGAGAGAGACATTTAGTGGAAGAGAGCATAATACATGTATGTATACAATAAAGAGACAAACTAAATATTATCTTTTTTTTTCACTACTAGTATCACAAGTGTCTAAATTACAAAATAGCAAATGGGTCAGCGACTAAGATTATGTCAAGACCAACAAAACTAAAGTGCCAAAAACTGGACTCTGCTGCAAATATGTTGCAGAGGAAAATATCTCTTGGACTGACCAGGTAAATCTAATGCAAATAATTTATTGTAAGGTGATAGCTCAACATTTCTCATTAGACAAAAAAGCTTATACAACCATGTTAAATTAGACTTTTTTGTATTTTAGGCTGCTCAACCACGTATGAAAAGGGTATGAAAATTTAAAAACATTACAGATTTCAGCTTTATAGAAGCAATTTTAATCAGTCTAATGCATCATTTGCCTGTGTAAATTGTTATATGTCTCTATTAAATGTAACTATCGCACAGACATCTCAGGTTTTATGCATTCTAACCTGGTAACCTGGACCCAGCTGATAGATGGCCAGGATCTGAGCAGCGCTGAGAGCCTCTCCAAACAGGTAAACGGCCCCCATCTGTCCACAGAACACACGGTTGGCATCTGCTGTCTCCGACGATCCCAGGAAACACTTGTCAAACGTCTGCAGCAGGAGGGATGCAGGCAAAAGATGTTGGAGGTAGGATTTATAATGTATTATATTTATTAATAGACAATTAAATATGAAAAAAGGGGGAGGGAAGGTGGACGGAAGGAAGGAAATAAGGAATTAAGACAGGAAGGAAAGATATACAAGATCAAAAATAGCCAGAAAGAACAGAGGGAAAAGGCATGTTCATGTTAACACTAGCTATAAATGGCAACACACAGCCTCAAACTATAAGCATACTGTAGCTAACATGATAATGTTCCATCTTCCTCTGGTCATAGTCGGTGAGGCATAAGGCGAAGTGCTGAGAATGATGAGGCCACATCTCAATCAAGTTGCCCATTTGTTTTCTGACATGATGACACGTCTAGAAGAGGATTATACTACACCATGGAGGCATTTTCATTCATAACAAAATTTGATTTAAGAATTTCATATCTCAGCATGACAGAAAGCAATCTGGGGGACTGTGACAGAGTTCATACGGTGATGTGCGAGAGGTGCAGGGTGTGTATATGTAGTCATTTTCCACTGTACTATCCATGCTAAAAATTGGAGAGAATGGTTTCACCCCCGAGCCCTCTGAAAGCAAAGTCTGAGATCAGATAAATCTGTGAGCAAGGAGGGTATGAGAGGGACGTTTGCTTTTCAGTTTTCTTGGTACACACTCTTGCAGCAATATCTGATTCTGAAATTGATATTTGACAGAAAATCTGTTACGTGCACCTACATGCCCACCCTGATGGAGACGTACACAAGACAGCAGGTGGAATTGTAAATATAAAATCTTGCCAGAGGGGTCATGCAGTATGTTTGCAAATACACACAGACACACACAACTCATCCATAGCAATGTCCTACATAAAAAGGAATACTTCGACATTTTGGGAAACATGCTTATCTACTTTCTTGCCAAGTGTTCGATGAGAAAATCCACACCACTCTTATGTCTATATGGTAAATGTGAAGCTACAGGCAGCATCCAGTTAGATTAGCATAAAGACTGGAAACAGAGGGAGACTGATAGCCTGGCTCTGTCCAAAGGTAACAAAATCCACCAACCAGCACCTCTAAAGCTCACTTATATCTTGTTTGTTTATCAGTACAAAAGGCAAAGGAAGTAAAAATGATAAGTTGTGGTTTTAAGAGGGGGTAAGTGCCTATAGTGGACTATTTCTTGGCTGGGCACAGTGGCTTCCCCTGTTTCCAGTTTTTATGGTACTAATAGCTTAATATTTACCATACAGACATGATAGTGGTTTCAAATCATCAAACTCTCAGCAAGAAAAGCAAATTAGAATAATTTCTAAAATGTCAAACCAATCCTTTAACCAACTATCCGTGAGATTTTTTCAGATATTCAGATGCAAATAAGAAACTTGTAGTGCCCCCTTCTGGATGATTTAAGCACAGTAAAAAATGTTTTGAAATTGTTGCTACTTACGTCGCTGGTGTTGACAAACCAGGCGATGTCTCCAAAGGAAGCCAGTTCCCCATTCACATAGCAGCTAATTTCACTGTTCTTCCAGCGGTTGTAGACGTGGACAAGTGTCACCATGTACCACTGCAACAACAAAAAGAAGCAGACTCTCACAACGGAAAACTGTTATTGTTACTGTATATCTCGAGCATCAATCAAGCACAACAAAATATCAATAAGTCAGCATATGGTGAGAATCTTCTTGCCTTGTCAATTAGCCTGATTCCATCATGTTTCAGGACTCAGTCCCCTCAAGCTACAGTCCCACCTACTTAGATATCTGGCTTTCTACGCAGCCTTACAACCAGATAAATAGGTTACCAATGTAACCACAGTGAAATAGGTTATTATGGTTTCCTCCGGACATGAAAGAATAGGCATTAAAATAGAGTGAAAAATCAACTAAAATGAGTTCTGAGTCCTCATGAGGTTTATTGAGGTAAGGTGGTGCGCGTTCATGCCCAAGGGAAGGAGGAGGATGTTTCAAGTTGTCCACAGGCAAAGCATCTATCTGACTGCAATGGTCTTCAGTGTGTGTGCTGTGACTGGAAGGGACTGAGAATATTGGATAATCCTTCCCTCACATCGCCCTCATTCCCTCCTCCTTCTAGTTTTGCTTCTCCCCAGAGTCAGGTAAGACGTGACAGTTCTTTGTTACAGCAAGGTCTAGATTTATTGTGTGCGCACATGTGTGTTTGTGTGTGTGCATGGGATTGATTATGTGTGTGCTGACATTGGATTTCTGTGATTATTTAGAGACATTGCAAGGATTTGTCTTTTTATGTGCATGAATATCTGGTTTCTCTGGGTTGCCAAACCACTGCCTGTATTCTGCTTTGTTTTTGTTCCGTTCTTACCTTCTGTGGTTTGAAGTCATACTTTACACAGTGCTGGAATCCTTTCCCCTTGGATTTTAATGAGGTCACTATCAAACAGCCGCCCACAAAGTGTGCAGAGTAACCCAGGCCTTTACTGGTGCGGAAGCTGAAAAGAAATGAAGGGAAAATACAAACACACAGCTTTAGTTTCTTAGAGAGGCTGAACACTTTCATGTTGACTGCATTCAAGGGCAACATTGGTTATGGCGTCCAATATATCATATAAACACTTTAAAAGGGTCTCAAAAGGATAAAGATAGCAAACAATCATTTCTCAACTTCACAGACACTTCCCATCATTCTCCATGTCACAGCGAGATGGGGCCCCTGCGTGTGATTTAGTGAATTAATCTCGTTTTAAAAAGGGCACAGGGCTGAAGAGGAGCTTTTATTAAAGATTTTCTCAAGCAGCTCGTTGGCCATGATTTTCACAGAGGTCCAAACAGATCCCTCTTTTATAAATTTGATTTTTGACACAAAGTAATTATTGGTTGAAAAGAAGATGATCAAAAGGCTTGGTTTACTCGCTCCTCGGAGAGGAAGCAAAGGCTGAGGAGACAGGAAAGATGGAGGGGGAAGCACAACTGTTTTTCTTATCCGTGAGGCTGGACATTTTTGGGATTCAAATGCATGTAAGATACATTTTGGTTATACTGGGGACATGTCATGCATATGTTCACACTTGCACAACCTAAATTCAGTGCATTTGTGTAACACCACCTTTCCCTCTCTTTGTATTATTTACACTACTTCCTTAAGCAAAGTTGCCATTTCTGCATTCTATATATAGAATATTCAAACACAATCAAACATTTAAATGCCAAACAAAAGGACATAGGTTTATGTTTACTGGTCAACGAACAGGATTGTTACCTACCAGTACAGGTAAGGCTTGTCTTTGTCTACATTGATGTTGTTGAGAGGATCCATGCGGATCCATGTGTGGAATGTAAACCCATTCTGGTATGGCCATTTTGCTATAGGAGGCAGAGCTATAGCCTGTTAGGGAAAAATCAACAGAAGAAAACCAAACATGGCATGAGATGTGGGTCCTGGCCAGCTGTGAAATTAAAATGACCCATTGAGCATTTTAAAATGAACAAAAATAAATGTTTGCTAGTACAATAGATCAGTCTGTGTGTGTGTGTCCTCCCAGGGCTTCCCATCTCATTAGCAGGGCAAGAGAGGAAGAGGAAGTTGCATGTGCACTTTTCCAAACAGCGTGCTGACAAACACAGACAGGACAACTAATAGAGTTCAGATCAACAAAATCAGACCCAAACGCACAAGGCAGACAAAAAAGCACCATCAACATGGAGATGGAGGGTTACATACAAAAGCTGGCAACCACAAACACACACACAGTATGTAAAGGGCATAACATAGACTAATGCAACTTTCAGTGGGGCACAGCTTTACACACAGGGTCGGACAACTTCCTGTAAGATTCACACTTGATGTAAAAGTTAATTCATCTTCATGCTATGATGGCCCGTGATGATCAAACAGTCACTGTAATGTATTAAGGTATAAGAAAATCTTCCTGAAATGAACATACTGGCATGCAACACCATAGCCTGTGGCAGGAAGAGGAAAAAAACAACAGTGCACCTCTCAATGAATGTGGTAAAAGATGCAGGCATGAGCAAAACAATGCCTTTGTAAAGTTTCATTGCAGTGAGCACTAAAACTGGAGGAAGCCATATATGTAGAAAGCAGTACTGGCAAAGAAAATTGTAAATTAAGCTTGTTTTTGATATAAAGTAATCTAGATGAGCTCTTATCCTGTAATGTGTATTTTATTGTGTTTCATCCAATAACACTAGTCATGTGCCATTCACATAACCAAAACCAAAGAAAGGTTGTTTGGTACTTAAATTAACACACATACAGCTTCATCAAAAAGCATGCTCTTAGACACAGCTCCATTTCTAGATACTTAACAATGTTTCAGCAAGAGTAAAGTAGCCTTTGAGACTTGAGAAGGGTCTGAAATTTAATGGCAGACTAGAAAACAACTAAGAGAATGTGTAAAGCTTATCACTTAGCGTAAAAACTGCATGGGTCAGTGAATGGCTGGCTCACAGGAAATCAGCTTAGAAAGCACTTACTATGACAGGATTCAGGAGAGATCATCACGTAATATCTGAAGTCCTCTCTTTCTCCCTCTCATTAATATGTCTTTGTAAGATGAAGGAAGATAGGACTTAGTGTACATTTTTGGTAGGCAGTCATGGTGGGGTTCCACATTCAGGGAGCTCACCATTTCTTGCATTAATATCTTGTGGGAAATCTTGCTGCTCATGTACTGAAACATTGGAAAGAGTAGTCCAACACTAACCTCTAAATTCATGCCAGTCAGCTCATCATCTATGTGTAAACACACTTACGGGGGTGTTTTTTGGGTTTTTTTTCTTTCCTGTGGTGCGGTGTTTGACATTATGTGGTATACTCACAGCTGCATTTTTCCCTGGAAAGCTGAAGAAGGAGTCAGGGCCATTCCTGTGAGCCATGTACTTCAGAACTGACAAGAGCTTCACTGCGTGACGAGGCTGCGGAGAGAACACAAAAACACACAAAGATCATTTTAGACAACTGATGGTGTTGATGGCCAAACAGGCATACATGTGCACACAAAAGCATAAGAACCCTAGTTACACACTTACAGTTGCATGCAGCCACACTTGATTAAAACAAGTACAGCTTTGGGTTCTGTTTGTTCTAAATGTACCTCTCAGACTGACATTCAGAGAGATTTACTCAGCAGCACACTGAGAATTCAGTATCTTCATTTACTTCCTAATATACCGATTATTGTGAACAAGCATTGTGCACTGCAAGGTACACACGTCACATATACGTTGCGCGAACACTTGAAAATTCAGATATTGGAGATGGATCAGTGTGAGTGATAACAAATCCAATACATTTTTACAATTTTCAACGAGGTCATAGTTTATAAGGTTCAGTATTATAGCATTTGATAGTTAAAATCCACCCTGTCTCTGCAGATATTTCACAAAAACTAAATGGAGAGGAGCAGTGGCAAGAGTTGCTTGAAAACAGGAGAGTGAGGTGAAATTTAGAAGCATGAAAGCAACTTGCCCTATTTCCTTGACAACTTGATTAGTGTCAGTGATCAATGGGTTACTCTCCTTCTCTTCCTCGCTTCATCTGTCTCCCCTTCTGTGCCACCAGTTCTGCCTGGATGTAGTAACTTGTCTTCTGTACATGTATCATACATCTAAAGTTCACTGTGGCTATTCCCTTATAGCCCCCCCACACACACACACACAGTCTATTTTAGAAAACTAATGTTCTTCAACTGTGTAACATATACTGGCTCACACTGTTGTAGTTAATATGGACTGGAAAAAGTAACCTAAATTCAGAACCTGCATAATCTCATAATATATCAATAATGTCCTGCTGTTTTGGATCCAAGACTCCTGTAGAGCAGTAGCCTGGTTTCACATGATTTATCTTGTCTATGTGACGAGAGCATTGGCCTGTGGGATGGCGGCAGTTGAAGTGCTGCTTGCACATTCCTCATGCAGGTCCCAGACAACCAAGACAGATCACCGTGGCATGACTCTGACTCACCCACTGGCCTTTCTCCCCTTGCAGCTTGCTGAAGAAAAGCTTGAGCTCTTTTACTGTGATGCTGTAGCTGGCGAGCACGCCCAACGTGTCCACCAGTAGGTCTGCAAGACACACACACACACACAGCAGCGGAAAGAGGTTAAACACAGAATCATACAAAGGTTAAACATAGCGTGTTACAACAGAAAGACTGACAAGGTATAAGAATCTACTCTAAAAAGTGAGAGGAAGTTCCAAGTGACTGCAGTTTTACCTGTGTTACGCTTTCAAAAAAAAGATCCAACCTCACAATTATTACAAGCTTACTGGCATTTTGATAATCTAAATATTACAGTGATGCTACAGCTACCAGAAGCTAAGCAGGCTAGATGGATTTAAAAGAAAAGTAGGGTGAGCAAGACCCAAGTTAAAAAAAAACAGGAGACTTAAAATAGAGAGGACACTCTGGGAGTCACAGCCACTGTGCAGCCTCTTTCATTAGTTATTACTGACTAATGATGAGGCACAATATGACAGATCTATGACTACTGTGCACATAAACTACCCTTGGTTTAATCCTCCAAATATAAGGATGAGTGGCAGTTACATGTGGCAGGTCATTATCCACGCAAGTATTAAAGCTCAGCTGTTCAGTTCTGTCTGTTATTTCAGATAATTATGTGAAAAGAGGAAGAGACGTCTGAAAATCTACTATATAGTAAGTGCAACAAATTCATTGAGCTTAGAAGTAAAAGAGCTTAATATATGAGCATTTTTAATCTGTAAATGTCAATCAATATGAAAATCTTACAGTTACTAGTTGTATGAGACTACTTTTATGAGAGACTATAAACACGCAAACAGACAAGGATTTGTAGTGTAGTGAATATTACTATAACCATTACTTTCAGCTGCCTAGTTACTGCTGGGCTATATCACCCTTGCTTGACTGCACAAACCCTCTAGGCCAGCACTGTTCTGGCTGGCAAAAGTTCACTGAGCCAAACACTGTAGGATTAATTCGTACTAATTTGCAGATGGGCAACAGACTAGACTGAGACTCGGGGGAGACTGTGCAGGATGATTGTGTCCGCTTTCACTGCAATGCATCACAGTGTATGCAACAATGGAGGATGAAACCATAAGGTTATTGTATACAAGACGAGTGGATAGGAAAGTTTAGAGTTGGTTTCTTGATTTGTAATACTCCATTGATTCCTGAAGTTGGAGTTGCTCCCCCTCCACACAGAGGTCAGGGCAAAGGTTTGGCAACAAAACATCTCTTCTGGAGGAGGTAAGGATTCAGTGTCTTCAGTTCAGCAGTGCTTGTTATAATGGGGGCTTGGAGCTGGACAGCCTTTTTCATTGCTACACAAACTAGCTGTCTTTAACTTTTCAAAAACGAAATGAAAATAAATGGCTTGAGATGAGTTTGATTATACTGCGGTAACTTAATAGAAAATGTTGTGTCCTATGTCTCCAATGTAAAGAAAATACAGAGGCCAGTTTTTCTTCAAGGTGCTGTTCTCAGTACCTGCGATCATGCTGTCGGTGGTGGATATACGTTGGAGCACCTGCCAGATGAGCCCCACATCGGTGCACGCCTGCAGGTTGCGGACGCTCTTCTTGAGGATGGCGGTGAAGATGCTCCAGACCTCGGCCTGACAGGTGGGCTCACACTTGTCCAGCAGCTCCACCATGCACACGATGCTCTCGGGTTCCTGGATGATGAAGTTCATCTCAAGGTCAAACTGGCCGCCAACCAGCTGGAGGAGAGATACAAAGAGAGAGAGGTGGGGAAGGGAGTGGGGGAGAGAAGGAACGAGAGAGAAAGCGTTCAGTTTCAGTCAGTCATTGAGTAAATAGAACAAAGCAATACAAAAAACTGCAATGAATTCCTCTTTTATCACCAGCAAAACATAACTAAGAGCTTCAAAAAGGCACACGTGTGTTTACATTAGTAGGTGTGCGCACAATCCTAAACAGATGATTAATCATGAATCCGAGCTGCTGCTAGCCAAGTGGATTAAAGGTCAGGGGAGAAACACAGGTCTCCGTCAGCCTATCTGTATGTCTGTTTGTCTGACAGTAGATTCGACTGTTTACTGTTAGCCTTGGGACACTGTGATGTACCGAGAGCAAAAGAATATCAAACAAGAAGCCATGTCAGTGAAACTAACCGAGACACTCAGATAGACACAAACAGGGAGAAGTGTATTTAGAGGTCTTTTGTTCCTGTAGGAGGCCCTGGAATACTAACAGCATCTGACACAGCCTGGCAGACACAGACCTGGGTTGAAATTAATTTTCACTTATGACATACACACAGTGATAGAGTACAGTGACGTGAACCTCATCCTAACGCATCTATGTTAAATAGCAGTGGCTACCAGTATGCATCTGATGTGTTTCATTGTGTGTTCGGAGAACAGAATTAACGTTTTTTTTTTTTTCAGAGCCAATGACACAAGCCTGTCTTTTGAATTAAAAAACACACAATTCTATTTATGGCAGCAAGAAAGAAAGTAAATGCACCCCACCATGTCAGCCAGCCATAGCAGTGCTCTCCAGCTAAAGCTTGTTCAGGAGCTGGTGAGGTAGCATGCTAGTCTTATTGCACAGGAGTAATGTTCTTTGTGTGTGGAAATAAATTGTGCGAGCCATAAATGTCATAATTTGTCACTTCTTAATAGTTGTGATGACATTTTTATTATTGAACCCTGCCTAATCGAAAAAGATAAGGAAAATAACAATGTTGATGTCAAATTAATATTGTGGGTAAGGCTGTCATGTTTAGAATCAAGGAGGTGTGACTGGACAAAAAAAATGACTGGATGTGAAAACAATATGATTTGGTGCAGGGAATGGAAACTGTCCCATTAAAATGAGTGAGGTCGGATTAACGCCGCGCGCGCGTGCGTGTGTGTGTGTGTGTGTGTTTGTGTCGAGTACAAGATAGGGAAGGAGGGGAAAGTGGCGTAATGCTGCTGCAACATCCTTAAAGACAGGGGATAAAGGGACGATAACACTGACACACACTTCACCTATTGTCCCTTTAACCTCCTCTCTCACAGATATCTATTTATTTTGTGTCAAGTATCAACATTAGAACAACGATGCTATCCATCACCTTCGCTCAAAATCACCGTATACACGAGTCCTTTTTCCTTTATCCCTCACCTTCATAGTCTTTTTGTTTTTATGCAATGTAAAATATCTTATTCTTAAATATTCTACTATAATGACAGAACAAAAATTCTGGAAAATATCCATCAGAGCCCAATGTGATGTTTGCTTTTTTATGACCGCCTCAATAGTCCAGAACCCAAAGAAATTTCCTTTACAAAGAAATCCAGACATCTATATTTTGAAATAGATATAAAAGCAGAAAACACTCAGACTGAAGAAGCTGAAACCACAATTATTCAATTGAACCATGTGACAGCAAATAATCTCCTAAAAATACATTTTGAGGTTCTAAGAGGTTTGTTGACATTTTTCATGTTTTAGTCAGCGTAAAAAACAAACCTTTACTTAGATTTGAGATGAATTAAAAGGGGTTGGTTCACCCAAATTACCAAAAAACATGTTTTCTCCCTTACCCTTAACTGGTAGCCAGCCATGCAGAGAGTTTTGCTTTCACGTGCCCAGGTTTTGACATATCCATATCTGAGATTACAGCTGCTACCCCAGAACAATGAAGGTGAGTGGACATTTTAAATGCAGAGCTGTGGTGTCCACAGTATTTAAAATTACAAGCAAAAAATCCAACAGTAACGTGTGTTTCCAAAAACAGTGGCCTGGTTACTCTGGATAAACCACAGAACAGATTTATTTAGTAGAAAGCCGTTCCAATGAATACTCCAACTTTTGCTGCTGAATTTTGAATTTTGTCATTTTTCAATGCTATGAACACCACAAACAGAATATCATTCATCTCAGTTGTACAGATATGGATATCCCAAACACAGATTAAACCAAAACTATCTGCATAGATCCCAACAGAAGTAAGAGAGAAAATACGCTTTTTCATAATTTGTATGACTCATCTACTGCAGGTAATTTATACAGTACAAACGCAGTACACGGTATAAGTACACATTCGATATAGATGTAGATGGTCAAACAAATATCAACCCTTCTTTTTAGGGAAAAATTAACAAAATTATTTCAGCTGAATTATCCACTAGCCACCTGTTAGGGCAACAAGACAGCATTGAAGTAAAACACTTCTAATAACACATGCACCAATTAATGCCCCACTGGCAACCCGTCTTCTTCCGTTTGTATGTCTCTTAGCAAACCATTGATAAATCACACAGCTCTCTACAGAGTAACGTGTATTAACTTGTGGGGGGTGGGGGTGGTAGATGCCTCCGATTGCAGCCAGGTCGGGTGCCATTTTGCCACAGAAACAGTTGATTTATGAGCCTGACACTTTGCGCGAGTCATCCATCCATCAGAGTCAGTTGACCAAGGGGACGGAGAACAAATACGAGGATTGAGACAGAGCGTCACACTACAGTGACATACACCTGGCACACAAGTGAGGATAACAGGGCTGATTTTGGATCTGATTTGTCACTCCCTACAATCAGAAGGTCAAATTGTATAATTGCCACATTACCTCATGTTGTGTGGTACTGTTTGTAGTAACCCCACCAGCTGTACTTACGAGTCACTTGTGGGCATTCTAATTTCTATTAATGCTAAAATGATGGGATTCTGTCAACAGACAAAATAATTATTCATGGCCATTTTTAAAATACCAAATGTGTGTTGGTTACAGATTTGTCACGTTTTCCTTTTTGTTCATTCTAAACTGAAAACTTAGGGGTTTTTAACTGTTGGTCAGACAAAATAAGCCACGAAGAAATCTCCAGGAACTTGTGATGGGCATTGGTCTTTATTTAATAAGATAAGTTATTCAAAACATAACAAATAGACTGGTAATGAAACTAATTATTAGTTAAAACCCAAACATTAATGACTTTCTCACATGCAAACTGATGTCATGTGTGAAGGACTGACAGCCGAGCTGACTGGAGAGGAGGGTTTCACAAACAGTAATAGAACTATGGCTGTAATCTGCTGGCCCGTGTGTTATTTAATGAATAAAAAATAAAAAAAGACCTGTGAAGGCTGGCGTGATCTGTCATTACAGAATGCGTTGCCTCTGTCAACATCAGCTGACTAAAAAGTCTGTGTGACAAGCATTATAGCCCGTAATTCACAAGATCGCTCTAAAAACTCTAAAGAGTCCGTTTGGAGTGGCTGATTATGTATTTTCTTGATTTTTGTCTTTGTCAGGCCACATACAGTATTATCCAAGTATTCAAATACAGATCAAAGCAAGCTACAGTACAGAAGTGAATGTTTTAGGACACAAATATATCTAAAGACCCCAATATGTGACTGCATCTGCTATAATTTCTTCAGTTGTGTGTTTTATGATAGAAATGAGTCTGTGGACATAAAAAAATGAACCATCATATTCAAATGTACTTTATCTCAGGCAGTACTCTGCTCCAAACCTGGAAACTATGTACCGCATGCCACCTTTACTGACTGTGCCAGCTGAATCAAAATACAAGCGTACTACTGGTATGAAACCTCACAGCAGCTGGTTATCTCTACGCTGTTACTGGGTACAAAATACAGCAATAAACAACCAGTATCCCTTACATTATAAACAGACTGAATAATGCTGCCATTAATCAACTGGGATACTTTGAACCTTGATGTAAATTAAAAACAAAACGCAATTTCCTATAGCTGAGAGAGAACATTTAATGTGTCTATTGGTGCATGGCAAAGAGGTTTACAATATTTCAATTTCTGAAATTGTTCAATTCATTTACATCGCTCTATTTCAGGAGCGGGTGTGAAAGGTTGCCAGCTCCAGCCTCAGCTACAGCCAAGGAGAGCTCTGCGGCTGAAGCTGCCACAAAGCCAGTGTCTTTATGGCAACTAGACACCAGATCCCTGGCTGGGTAACCTAGCCTGGCTGTTCTCTCCTGAGGCCTGCCTGAATTAATCATGGATGAGCAGCCAAGCAGCCACTGGGCCGTAACACAAAGCACAAACAGGCTTCTATGGTCTCCATGGAGAACAACATTGGGGGGCGGTGGGGCTAAATGGTATGTCACAACCAGAATTAGCAATAGATATTGCCTAAGCTAAACCTGTATTTCAGGATACTTGATAGCCAGGACCAATGATAGCATTAGGATTCTTGGAAAGCGGAGATGTGAAAACCAATGTCAACAATGACAATATCTGACATGAGGTTTATATTTCTACCTCAAGTAAACAAACAACCTAATTCAAACAAAAAGCGTCAGCCGCATTAAAGGATTGCATAATGGAGCTTTAAAGAAAAATTGTTTCTATCCATCTTGTTTTATGCACATTTTCAGCAGAAATAAAAGCAAGAAATAAAAAAATTAACTGCAAACTGATTTTCTGAATATACCTTGATGTTGCTGCACACGTTTCTGCTTATTCTGCTAAAAACAAAGCACTGCCACTCATCGTTTAATGCCTCAATTCAACAAAAAAATCACCAAAAAATTAAGAATAAAAAGAGAGGAGGTACGGAGGGCATATGTAACCGCTACGTCCCCGTTCTGAGTCAACACAGGGGCCCTTGTTGCATGTCAGCCCTCTGTCGTTAACCCTTTCTGTGATAAAAACACCACAGGGTACATGTGGTGGTACCTGGTGCTCAATTATGCAATTTTGTCACTTTCTTATGCACCGATTTTATTTTGCCAAAAACTCCAGAATTTGTTTAAAACTTGGGCAACAATTTAATGGAAACAAAACTTACAATTACAAATGTATCAGGAGTAACATTATTAAAAAGGCATATATTTAAAAAGCATATATTTATATAAAGATTATGAGTGCTGTGTAAATCATTTCCAGTCCTTATTACAAACCATAGAGACCACACGTTTTGGCAGTGGGAAGAAACAGACTGAGAATAGAACAAGTAAATGTTTACTAAAAGAGCAGAGCTATTTGAGGTCTGAGCTAAAAAAAATAATAAAAATACAGACATCTAAATCATTACAGACAGCCATGTGATGCTGAAGATGAGAGAAAGCAACAAATGATGGACATTTTTGTACCAAAGGGGAGGAAATTACCCAGCTAAAAGTAACAGGCAAAAACACCGATGCTGCCAAGCCACGGCTGCAGGGTGCTGAGACCCTCTATCCATTGTGTATGTGTGTGTGTTGTGTGTGTCCATGTTGATGTTCGTCCTTCAGTTCTCTCCCTAATGAAACTGCAATGAATTCTATGGGTGAAATCATTTGAATATAAAGTCATTTGCCTGCAGGAGACGACAGAGCAGGCATGGACAATAGAAGAATGCCTGTGACAAATCTGTGGTCACGTCTAGCATGTCTACTTTGTCAGATGGCTTAAATCATTCTTTGAATTGCTCTGACCCATCAGACTACAGTACATCTATCACTTTATATCAACTGTCAGTTTGGGAGTGTTACACATGAGGACAAGTCTAGGGGGAGATCTGAATGGTCCGATGTCAGATTGATTTCATTAAAGTGCCGGCAATAAGTATTTTTGCGATAACTAGGTGCTGAAAAAAAATATGTTAATGTAATTTTAAGGCTAAGTTAAAGTGTAACTCTACCCTCAGATTCTGCTAGGACCGTCTCTCCCAGCAAATTTAAAAAATGCAACGAGTGAGGGAACAACAACTGTAGGGGGCGTGGCCTCGTGGCTACATAGTGTGTGCATCAGGGGACACACAAGAGACTGACTGACATTAGAGTCTTTTTTTACATAATAGTTCTAAGTTTCATGACGTAGACGGGTCCCAATCGGTTGACTCTCTGTCAGCATTGGCCTCGCAGGTTCAGGGCTGATTTAAAAAGTAGATGGCAAGTGAAATGCAGATTTTTATAAATTTGGTAAGAAATGTCAATATTAACACCAGCATTGATGTGTTTCATCACAGTACAGTCATATAATTTGTTAACAGCTCAAAAAAACAAGTTTAAGTGTGGAGTACCTCTTTAAATTAGGCCTTTACAAGAGGACTGTAAATGCCAGCTTGTGTGTTATAACAACACAGCTCGACAATGGTTTTCAATCCATTTTAAAATAAATAAAACTCAAATGGGCTGTCAGAGTGACCATTCTTTCACCACACCCGCTGGCCTACTTTTTCAACAGCTCTTCTAACTGGATCTCTTTTAACGAGCTCTCTTGTCAAACCAAAGGCAGTTTGGCTTATTCTTCAACGAGAGCCCCCTCCCCCCCAGCACAGCACCCAAACCGAAACGTCCATCACAGTGACCCAAAACGTGATTCGTGATATGACAGCATCTTATAATCCTGCGCTCTTTACTGCTGATGAACGCTCACATTTCCAACATACTGATGTGAGATGCTGAAATGGCTCCAGCAGATAGGGAGGTCAACCAAATAATCTGCCCACTCAAATCCCTCTAGTGCGCTGATAGGAGGTAACGAGCTTCTGATGGAGGAGATGAGAGGACATAGTGAGGCGGAATGCATGTACTATATCATGCTGTGATTATAATACATTCATAATGTTCTTAAAATAAGCAACGCTTCAGATAAAGCAGCACCAACATTTAGAATATATGTATGCAAGATGATACAGATTTGGGCAAATCTTTCTAAATGTAATAGAGGTTATTTCCTTTGAACATTTCTGTTGATCAGAAATGCACAGCCAACTGATAAAAAACTTAATTTCAAAGATTATATCATATTGAATGTGAAGCTTCTGAGCTAATGTTCATTTATGGTTCTGTACCGTGAAAAACAAACAGGTGCTTGCTTGGATATATTATAAAAAATACAAGGAATGGTTTCTACTAACACTGGGCTATGGAACAATATGCATGTTTTTCTTGAAATATGATCAAATATAATCAAGTGCACAGAAAAATTATGTTTTCTAAACGAGTCAAATTCAAAAGGAATAAAAATATCTGACACACAAATGGCTTCCACCAGCCAATTATGTGTCAGCAGGAAACGGAAGTCCACCGGCTGCCAGTGTAAACAAATACACACTACGGAGTACAGGAGGTCAAAGACTTTGAGTGTAACGAACAAGTGACAATTCCACTTAAGCTGATGACAATGTTAAGACCCGACAAGATCAGATGATCCTTCTAACAAGTCTTGAAAAGAACAACAGTTTGATACAAAATAGGTGCAGTAAAATTAAAAAGGACTCATTTATTGTTTATTAGTGAAATCTTGTGCAATGTATTTTGTATATCTTGAGATACTCATCAGTACAATCCTAAAGTCATATCTACCTAGTCATATTTGAGAAGAAATAACCACTGGCATACATCATGATAAATTGTTTTCACATGATAAGGACATTTTTATCATGATAACGCCCTCTACATGATCTGCAGCTGTCACAACTCACAGACTCCCTGACACCACCTGAAATACACAACCAAACCACAGAACTAAAGAAGAATTATGGATTACTACCAGTTTTACTGTCTTGTAATATGGCTTGTTACTCTAGCTTCTGTTGTTGAAAATATTCACAGAGCATCAACCCGACATCACGCCTGGTGGATGAGCCTGCCACTCTGCATTTGTCAAAGCAGGGGAGGAAGGTAAAGTGGTGACAATTATGCATGCAGTGACCATGGAAAACACTGGTTCAATGTTTTTGTTTGTGTGGTTTTTTTTTTTTTTTTTACCTGACTCACTCACTTCTTTTATAACAAGTTGTTATTCCAAATACACTTGAATATTTTACAAAAATGGCACCAAATACTCTTTTTGTGTTGGATGCTACCATTGAGATTAATGAACAAATGGTGATTATTCAGCTCGAATTGTTAAATTATTCTTGGGTTTCTACACATTATTGTTAAATTAATTCATTTTAAATTAGAAGATTGTTCAGCTGACACTGTCGATTACATTTTTCTCTCATCAGTGTCACAATGCTGCCTTCGTTACACTTAGAGATAAACAATGAGAGACAGAAGAGAGGTACAGTAGGTGGAGAGAGATATTTTAAAAGCTGGTTTTCTAAAATATCTTCAGAGGGGCAACCTGCCAAGCTTTTGTTTTAAACAATGGCTGGCAGTCATTTTTACACTACATTAAATGTGATAATGCCACAGCAGTAGTCTGATCAAAACCCAATTCCCTTTCTTGTTCCATTCATTTGCCCAAGAACACAGGTTTGGTACAACATGCAGAAAACAGTAGTTAACACAAATTTTTTATTGCTGTTTTAAATTAAATTATTTTATGCGATCACACATCATTTATCCTGTATTATGCCATCTGCATGGTGGGCAAAGACCGCAAACAAGAAAAAAGGATAGCAATTACATAATAAGGACATACTATACATTTCATCCAAATGGAAGAGAGGATTTAGATTACATCAAAAATGATACCATCCATCCTTCTATAGCCATGCTGCTCCATCCTTCTATTTCACTTGTTGACAGTGTAATGTGTGATATTACAAACATGTCAGCATTCCTGTATAAGCTCCCCACTTATTATGCTACTAAATTCCCTTCCACATTCCAATGCACTTCCCAAAAGAGCAGGAATTATTCCTGGAGAAGAGGGAGGAAAGTAATCTATAGAAACAGTTTGTCATGTATTCATCACACATGGCTCACAAGTGGTTCAGCAAACACAAACACAAGTACATGCACTTTGAGCAAATAAAGTACTAACCAAGCATTACATAAGGAGGTGTATAACAGTTCTTTAAAAACATGCAATGTCTATCTGGCAATCTAGCTTAAGTGGCTGCTATTGTCAACAAAAGGAAAAGGCTTGTCAGGAAATGGTCTTCATTAGACATCAGAGTCCAGGCTTTAGGGCAATCTTTTAGTTTTCCAGAATAACTTTGACTGAAAGTCATATGCTTCTGGAATGAAATGTTCCATAATAAAAATTCTCAAATAAAATCTATTGACTGCATGGCTTTCTATTTCACAAAATCTTTATGTGATCTCTGTCTGGAATAAAATGTCCACTATTAACAAAATTCATGCTGAAGAATATGTTTTCTCTATTACTGTGAGGCGACAGCCAGATAGCAGGCATGGAAAGAGGGGATGTGATCATGAGGTAAACTACGAATTTCATTGTTTGACACAGCAACGCCTACGATTTTAGTTTGCATAGTGGCTTACAGGAAATAGGAAGGTTGGCTCCAGTGCAATATGTTAAAAATAGCAGCTTGATCAGGGAGGTGAAGAGATATTACATTAGTGAGGAGTGAAAGGAGAATTTCAACATGAAGGACCCATTAGTCACTTCAACGTAAAGGCAGCCTGTGAAATTTTCAATGTAAACAAACACAGTTTTGTTCACATTCAACAATATGAACCAAAATTCATGATACGACCCTTAAAGGATAGGTTCACAATTTTTCAAGTCTGTCTTAAAACAATAGTTAGGTGTCCATATGACCATTGAAATAGGTTTTTCTTGCTGTAATTATTCCTCCTGGCCATTAAAAGATCCCTTCATAATGCACTTTCAATGTAAGTGATCGGGGACAAAATCTACAGCCCCCATTTTGTACAAAAAAAGTATCTAAAGCTAATTTTATGCTTCATCAGTCTAAGTTAGACAAATCTTCCAAAATTAAAGTCTTTTTAGTATAATGTTCCCTCCTTATTTCCTCAGACAGTGTTTCCCTGTTCAGCTGCAGTGGAAGGATAAAAACAAAAAGAGGGAACTTTGGACTAAAAAGACTAACTTTCATGTATAAACCAAGCCAATGTTAGCCTTTAGCCTAAAACACCTAATCTGATTTGCTAAAAAAGAAATGGCAGGGATTCTTCTCAGTGTTTTATAGTTGAGGTGGGCTTCCGCACCTGAACCACTAACATCATGAAAACTTCAGGAGCAGAGATGCTTTTTCACATAGAAAATGCCATATGTTTAAAGAGTGCAACTATTGTTTAGGCCATTATCTACTAAATTATTTTATCAAGAGATGAGACGATGTGTCAGGATCTGGGCAGCTTAGCACCTCAACATAACAGTTTCCTGGGGGAAACCCTGAGTGGGGAACCAGGAAACTGTCTGCAGCACAACACGCTTGTTCCAATCCAACCGCCTTCCTGTGGTTTGTACGTACGTTTTGTCACGGTAGCTTCCTCTGTCTATCCATACATTCTGGTCAACAAAGGCTGATCTTAAAAGCTATTAAATACAGCACTTGCTTGTATAATACCTGCCAGTGAATCATTTTGACCACACAAGTGAGATTTGGTACTTCCATCCTGATGTGGAGGCAATCACTTAAACAAAAGACATACGGGTTACCTAGTTCAAGTCTCTAAAAGTGGATTTTCATACTATAATGAAATGAACTGAAACCAATGGCAGCCTAAAGGGTAAGACAAACATATTGAGCACTAATACTGTATATAATATTCTGCATGTTTATACAGTATATACTGAATGAGCACCAGTAAAGTATATGTGATTTGTAGGGCTAAAAGCTCCAGTTTGGTCCTCTAAAAGCAGCAAGACACAAAGCCATGTTTTTGGATGTTTCAGTTATGGAAACAGTTGCCTCTGGGACACCAAAACTTACTGCTGAACCTTGATGACTTGGGCATAATTCAATGAAACATCCGTGATGTAAAATGCCACATTGATAACCCCAGTGAAGTTCCAGCATGAACACACGACCTTTTAACATTTACTTTCTGCGGCTTGTGACCAGGTGATGCCTGTCTGATGGTCCTGTAGATGTTATGATCGCATCTCCTGATGTTGCGACAGGCACCGTTTATGGGTTACTGCATCATTGTTTTGACATCTAAAAAAAGACTCCTGGATGTATGTCTGACGTGGATTATGGAAGGATGAGTAATATCATAATCTGTATAATAGAATGCAGTGTTGGTTTACCTATTATTTCATACAGTCGTGACACAGCACGCCAATAACAAAGAAAAATTAATCATTTCATTATTTAAAATGTGAGGATTTTCTGCTTATTGGTTCAATATTATTAGAAAGTGAATAGTTTTAAAGTGAAATAATTACTTGTGGCTGCTCCTGTGGTGTGATGGGCATTTGTGCTAAGTGACTGGGTCAGTAAATCGATTATTTCAACATTCCTCTATAGTTTTATGTATGCGTCAAGAGGTCTTATCAAATGTTGTCATATTAAATGTCCTGATATGTGGTTGCTCATTCTACCAAAATGTTTCAGTGCCTTTGAAGTTGATATTTGGATGTCATTAAAACACACAAATGGTTAAAATGCTTCATCTGGGGAAGTTTGTGGTTTAAATCAAAGATAGCCTCAACACACAGCTATTCCCTTCTCTATACGTTACTCATAGATCATACAGTTAATAAGCTAAATCTATGCTTACTGTCTACAATGCGAGGAGCTGTTCCAAGAATCGTGGAAATGATTACCCCATGGACACTGCCAATCACAGGTAATGGTCAAGAGACAGTAAACCTGATTATCTTCAGCTGTGTCATTTAGCTCAACGTCCTTGAAATCCCAGAACTATTCAGTACCTGATACAGCCCTGACGAAAGAATTGTGTCAACAGTGAGAAAACAAATTTGGCTAAGATCTATAGCTCATAAGAGAAAACGGCTATTTGATAGTTATCGTGCACTTAAACATGCATGTTTTCTCAGATATTGAAAATCTACATGTTCACTTTTCTTCCTCTTGGTTTACTGGAAGAGAAAGAAATGCCTGCTCTGTGGTTCTGGCAGATGATCAAATATCTGGGTGTGGATTGCATGGCCTTCAACACCCTCATACCCAAACAAGTTCATTAATTTAGGCTGTGCACACTCCTCCACCTTCCACAACCTTCCCTCATCCTCCCCTTTCTTCTCCTGAAGCAGAGACTGGCACATAATCTTTCAAACTTACTTCTATAAATATGCTTCAAGAAGACATTGTTTTAAATAATGTATTAAAAGAATTTGAAATGGCTTCTAACCTATTCAATAACTTTACCATTTTAACAAAAACAGTTTCAAAACACCATGAGGGATCCTGCGGTGAATATTTAAAAGAATGAAAAACATCAAACCTTTTTTTAAATCATTATATTAATACAGTTCTCCAGCTTAGTTATAATTGTTTACTTCAAGACCTAATCTGTTGTAGATCAGTGAGGTGTTGCCAACTTCAGGAAAGTAACTTCTATACCAGTGTTATATTGTTCATCGGTAGTCCCTGGGCGAATGTTACATGATTCCAGATGTATCCACCTAATGACTGAACACAATAAGCTTTACAATTTTGTCTAACTAGTAGGGCTGCCAAGATTAGTCGACTAGTCACGATTACGACTAATTTAATAATCGACGTCGTCGTTTATTTTTTGAAGCTTTGTTTTTCTCTCTCTGTAGCTTCCGCTGCCTTGTCTGCCTGTCCGTCCTTGACGCACATGCGCAGTAGTGGTAATCGGGGTCAGCCGTGATGTCACCGGAAAAGTTCTGCCCAGTATCAACAGTATCGTGGCTAGCCGCAAACAGAGCTCAAAAGTTAGGGAGCATTTTATCAAAAGAAATGAAAAGAATGTGCAATGCAAAATCTGCAAGGCAGAACTTGCCTTCCATGGGAGCACTACAGCGATGCACGAGCATTTGAAAAGAGAGCACGTTGTTGTAGCTGAATCCGATTCAATTTCTGACGAAGAGGGACAGTTAGCTGCTAACATTAACGTCAACAGTGAGCTACTTACTTATATTGACAGCTGTAAACGTTAACATTAACGATGACGATTTCATCAGCCTTAGCACACGCATGTTATGTGTTTGCTGTAACGTTATAACAGTGATGTCATGTTTGAATAGGAAATGTGATGACGCTAATGTTTTATAACGCTACGTTACAGTGCTAAAAAAATACGTTCCCCTTCAATGGACAACTTTGTTACCAAGCCAACAACATGCACACCTGGGCAGGTAAATGTCCTGACTGAAGCAATCTTGAACATGTTGGTGACGGTTGGCGATGAAGCTGCTACAAGCTGCAAAGTTCATTAAAAGTTGAATGGACTGTCATCTTAATTGTCTTTATTTTTTAGTTAGCACATACCTTAAACACTTCAAGCTGGAAGCTAATGATGGTTATATAAGAGCAGCTGCATGCTGGTGCGATACGCTGCAATTTAGGTATGATCTGATAAGTCGACTAATCGCAAAAATAATCGGTGACTAGTCGATTATCAAAATAATCGTTTGTGGCAGCCCTACTAACTAGACATTACAATCTTGGAAAAGTACTTGACAAAAAACCTTTTCATTTCTGTTTGAAATAGCCCAGTTCAGTTGATACTAGTAGAATAATAAATGTGACCTGGCCAGATTATAAATGGGAGCCAACGCATTTGAGTAAACTTCAGGTAAGCACAGTGTCAGAACAGGATGACATTGAATCAAATAAGAATAATGTGAGAAGAAAAGCTTTGCTGTATACACAAAAAGAAAAAAGAAGTAAAGGATGCCACTGAATTACTTTGAAATCAATGACGGTTTTAGTGGCTGACATTACAGAAATATCTTGGCACTCAGGAGGTGGAGAGTTTCCTGTTGAGGGTTGTGAGCCACTTAAGACGTTGCAGTTTAGCAGTTAGTAGTTATGGGTGCAAGGCACAGATTTATAAGAAAGTTTTGTGTGGGAAAAAAAAAATCTTTAAAAAACTGAAAATAAAACTGAGCAATTTGCAATGTAAAACCATGTGGCATAAACAACAAGCAGCACTGACTGAACACCTCTGAGACACTAACACACGCTAGATTTGATTGCACGGTATTTATTTATAGGCTGCATCTCTTATGTGTTGCCTGTATTCTCTACAGGTTGCATGCCAGACCTTGGCAAAAGATGAGTTGCTGATGCAGAGTGTGTGAAAGCAGGTCAAGGGTAGAGGAACCATCTAACCTTACTGCCGACAGTAAGGTTCGGCCAAGGGCCAGTTTTTTTCAATACTGTTCAGTGGAGAGCCAACACAGATTTACAGGTGCAATGAAGATGCAGGCCTCATTGTTATGCATGTTCATTTGTTTGAGTATTCTTTTCCTTTCTTTGGTAATAAAATTGATTTCTGATTGCTTGAATTCTTCTTGCTATGGCTTCAGTGCAACTACTGGTCTGTACAGCAGCCTTGCCAAGACCTATAGTCCCGTAAAATATCTAGACTTAAAGAAATACACATAGGAGTGACAGGAAACGAACAATAGCTTGATCATTTAATAAGTTGTGCAGATAAGCTACGGTACAGTCAAAGCCAGCACGTCAACTCCTAATGAAAGACATTCTCTCTCAAAACAAAGTAAAAAAAAATAATAATAAAACGATGAATATCTTAAGAGTGTCTCTGCCTCTTGTTTGTAACAAAACTGCTGTTAGAAAAGAGATCAATCTTGTCATAATTTCTTTTTGAGAGACACAAATGTATCTTGGTTAACATTTTAAACGTTTGAAGAGATACAGTATTGTTTAATCAAAATTAAGTGATTATATTTTTCATCCTTTATTAATCTGGTAATATTATTAATATTACAGCGCCATGCACTGTCCATAGTATGACCTATTAAATAGCCTCACACATAGTACACTGCAAGGCACAGTAATAATTTGCTAGGCTTTATATTTACATCGTTATATCTACATTACATTTCTGATTGCATTACATGCCTAAAAGTTTTGATGTAGCACCCTATGGAAAATTTCAGATTACATAGGGGCCGAATAAATTTGGTAGAGGGCCAGATTTGGCTCACAACCCTCTTTCTGCCAACACATAATCTAAGCCATCAATCAATAAGCCCTGTTCTATCTTTGCCATTCAGACTCATACAAGCTTGCACAGTCACACCCCCAAATTTTCCGTCAGGGCAGAAGTTTGGATTGTTGTGCCATCTGGTCTTAGATACACACATTGCGGGTTTGCACGTAAAGCCTGCATACAGCACATGCATGCAATCAAAAGGGTGCAGTTTTTCTGCCAATGTGAGTCTCGCCTCAACAGAACCCAATTTTAATATGACAGTTCTAACACACAAGCATAGCTGAGTAATATGCATGGACAAACTAAACTGCCAAACTACTAAGGGCTGGGGGATGATCCCTTAAGAAGAGCAAAATCATGCAGTCTATCCCACAACTAATACCGAGGAATACGCCACAGGCTAGGCTGCAACTGGAGCATTTGCTTACAAGCAGGGAGGGGGAAAAAAACTCCTAAATGGTCACCATTGTGTCAGTATACAGCAACAGTCCTGTTAGACAAAGGTTGATTTGTTTGTGGTAAAAAAAATAAAAAAAAAAAATTGTTGGATACCATCACCACTTATCCATGAAATCATAAAGCAAAGAACATGGCAGAGTGTCTCTACAGCATAGTGGGCCATGACTCCATCCGCACTGTGCCTCTGTGAAACCTACTGCACATTATGGACTAAACAAAGTATCAACTACAAACAACAGCATTGAATCATAGCAAAATACTAGCAAAGACAAAGAATGACCTTAAAAACTCTTTTTTAATTCTTGTTGTAAAGATGGTAAAAAAACAAAATCAAGGCCTACACTGAAAGAAAGTATAGTATAAATCTCTTGTGACACTCATATTGAAAAACACAGTGATTGTGGCAATATAATGAAATTTCAATGGAAATAAAAAGTACAACTTTCCGGGCCATGCTGCATCATGCAAAGACAATATGCCATTTGCCAAATTCCCAGATTCGCAATTCGATCACAGTGAGCCTCAAAAAGCCATTTCATCATCCTCCAAACAAGGCCCATCTTCATGTAATATTTACAGGTGTGTTTAATCATAAAGTGTATTATATTCTACTAATTAATCTGCCTAAAAACAAGGAAAGGGGTAGAAGACTGTGCTATAAAACACTAGAGAGGAAAAACGTGTTGGGATTTAACTGCATTAAACCTGTTAGAAGCTTCGTTGATCTCACTTAACAATTACATTGCATTTTTCTCCCCCACTGGGACTAAAGTGAGCAAACACCTTAAGGCTTCAGCGTAATCTTTTTACAAAGGAGCAGCATTTCATATTATGTTTTAATATTCACACCTTTTTCAGCACCCAACACTGAAACTTGGCTAGCAGGCAAGCACTATTAGCATATCATTACACCCCCTACTGTGAAGGGTAGATAGCGGGCCAGGAGGTTAATATTTGCCTCCTGTTTAGCCGAAAGCGCTGCTATAGTGTCGCAACATTTCCGTGCAAGCACATTAAGGTGGCAGCAGTTATAGTGTGTGCATGTGTATACCCAGTATGTATTAGTCACTGGGAATTTAACCCAGGTGCATTTCATATCCAGTGAACGCACATCATCTTTATTTTAAAAAAAGACACTGACTTTCATGACCAAGGTCGAGAATGTGATGCCAAGTTATGCACTCCAGTTATAGTGCTGTGTTTGGCAGTGACTATAATAATAATATCTTGGGTTTCGTAGTAAGATGGAAACATCTACAAAAAACAGAAACATCTACATATACAATGGAAAATGTGCTGTCTTTGTACTGAACTGTTCAATGCAACTTAGAGTTCTGCATGCCCTATGAAAAAAATATCTGCAGTTCATGTCTTAGCACATGAAGAACCTAAATTTAAAAGTGTGAACAATGAGTCAGTTAGCTAAACCTTGAAGCCTACATAGGATAGCACAGCCTACATACCTTGCATCATTAAAATGATAGGAATTATAGGAACTCTGGACAAAGAGTAGTGGGTAAGATGAAAACTGTGATGGCATTTGACAAAAAATTTAACTCTAAGGTCAGGTTTTTGTATGAAAAAACATCAAACATGCCAGCTCACTGGTGACAGCAGTGTGTCCATCACCGGAGATATGTAAAAACAGACTGTCTGTTACACCTCAAAATATATACAGATACAGTATCTTGTAAGTGACTGGCTTACAAAGTCAAGCACACATATTCCAGGCAGTCAGTTGAGGCAGTTTTGCCAGCATGTAAGGATGGGAGGAGACTCTGGGGCATACATTGGATAAGCTGAAGGAACAACAACTCTTCACAGGCCTGCTGTAGATTCTATGGAAAGTTGTGGAGGGAAATGAATTCAGCATGGCTGAGATGTCCCTGTTGCCACTGCCACCTTGACTTTAATAAGCAGCTAGAAAATGAATGGGTGCGTGAAGGGAGGGATCATGCAAAGGCCCAGTGAGATGTAACGTGTGCGTGTGTGTGTGTGTGTGTGATGTGTGTAAGTACATAGGGCTAAAGCTGCACTAGGCAAGATTATGTCAAAACAAAAAGTCAAAATGGGGCTGCAGCTGAGAAGGGCTTTCAGTCTGACACACTGCAGGTTTGCTCTTTTTGTAGGACACGGTCACTGGTGGGAAAATTTCTCTCTACACAGAAGGCAAAAAATAAATAAATAAATCAAAGGGAAAAGCAAAACTAGATGATCAACAACCATGAGAAAAGTGCTCTTTCAAGAGAAAGCTCTACTGATCAAACATGGCTAATACAGCTTATAAAAGAAACATTTTCCAATACACTGACAGCCAGTAAGCACAAATGGTAAATGGACTTCACTTATATGCGAAGCGCTTTACAGATTGGTCTCATTCACACACACATTCACACACCGATGGCGACATAGATGCCATGCAAGGTGCCATACTCCATTGGGAGCAATTTAGGGTTTTGACGTGTGGACAGGAGGAGCTGGGGATCAAACCGCCAACCCTGGAATTAATGGACGACATGCTTTACCTCTCATTGTCATGCTGCTGTCAACATGTGAAATTTTGGCTGAGGTTGTCACCAGGACCCTAAAAAAAATAGTTAATAGTTCAAATAAATTGAAAGACAATAACTGGGAAACCATCTTTTGATTATTATTCTAACTGAACTCTGACCTTAAACTTAACCTGGTACATGCATGACACATTACTAACTTAGGTGGTATCTAGATTTTGCTTTGTTTGCTCACATTTTAAGATCTGTCGCTGAGATATCTTCCTCATCATAAACATCTCCTTCCAAAATCAGTGTTCCTGTTGCTCCACAGATCTCACTGTCAACTAGAGACTATTTCCTCAATCAAAATAGTTATACCAAACTGCATGCTACTATGACATCAAAAAATGTGTTTCTTTTTCTAATATGAGTGAACTGACCCTAGCTATTCTCTGAATGGTATTCGTCTACATACAAAAAATACAAGAGAGCCGTTTCTCATTGCCCCTGTGGCCGATTCTGGGGCACAGTTTAATTAATAGACTTTTGGCCTTTGAGAGTCTCCATCAACAGTTCCTGTTCCCAGCTTCCTCCAACATAACCAGCAGTCCTCTGCTAAAATGCCTTTGTGAGCTGGCACTGTTTATAGAAGAAACAATAAGAGGGAAGATGTAGGCCAAGAAGTAGACTACACTGTGGCCCTGTTTCCTAAAACCTGGCAGCGTCACTGCAGCAATCACAGATGCAGAGAAATGATTTGTGGCTGGTTAATCCTTCACTTAACACTCAGCAATTTAGCCGTGTTTAAAAGTTGAATGCTTTGAATGGAGAACAGGGTCTGGGTTGAGAGACACTACTCACAAAGGAAACATGGCTTCATTGATTTATTAAAAGCCAATGGTGAGGAATACCAAGCCACAGATATATTTTTCAAAGGTTTGTCCCCTCAGAATAATTGGTATGTATCCCGACAAATTTTAAACCAAACTTTCAAGTAAACAACAGATGTGATTGTGTCTACTAACACTTTACACACAACTTTGGGAAGCATAATGTCTGGTAGCAAATGTCTTCCGTTGCCATGTTTACCACACAAACCAATTAGTCTACAAATAAGTGCACAAAATAATTAGTTCACAAATAAGTGCACCAAATCCAAGCAAATAAATAATTAGAACCATGCTCTTTGGGCTGAAACGTGTATAAAAAATTAAGCTAATTGATTATTCTGTGCTGTGTCAAAACTCTGTCACAACCAGCACAGAATAACCCTAAAACATCCGTCTTGTCCATATGTATTACTGCTATTAGGAAGAGAAAACAAAACAATAGTTTGAGCTTAGTTAAGCATCAAGTTGCCATATGGAACAAGTTTTCATATGTCCAAAGAAAGATGTGAAAACATGTGATATGGGCTGTTCACAACACTGCTATCCCAGAGATATTTCAGACTACTACAAAGCCCCACAATACTGTATCTCAAGCTTTCTCAAACAAATTACAGACATTACAGTCTCTTAACTGACACACATCTCTTTCAAACATCGCTGAATCCCGAGGCCATATGCTTGTTTGTCAGCATACAGTAGGTGATGAGGCATGAGGGGTACATTACCTGATCTGCTTGGGGGCTAAATAATGACTAACTATACAGGTAAGCAGAAAACAGACATCCCAGTAGTGGCCATTTAGAACCAGTTACAGCTAAACTGCATGCTGGCGAGTCAAACCTGTGTGGTCACCTTCAAGATTCTCATTGTGTTCATTTCACTGCTAACTGTCAATAGGGTGTTGCAGCCGAAAGTGTAAACTTTTGTTTAGGGAAATAAAAAGGTCACTTACAGACGCAACGAGCATTGAAGGTAATGTTGAAAATAAGACAAATCACACACTTAGCACTATAAACAGAGTCCGGTCATGCTTATTTAGACAACTGTCCTCAAGGGCTTCAAACTGCTTTCAGCTACAGTGGAGAAAGAGGGAAAAGGTGTGACCGTGGAATTGGGCTGATGCGACAGATAACAGAGAGAAGCAGATAGGGTTTCATTCATGTGTCAGATTAGAGGGCTCTTTGTTACTGCCAGAGAGGGCAAAGCATGCCTGGAGAGAGGACAAGAATCGCCCTCACTCTCCTACCAGTTGTGTTATTGTGTGAAACTGAAGGGATTGTTTGTGTTTGTTGCGTTTCCTGCCTACATCATATGCACATAAGGGAATTTAAAAAAGCTGCCATCTTGATCCTCAGGGTCATACCTCCGATGTTATTGGAGTGATTAATGATTTGAACTTTGACTATTACACCTATATCACTCCTACTTTCCTACTGTGTTCTTTTCATGGGAGGAGTAAGCAGGGAAACATTCGCATTGTTAAACTTTTAAATGGTTCACCCGAATCATAAAAAACATTGGCGCATACAACCAAAACCATCTCTGGGGCTAGATACCAATAGTTGTAAATGTGAAAATCTGATTTTTAAGGTCTTTAAAATGTAACTTCACCCTCAAATTCAGCTAGACCCCTCCCTCCCAACATATTTAAATAAAAAACAACTGTAGAGGGTGTGGCCTCGTGGCTACGTAGTGTGTGGGTCAGGGGACATGGGGGAGACTGACTGATACTGATTAGAGTCTTTTTTAATGTAAATTTCATGACGTAGGCAGGTCCTAACCGGTTGACTCTGTGTCAGCATTGGCCTCGCAGGTTCAGGGGTGATTTAAAACAGAAGATGGCGTTTCATTCAGCCATTCTCAACCCATGAAATGCCGATTTTTATAAATTCGGTAAGAAATGTCAATATTAACACCAGCATTTTTGTGTTTCATCACAGTACAGTCATATCATTTAGTTCACAGCTCAAAAAACACTTAAGCGTGCAGTACCTCTTTAAAGTCTTCAAAATTGGCAAAAAAAAGTGGCTGTATTAAAACTGTTCTGATACCTTGGGGTTCATGTGCAATCTCACTATCTAACTGCAGCCAGCCTTAGTTCCTCGTTAGTAAAGGCAAAAACAGCCTTCATCTGCTGATACCAAAAGTAAAACCGGTGAAATCAATTTCACGATTTTAAAAACCTGATACATTATAAATTCCAGAGCGCAGCTACTTTGCATGATTCTTCCCTACAGTGGTGTGCAGTAAAAGGTACTAAGTAGACTATTTAAAGAAGCACAGGGAAGATGCTGCTTAGAACAATTCATCTCACTTATGACAGCCTATCTCAAAGGAGGATCCTCTGAGTCAACATCAGTACAAGAGATGATGAAGTGGGCAACGACGCACCATCAAACAGATACTGTGCATGCTCATCCAAAGAATGACACCTTAAAATAATACCGAACCAATTCAAAAAAACAGATCTCTCTTCGACACAAGTAGGAGGTACAAAAACCCTGAAATTCAGAACAAAGAAAGGTGTCTACTTCTTCTGCAGTTGCCCCTTACAAGGAAACTAAATACCACCACAAAACATGAAATATTTACAGACCTGAAACAAAAGAGGGCTTTTAAGCTATAGCTACAGCCTAATTATAGATTTAATAAATTGTATTTAGACTGTCAGCACAATATATGCTCAGTGGCTCAAGAGAAATGAGAACATATGAAGAGAGATTTTCCAAAATTAGACATTTAACATTTGAAAATATGAGGCCTGTTCTTACAAAACCTAGGCCATGGATAAATTAATTTTTAGTCCCCAAAATGGACTAAACGGAAATAAATCCTTATCACAATGAGTTAAACGTGTGGTTTCCCTTTGTTACGGACCCTGTGTCTTTGGCACTCTTTGCAGTATACATTAAAAAGGAAACCAATATTACCTTAATGTAAAGTTTCAAATTTGTAAGGAAGATAAACAATGAAATGAACACAATCATGTGCACGTATAGCTTTGGTTTCCACCGCTGTCCAACCCTGTGACCTTGTCTTCAGGTAAAGCCAAAGTTACATTCCACACCACAAACTCACCCATCTCCTGTGTCACCTAACAGAGGAGCCATGAGCCTGGCCTATTCTTCACAGCGTCAGCAGTGTACAGAGTCCTGGAAGACTATGCACTACTCAAGGGAAGGCAGTACTGTAATGTTTAAGAGTGATAATTAAAGTGATATTGTTGCCTAACACTTGTAGGTGCACCATGATTTTTGGTACACTGTTTTTTTAAATGGGTCGACTGATATAATCGAAGCCCAATAGTGTCAGCCCATATGGGATCTTCACAGAAATATCACTATAATAGCATATACAGCACATGCACAGTTTATATGGCAGACTCCTTTTTTTTTTTTAATAACACTTTAATAGCACGAGTTGATGCAGAGCCCAGTTGAGCAGATGTCCAATAAGTGATGTTTCTTAAGTTCAGCTGATGTTTATTCTCTTCTATTATCATTCCATAGTTACAGGACTATCATAAGGACCCTAATGCCCTAATCTTTGCACTCCCTTTTTTCCTGTGGCAACTGTTCATGTTTTAACATTGGTATTGCCCTTTGAGGTGGTGTCCAAATACAGGAAAACAATGAACCGGGTGCATTTTGCCTTGTGGAAATGCTCTGTCGCATCTATTATTATCCTACATAAAGGAGATGTCATGTGTTATCATGTATTAAATCAGAAAATTGTCTTTGCATAAACATGCACGTTCATTATTAATTGCCTGCCAACTGTTCCCTAGCTAACCCGGCCTCAGTGTCCACGGAAAATGACATCAGAGTAGACGGATGCATCAGTCAGCAGCGTTTGTTGCAGACAAGAATTAACACTCCACTTTGCAGCTCCTTGCAGCTTTCGGCATATTCTTTTGGTTAGCCAGAGCAAGAAAACCAAAACAATGCTGCTTCCTGTAAGACTATGGGCTGTCACTTACAGCACAGCAGCTCACACAAACTGAGTGTATGCTACCTGCCTTAAAAAGGGACTGAGTGCCAGATATTTTTCTGGCAGACCAAACTAGGCCTAAAACACCAGTGACCATTGGACTTCAAATCTGACAGGCAGCCAGAAATAGATCTCCAATGGTTTGATAGATATTCAACTTTATTCACCAGTACCTTTTTTGCAGTGCAAGAAGCATATTGTATACTGTATAATCACTTTTTGTGATCTTGTGGGCTGGGAGCTACTACCCAGTGTTTTATCTGAATCAGTATGGTTTTGGTTTTCGTGGTGCCACAAATTAAACATTGAGATGATAGTGATAGAAAGATGCATAGGGTTGTGAAGTAGGGCATTGACTCTCAGTGGAATTGGGAGTAGCCCTTTCACATTATTATTAGTCCTTCGATTCAATATAGAATATATGGCTTATTGCTGCTTTAAAAGACAAAAAGAAAACGTACAAATGTGTGCATAAAGAGGCTTTTTACTACCTAATCATTGCAGCCTTATGTTAATGATCTGATGAATAGTGTTTTCATTAACTGTTTTTTTACTGACAATAACCAAAAACTGTGATAACTACTTTAAGCAATAAAACCTTGAAGACCCTGCAAAACCACACAGGTGTTTTCAGTTACTCTGGCTCATTAGACCTTTACTCAGGTTGAAGGTGGATGTAAATATGCTTTGTTGTTTATACACGCCCACACAGACCTAAGAAGAGGTCTAATCAGGCAACATAAGTGACGACACCTGTGTGGGTGGACTTTAATAATAAACAACTAAAAGCCAAATGTAAAAAAAAAAAACACTCAAGTTAAAGCTGAACTTTAACTTTACGCATATTGTATCTTCTGTACAGCAAGGATGGCAGATTTACTGAGAAACGTAGAAAACATACTTCGTCTTGAAGTGTGATACTACTGCACTTATGCTTGGTTTCAACGCACTGAAAACTAAAATAAATTTTTAAAATATGTTGCAAAGTTCGTTGGCTTCCTATGCACTAACTCTGCTTTAAAAAAAGGACTTTGAGACCGTCAACCAAGACCGGTACAAGCCAACAAGCCATGACAAGGCAACATTTCTCAGTAGTAGAATATGAGTGTCTCTAACTAATGTGTGGTGTTGTGTTTAGGATACTCCACCACACAGACATTACTGTTTTTTTTATTAAAATCATTACAGATACCAGTTTAAATATTAATTATTATAAAGAGGAGGCTTAAAGGGTTTCAACTCCTCATTCTCAACTTTACTGTCACTTTTAAACTGAAACAGATGTACTGTAGTACCTTAAATAGATATCCAGCTAGAGTGGACCAGAAGTAACAGAGAGAAACGTGTAAAACCCACAGAGTAGTGTGAGGTACAGCTCCTTTGACTAAATGACACTCTCTTCTTCCCTCTTTAATGACTTCAGGCAAAAACAAAGCCAGCATAATGAGCTGCTTTTTTTTTTTTTTTTTTTTATAAAAGTGAATCCTGATAACCCCAAATGTGTCACGAGTCATCACACATGGAGCACATTATTCATTTTTTAGATAATTCTCATGAGAAAATGATGTTGCATTTACCCAAATGGGAGGGGGTAGGACTCATGCAATGAGAAGGCTGCAAATGAGATGCTACTAAAGAGAAGACTCTGGTCTTCTATATGGTAAATTAAATTAAATCACCAAGGTGTAGGGTGAGCAGAGGATGTGGAGGGCATGAGAGAAAGTGTTAAAGGTGGTAAGCATAGTGAAATGCATGGTGCCATCTCTCAAAGCCCTAAAATGATACTGACCGTATAAACATGGCGTCCCAGCAGGGAAACAGGCAGAGCATCATCTTGTTCATTAGTATGCAATCAAGTTAACATTTTGGCACCGAGACTCTTCTGAGAAACCAAGTCATTGCGAAACAGCGCCACGCTGCAGCTGAAACGATTAGTTGATTAATAAAATGTGTCGATCGACATGACAGAAATCTAATCTGCAACTATTTTGATAATCAATTCAATATCTGCTGGTCCCAGCTTCTCAAATGTGAGGATTTACTGTGGCTCTGGGAACTTGTGATGGCCATTTGTCAACATTTTCTTTTAAAGACCAAAAGACTAATCAATAATGAAAATTGTTATATTAAAAAAACAAGTATTTCAGTTTACATCTAAGGCTAAAATGAACAACAAAGAACTTTTGACCTGTATTTTTGCATTTTTGTTGTACACACAGAGCTAGTGGTTGGCCTGCTGGATGTATGATGGAAGTAGCTTTATAAGGATTCATGTCTTTTACCTCCTCTGTGTTGGAGCAAACTTTGTGACAACAGATATGGAGGATGAGCCTCCCTTTTCTAAAAATGACTCCATTGTGTTGCCACACTGACAAAGCAGTTTCGCAGGTTCCACCCTTCACCTCTCCTTCCTCTCTTACCCCCACCCCCCACCTCCCACCTAACCAGCAAATCTCCAGTTGAGCATGCTCTCTCCTTCACGCTCAACTTCCTTGTTACCGGTAGTTTCATTCATTCTTATGCAGGTGCTGCAAAGTCATTTCATAACTCAGGCAGCCAAGGGGGCTATCAGTGCTGCAGACAGACAAAGCTGGGTAAGGACTTTAGGGTGGCCAACAGGTAGTAGACAGATAAGGCACACACACACAAACTCTGCCTGACCTGGATGTGTCACAAAATGCATCAAGTGATTTGCTTCAACAGCTTTTCTGCCATGATCTTCTTCTGACATTGGTCATCATGTCACATAATTAAAAAACTGAGGAACAGTGCGTTTTTCCTTTGTTGTCGTATATGTAGAGGCCCAATAAAACCATAAGTTAAAAATTGTAAGGCATATGAAATTAGACAAATAATAAGAAATATGCCAAATGACTGTAACACACTGTAAACACTGTGGACCATGCTATTTAGTATACAATAAACAAATACTATACTATTTCATGTAAGGGCAACCAGAAAAAAAGTAATTTAGCATATGACTCATGACAGTCTCCAATGCGGGCTGCTCGCCATAAAGTCAGAGTAAATCAATTGGTGCTAAAGACTTGAACTTAATTTTTATGCAGTTGAGGATGATGTCAGACTTTTCCAAACGTCTGGATGTCACCGTCAGTAGGCTACTACAGCGTGACAGTGCTATCCAAGGCCCATCCTGAGCTCTCTTAATCAGCTTACCAGGTTGAACGCCGTCTCCACAATGTCTCGGTTGGAAACTTCCCCAACTTCCACCAGGCCAGCAAGCACGGCGAATTTCATCTTTATCCCCCTGATAGGCACTCCGGGGTTGAGCGCCATGGCGCCTGATCTCCCGTCCTTTCCATCACCTGGCTGCGCAGCGCCCGCCGTCTCCCCGCTAGCCATTTGCTAAGGAAGGACGGGACAGGTGGCGTTCACAGGTAAGGCACCTGTTCACCTCCAACGGTGACAGTGCAGCCGATGTCGGAGGAGAAAAAGGGGGGGGGATCTAGGTCCCCTTCAGCTGAGTTGTTGACAGTCTACAGGCACGCAAAGCAACCGTTTTCCTCCCCATCCAAAACAGTTTAGAGAACGAGCTCCGAAAGTGGGCAAAGAAAAAGGCGCAAAGGGGATTTGTTAGCCGTTGACACTGCGAGACTGGAAATGTCACCGCTTCGCTCCACGGTGAACTACTCCTCTCCCCGGGTCCGTAACTTGATAGCAGACGGGTGGATCAATGCGAGTCAGTGAGCCGCAGGTAAGAAGGGGAGAAGCTCGCCCTTAACCCGTTTTCTCCGCCGCTCGGTCAAACGGCAGACGAGGATACGGTGACTTTAACGTCTCCGCGCGGCGGTGGAAGTTGCTGTCGTCGCCGAGTCCAGACACTTGACAGGTAGCGCGCTCGGCAGAAAGCAAAAAACAAAAAAAACTCACAAACTGAAAAGCGGGGCCAAGTCCGTCCGCAGCTCCGGCGGGAGTCGACGGAGGTCCGCTCTGTCCTCCCCCTGGCAAACTCCACAGACTTGCCTTAAATGTCAACGCTGACCCCAGCTGCGCTGCATTCTCTTCCTGATTCACCCCGGTAGCTTCGGCTCGTCACCGCCATGACAGTGTAGCCCTCGAGTGAGCGGAGCATGCGCAGTGGGGGGCTGAGTCTATTCGGCTCAGTGGCAGGTGTGCCGCTCAGGTGGCTTTCCAGCACGACACGCTGGGATTCGGTTAAAATCAACAGCGCTTCCATATGCGTTCAGTTACAGGGACGTTTCATCATCCTGGCAGGGATATAAAGGCAGCGGTGGAAAGCAACTCAGTGCATTTACTCAAGTACTGCATTAAAGTACAATTTAAAGGTACTTGTACTTTACTCGAGTACTGACATTTGATACTCCACTACATTTCAGTGAAAAATATTGTACTTTTTACTCCACTACATTTATCTCACTGCTATAGTTATTTTGCAGGCTAAGATTTTACATTTAAAAAAATGTAGGGGTTCGTATAATCTGATGCATCATTCTGAACTACACAACTGTAGGCAATATAAGATAAACTCTATGTTGAGCCACTGCAGCTGAAGTACAAGAACAGATACATAGTAGGCTATAGATAATAAGCAATAAAACAAAAATAATACATAATAATATGTATATATTATATACAATATGAACATCTTGAGCAGCTGCAACATTAAAATGCTGTTCATACATTAATACAACAGAAATAATAATCCAATTATATAATTGTAACAACACTCTGCATTATGAGTGCTTTTACTTTTGATACTTCAAGTACATTTTGCTGATAACTCTTTTGAACTTTAACTTGTAATGGAGTATTGTTACACTGCACTACTTCTGTAAATGATCTGAATACTTCTTCCACCAAAGCTCACCAAAAGTTTGTTCTCTTTTAGGCTGACATACTTATGTCACAATTAACAGCCATAAATAAAGCAAGTTAAACTAAGAGTACTGCTTTCTGCCACTTATCTAAATTAACTGCAGATAGAATCTTTTAATGAAAGAAATGGTCAATATTTTTCTGAAACCAAAGGGATTTTCATGTTAAGCGTGTGATGATAGGTGGCTGTGACTAAAATAATATTTCTATATTGTGTCTTTAGAACTCATGAGGTCACTGAAAACCTTTTCATAGAGACTTTATAGTGTCGTATTGCTTTAATCTCCTGTAGCATCACTGCAGTAAGGCCCTTATTGCACCAGTTAAGAATCTGGACAGGGTGGTTTTACCGATAATTTACAAAATCCAGATGCATCTGAAGAAATTCAGGAAAACTTTCATCTTGCCTATGATACATGTAGGAGCCTAATTGTTGGCAACATTAGATAAAAATCACACCTCAGAATATAACAGATGAAAAAATACATCCATAAATTAATACATTACTGTACCATACTATGAACCCCGAGAGGGAAACTTGTAACTTTTGCTTAATGTAGTCTAATATGTTGAACAAACACAGCTTTAAGCTTTAAAAAAAAAAAATAGAGACGGGGATTGAAATTTCTTTAGAACTTAGTTTTTCTGCAGCACAACAGCACATTGACAGATGTCTGCATCCCGAGGCAGTGGAAACCAGACATTAAAGCAAAGTGACAGCTCTGCTTTGCTTGCCTTTTCAAATCACCACCAACAACCCATACCCATGTGAGATGTTTACATAGCTGAATATGATGAGAGGTCCCAGTTTCATCCATGTCTATTATTGCATGAAGGAAAATCATAACCAAACCCAATCTGGAAAGTTATAATACATACTCTATATGTATTAAACAATCCCCGTATTTGTCTTCTCCTTTCTCTGCTCAGACTGTTGACTTCATATTTGCTCTGCAGGATGGCTGCACTATGAGTGCTGTTGCCACAGAGGCAGCTGACGTCACTGTTACCACTGACCTCCCAGTAAAGTGTAGCTGAGCCCTCAGGGACCCTGGGAGTCATGGAAGCCAGCAGCACCACCCATGAGACGCAGGCATCGTCTCTGATGTAATGCTCTGAAATCAGCAGACTTGTTCACTGCAGCCCAGAGGTAGACCTCCTTAAATCAGGCTTTGAAAAGCTTTTACTGACCTTTGCATTGAACATGAACCATGCTTTATTATTTTTCTAACTGGGCTCTGTAGAGATAATGAGAGTCCAAGCATGAGACATTCAGTGGCATATCAGAGTTTTACAGGAATCATCTTTTGCTCTCTTCCTGCCATCCTGTTACTATCTGAGCAGAAGATTATCATTTCTGCAAATGATTTAGTGTCAAAGACGACTGTTAAATTAATGAGCATTTGCCAAGAGCTTTACTCTCAGATTGTGTTGGACTGAAGCTTGCGAGATTCACTTTAAACACACAGAAAGCAGAGAAAAGTACATTAATGATGACAAAAGAAAATTCCAAACAGATTAAACCTGCCATTTAGACATTAAAGATTTGTATTGGTGGCACCACCAGCTGCATTAAAGAATAAGAATAATCTTGACATACTGGGGTGTCTCTGCTGCACTGTCTTCACCTCTGTCTAATGTCTCTGTCTTTTTTTTGAGACACTGCATTAATCAGACTTTTGTTACTTGTTTAGAAACAACTTCACCAACGGTCTGATCAACAGTAATTTAACATTCTGAGGAATAATTCTGCACATGAACACCATGAACACTATGTGCATGCAGGTTTTTTGGGTTACCAACAGACAAACTTCTTTCCTTTGTTACAGTAACAGTGTGGGTGGATAACAAGCTACACACCTGCCTGACGTGTTAACACACCCAGAGACTGGTTCTGCCTGTTCAGAGATGATGGGTTTTCTTTTTTAAGCCAAGTAATCATGGCATCATTACTGGTTACTTTAATTTTTTTTTTAAAAGGTCCATTGTAAAGTAGAAATTAAACACAATATGTAGAGTGGATGATACGTATGGAAGCAAATAAATGCTGTTCAGTTTCATTTTATAATGAAATGACTATCTACAGTTATTGTGAAATTAGATCACTACTGAATAATGTTGAATTTATAGCTTTGAAATATTTTACACATTTTCCTTTTAAAACCTGCATTGTTTTAAATGTATGTGGTTTGAATGTCCCTCTTCTGAGTTCCCAGCAGGTAAATTGTTTTTCAATTTCCAACATTTTTATGTATTTTTTTTTCTCTACTGTTTAATATCCAAACTCAGGTAAATGGATAATATCAAGTATTGATCCAATATCAGTGCTCTTTTTTATTTCAATTAAAAGTCTGTATTCCTCACTGTATGGAATTGTCAGTGTAAACCATCCAGGCACCAACATTTTTTTTAGTTAGTGTTTTTGCAAACTTTAATTCTGTCATTCATTATGTTCGGTCAGTTTGGCACACATACAATCCAGTTTATTGGATTTTATATCATATATAGTATATTAATGATCATGTTTATTGCTTTAAGTTAATGCAGTGTGGTATGTTGTGGTTTTGTTAATTAATTAACCAAATAATTATCTTCCCAGATTGTGAATTTTTGTGTTTTAGTTTTGTTTGCATATCAAACTTTAATGAATAAAAAAAGGGATGAAATTGTAGAGGGATTCCAGTCAGGCTTCTTTGCTCTGTCTTACTTATCCTTGGTAGCCTGAATTATAGAGTTTGAATTTTACATGATGGATGTTGGTGTCTGAATTAATAAATTCAGCTGTATTTTTAAAACGTATTCAGTATAGATTACGTTTCCTAATTAGGTTTTCAGTTGCCTACACAATTAAAATTATTATTATCAGTATTTGCATCCAAAGACACCACAAATTAAGTTATTTACTTGGTAACAGGATATCAGAATATTAGCCTTTTACCAGCAGAGGGAGACAAAAGAAGCTACAAGGGGACTCGCGAGATAAGACAAATCTCACGACTCACTCGGTCTCTTTATTTCTCGCGGTATTTCGTATTTCCTCCTCTTTCACTCCCTGTAGCCAACATGGCAGTCGGCAAGAATAAGAGGCTGACCAAAGGCGGCAAAAAAGGTGCCAAAAAGAAGATGTAAGTAGAAAATTCACGCGTCGTTACGCGAAACAGGCTTTGCCCTTTTCGCTGGCGTCGCTTCGGTGCGAGAAACGTGAAGGATGAAGCCGATTTTAAGTAGATGTCGCAGGGGGCAGTGGCCTCTGTTGTAACGTGATGTGTCCGTTGCACTCTGCGCTGTAGCAACCTGTAATAATTCACCCAATTTAACAATAGCTGTGTCTTCTATTAGAGCGATTGTGCCTCGGGGAGCGTGAAGGGCTGTGCTAGTCTGGCCGCAGAGTTGCAGCCGACGACGTTATTGGCGAAAGGCTACCAAATGTTAGCACGGCTTTAGCTGAGCTTGACCCAGAAACAGGCAGCCAAACGCCACAGTTAATGTGTTACTGATCCGGATAACGGTACTGTATGACTTAAATCAGCAACCCGAGTGTCTGCATCGCGTGGTCAAGATTTGGGAATTGATCCGATGGAAGCAAGTCCTCCATGATGCCTGCTAACCCGAGCGACGTGCTTAGCCGGCTTGCACTCAAGTTCCCAAAGTCCACTGTACAACCCCCCTATGTGTGTGTGTGTGGAGACTGTCGTTTCTGCTCAATAAGTTTCCCCCTTAAATGCCTGTTCCTCTCCTGCAGCGTGGACCCCTTTTCCAAGAAGGACTGGTATGATGTCAAGGCACCAGCCATGTTCAACATTCGCAATCTTGGCAAGACCTTGGTCACCAGGACTCAGGGAACCAGTAAGTCTTCATAGTGTAAATCCTCAACGTGTAGGTGTGTGTGCAGTAGCGTTAGACTGTCATTGATCAAGTACAAGCTGCATGCTTAGACATGTGGGTGACAGGACGAATGGGACTACTTGTAGTAAAAGAATGAGACTTTAAGTCATGCTGCAAATACTGTTTAAAAAAAAATGCTGGCATGTTGAATTCTACAGACACCCATGTGTTAGTTATGCTTGGATACTCTTGCGATGTAATTGTGTGTAACTCGTTCGGTTCCAGATGATGGTTGCTGACTTACTCGCGAGATCAACTGAATTTTCACGTTACTAAGATTCAGCTCGCCCCAGAGATTGTCATTACTTTCATTCCTACAGGTGCTTGTTTTTCTAACCTGTATGCGTTTTTCACAACCACTTAGGAATCGCCTCGGATGGTCTTAAGGGACGCGTGTTCGAGGTGAGCCTCGCTGACCTCCAGAACGACGAGGTGGCCTTCCGCAAGTTCAAGCTCATCACTGAGGATGTGCAGGGCAAGAACTGCCTCACCAACTTCCACGGCATGGACCTGACCCGCGACAAGATGTGCTCCATGGTCAAGAAGTGGCAGGTAATTATCATGTTTTTATGAATAGAAACATGCCTTGAAAATTTCCCTGGAGCCAGTGTGAGTTTTGGAACCGACACCAAGTCAATACTTTTTTGGCCCATATTCATTCTCAAACTTCAGAAGAGCTTCTGAATTCAACTGAAGAAACATTGCTAGGAAAGTGCATAGGTGGTTGATTGCGGTTCCCTGGAGAAAAGCATTCAAAACTAAATTTATTTGTTATTGAGTCATAAGTAGTGATATTAACTTAGCTAATTTCACTGCTTTGCAGTGTGAGTGGTGAAATTTAAGACCATTATATAAGAATATTAGAATAAATGGGTCAAACTGCAGTGTTTCACAAAAGGGAACTACATATGAATCTACTATTGTGAATCGGATGTAGTCTTGGAGTGAGAGGGGACTGACTGACGTGTGTTTAACTGTTAAGTCTGAGGTCTCCTGAAAGGCAATAATTCCTCCCTAATACAGGTGACCGTTGTTCAACAGTGATGGCAATATACTCTGTATACTGTGTTTTTGAGTCTAACCCCTGAGGATAGTGAAATTGTATTTGTGTACAGTGGAGCTCAGTAACGGCAAACCTCATGAAGCAGTTGAGTTTTCGTGTTGGTTCTTTTGAAGCAAAGCAGAAAGGCTTCAGTTGGACTCCATGTTGTGTATCTTTTGATGAGTAGTCCTAAAGAAGGAAAATGCAGAAACCAATACAATGATGCACAAAACATTATCCGCTGCCAGCTGCCTCAGCAGTGATGGTGCAGTGCAGCCAAAATACTTTTTTTTGCTCTCCATAAATATGGAAGAACAGTAAAGTTAGGTTGGTGTTTTGGTGGAATTTTTCCCCACCTTAAATAACTTTCTAAAGCAATTGGGTACTTGTGATTATTGGAAGAACAGGTTACTATTACTGGAATCAATACATTATTTTGGTTGCAAAACTTTTTTTTATTCTGAAGTATGGCGTGATAGTCGTACATTATTTATCCTTTTTAGTAACTTCACATATTTTATACTTCACATTATTCAAGGCATTAAATGGTACAGTGTATATACCAAACACCAAGTCAACAAAACTGCAGTCCTGTAAAACCTTTCCACAGGTTGTGAAACTGTATCTTGTGTGATGAAGGAACTGTATTAAGAAGCAGGTTGAGGGAAGGTGAGCACAGCAAAAGTTGGATTACCTCTCAGGTTAGGTTGTAGAATACAGGGACTGTTGGGTTAAAATTTCCCAGTGAAGTCTAATCAGGATTCCTCTGTTCTTTCCACTCAGACCATGATTGAAGCTCACGTGGATGTGAAGACCACAGACGGCTACCTTCTGCGTCTGTTCTGCGTGGGTTTCACAAAGAAGCGCACCAACCAGATCAGAAAGACCTCCTATGCCCAGCACCAGCAGGTCCGCCAGATCCGCAAGAAGATGATGGAGATCATGACCCGTGAGGTTCAGACCAACGACCTGAAGGAAGTTGTCAACAAGCTGTAAGTCATGTGCAGTTTCTCCTGCCCCTGACTTGTTCAAAGTATTTTTTATGACATCACAGATTAGCCTTTTGAGGCAGCTTCACCAAAATATAATTCTTATTGAATGTTCAGGATTAGCCTCTGATGTCAGTGGTGGCTTAATTACTAAAGAATAACAATGGCACCTTTTTTACATTTTGGGTTATGTGTAGAGTTTAAGTCTTGGCTTTCACTGAATACATTTCTTAAGGGCTAATTGTACTCATCTTGTCAAGATAATGGTTTATGTAGACTCAAAGTTGTCTCTGAAAATGGTTTGTGAATTGAGATTACCCTTTGATTTACCCTTTTTAAAAATGTCCCCGCTGTGGGACAATAAAGGCTTATCTTATCTTATTAATGTGTGTGTATTGTGTCGTGTTCCAGGATCCCAGACAGTGTTGGCAAGGACATTGAGAAGGCCTGTCAGTCCATCTATCCTCTACACGACGTCTACGTCCGCAAGGTCAAGATGCTTAAGAAGCCCAAGTTTGAGTGTAAGTGATGCACAGCTATAACACTGGTTATACCTGTGGCTATACCTTTTCTACCTGTGGGAACATGTGATGACTGTTTCGGTCCCAGATGATGCCTGATTACTACCTATTGAGATCAGCTGACGTTCCCTCACAAGAAAAAAATACTGTTTTCAGTAATTGTGTGGAAGGATGAAGCAGGTTTGCAATAGTTGGTTTTCAGAGTGTTAACTCTCAAACGGGGTTGAGGGGTGAAGGACGAAATGTCATTACATCATTGCAGTTTCTGACTTCTATCATCCAGCTGCTTACATTTGCCAGTGCCCTCTTAACCTTTTTTAATTTAAAATACCAAATTAAAAGCTGTGTTCTGTTGCAGTGGGCAAACTGATGGAACTCCACGGTGAGGGTGGTGCCGGCAGTGCTACAAAGGCATCCGGTGATGACACTGGAGCCAAGGTGGAGAGGGCTGATGGTTATGAGCCCCCCATCCAGGAGACAGTCTAAAAACACCCTGACAGATTTAATAAAAAATGTAAATGACCAACAAACTGTACTGTTTTCTTTTCTGTCTTGTGTTTTTGTGCATATAGCAATAACGCAGTACACTTTGTATACATGAACATGAGGGGGTAGACACAATAGAAGCAATAAAATTAAATCCAATACCCTGACAAGAACTTTGTGAAGCTTGTGTTCAATTTAGTGATTTTTGGAATATGCAAAAATGGTGTCGAAACTGCATATAACTCCTTGCTTTGCATTAGAGGTTGTCACTGTTTTAGTTTTCCAATATGGAGTCAATACAGGGGGAAACAATGTTTTCTGTAAAACTCAAATAGTGATGTTAGTGAAGCAGTTCAAAACTCAACAGGACTGTATGTGATTTTTAGCAATAGTCATTCCCCTGGAGTGGTCTGACCTTTATTTGAACTTAATGCCATTTAATCAATAAACATGGTTATGAACAAAATAACATCTTCAGGTATTAACCCCATGTTGTACAAAATGTAACGGAGATGCTGTAACTAATCAACTGTAATAGGAGGAAGAATCCAAAGCAGCTTGTAAATCAAGATCCAGGGTATTTAAATTGCCATCCAGCTTTACTTTTAAATGTTTATTTTTTTAACCATGATAAATTATTCCGTGAACACTTAAATTAAATGGGTGAAAAAAGATGTTGCACTACTTCAAGAAGAAATACTGCATTCCAGTTTAAGAGTTCACTTAAGACTTCCACTGCTGTCCTCGGATCTCATTTCAGTTCTGGTCATCCAACAGTGTCCCTTTTCTTATGTTGTACTGAAAGCCACATGGCTCTATCCCAGTACTTGCACATAGTTTTTAGGGACCAGGGCCCGTTTCCCTCTCAAACTACCCAGGAACCATTCTTCATCGATGGACTCCAGACTGGTTATGATATCCCCAACCTGAGAAAGAAGAAGGAATGAGAGGCTGTGTGAATGGCAGTGGTTTCAATAGATATTATTGATCTGTGAATTTGTGCGTGTATTAATAACAGGAAAAAAACAAACAACAATATACCTTCAGGGAGAGCTCCTCATCACAGTCTGATGTGAAGTCAAACATAGCCCTGGCTCTACCACCGCCAGCAGCAGCAGCTACATTCTGCTGGTTATTCGATGACCGCTGGCCTGTTGAAGAAGGCATATACTGAATTAATGAATAATAATGATGTTGGTTCAGTAAAATGGTCCATTTGTGCCAATTAGAGTTGAAACAATTAGTAGATTAGTTGACAATTGATTAATCATTTAAATAATTTTTAAAGTACAAATACAATACCCAGTTCTAGCTTCTTAATAGTGAGAAGTGAGAACTTGTGAAATAGTAAACTGAGTATCTTGGTGCAGGCCAAGCAAGCAATTTGAAGAAGTCACCTTCACCTTTAGTTAAATTGTGAGAGGTACTTTTATAGACCAAACAATGGATTGAGAAATTAATTGGCAGATGAATTCCTGGTGAAAGAAAAGGTTGGTTGGAAATGCTACGGAACAACTTAAGTGTAATAAAGATAAAAAGTGGTGGCTTCTATCAAAAAATGTGATCCACAAACCAATTACTTTAAAGATTGTTTTACAAAGTAGTTTACCATCACAATTTAACGCCTTATTTTCTCTACCAACCACATGGTAGTACTGCAAGACACTCACTGATCCTAAATGTTTGTCTTTACTGATACCCTTATGATAAGTTCAATGATGGCAACATATTGGAAGTACTGGAGGTAATAATGGACTTGAGGGAAGTCATTTTGTCATATCAGCAACATACCGATGCCGTGAGAACTTCATACCTGTGCTGCTCTCAACAAAAGCCCTGGGGAACACGCCCTCTCTGCCGTTGAGCCGGCCGCAGCTCCACACAGCGTCAATATGCCGGGTGATCAGGATGCTGTCGCCCTGTTGAAAGGACAGGTCGCCGTCTGAAGTCCCGGCAAAGTCGTACAGAGCCACCACCCACTCCACACTGGACTGAGGCGCCTACAGAGCAGGCAGAACAAGAAGTGATGGTAATGGTTACTGATAAAAACAAAATATCAAAACATGGGCAGCAGTGCACATGTACACAATATTCAGCTGGAACAAACCTTTATCTTTGATTTTTTTGTTGCACAGAACACATTGGGTCTGTTGTAAAACCCAACATTATCCTTATTGATGCTTTTGTCTTTTATATAAATATTGGCTACCTGAGCAGGTTCAGCAACTTCAGGGTGTGTACTCGGAGAAGCAATCATGCCTGTAGGAAAAAATGCCGCACATGTTACTAAAAATGAAACACATACACCATCCAACCAACGTATTAATATATTAATGAAATAATGCAGTGCCTCCTCTGTATTTTCTTTCTGTTTCTTTGTGGGGTTTTGTGACATTCTACAGTATAATACTTACATATTTTAGGCTGATTCCAGTATTTTTATACAGTGTATATTTCAATTTGGGGCCAACAAAATAAATACACAAATTCAGTATTTCTAATAATTAGAATGTAATTCAAAAGGCCCTTGAAACAGCATGTCAAATTTAATGATGGGAAATAAAACTGTAATGTACTTTTCTAATAATTTTCTAGGAAGGTTCCTGGAAAGAACTATGTAATCTAGTACTAATTATTGGGAAAATGGGTACTAGGTTAAGTTTGTTGTACTGAGTTTATAAGAATTTGTTGATTACATAAAGAAACCTGCAGAAATTATAATTCAACAGCTAAGTGAATGAATAAAATATGAAGAATCCTAATAAATAAAACACTGTGGAGAAATTTGGTGGGAGGGACTTGACCTCAGTATTTCTAAACTGCTGGCTAAGGCTGTTGCTGCATGAGTGCGTTGAGGCTTCAAGTTCACTGTTGTGAGACCTTTTGTAAACAGCTATTTAATGAAATAGAAACAGAAGCACACATTCCTGACATGCCACAGAGGGAAATGCCAGCCAACATAAAGGGAAAAAGATGGATGAAGGCTCTTCACTGACGGACACAGCCGCTCTTTTGTTTCGATTCACGGATCAAGAGGATAACATTGTTGTGTTGGCGTAGTCCCATTTAAGACACTGACAAATGTATAACACAATTTCAACTCACTCTTGGTGGCCAAATCAGCCCATAGTTAAAAGAATGAATGGATTTGTAATAGGTAATCTTACCAGGCAGTGCTATCCTGGCGGACTGGTGCTGCTGACTTGGAGGTGGAGGCAGATCTTCAATGACCTCTACGAAGTTAAGAGGGAAGATACCAGTAAAGACGCCGATCTGTCCCTGAGCCCAGTCCTGGCCAACGAGGGCCTTCAGCTGGATCACATCCCCCTCAGAGAACGACAGCTCATCGCTGTGCTCCCCCTTGAAGTCGAACCTCGCCACGCATCTCGGACCACTTTAGGAGAGACAACAACATTTCAAACATGAGGTTAGCTCATCAGGATAGTTTGTAAAGCTTAGTGCAAACAATTTATGATGTAAAAACAGTACCTGACTGTTGCAGGTGGTGGCTTCGCTTTCCGTTCAGGAAGGGGTTTTGGTGAATTTGACTAATGGGAGAAATGATAATAAAATTCTTTAATTCAGTGAATCCTTAACCATAGTAAACATATCTAAATTACAAGCCTTGTTGTCATAATTTAGGCGACCAACGCTTTGCAAGAATGGATTTCATTGGTTCAAACTTACCATGACTTTGACATAATTGATGGGAAAGAAACCAGAAGATCCCCTACAAGAGCCTCTGTACCACTCACTGTCCACCTGCTCCACCATGGTCACAACATCTCCTGCTCTCAGACCCAGCTCTCCCGGACCCCCTGTGTGTGCAGAACAAACCCATCAGCTGTTTATGGCATTGTAAAACATAATCTAAATATTCTGAATATTTCCAAATCCAAAACAACAAATCACTTCAGGAATTTCAGTTACACTTATTTGGATTATTTTCACGCAGCGGGTATCTATGTTTTAAAAATGAACATGCATTAAAAGAATAGTTAGACATTTTGGAAAAAGATTTATTGTTGTTTTTTTTTGTTTGTTTTTTTTTGCCAAGAGTGAGATTAATACCAAACTCATATCTGTGCATTATGGACCTGGAGTCAGACGGTGGTTAGCCTAGCCTAGCATAAAGACAGGAGGCAGGGAGAAACAGCTAGCCTGGCTCTCTCTAAAGTTCAGAAATACTCCTTCCAACACCTCAAATGCTCACTAATTAGCACACCGTGTCTAGTTTGTTTAATCCGTGTACAGAGTTTTAAGGTAAGCTAACTGCCTCCAGGCTCCATAACTAAATAACGCATGTTAATATAATGCCTCGTTTTAGTGTTATTGTCTAATCTCAGTCAGTATTAGCAGCTGTCGTGTCACCTGGAATGAAGTCATGCAAGGCCTGCACCTTAAGCCCATAACCAGCTTCACCTGAACCAGCTGGACCGGCATCCTATGGGGAGAGAACAAAGACACTCAAAGGTTAATGCATCAGAGCCCACTGGGCACAGAGGAGCATGTCAGTCTCAAGTGTCGGAGACATGCATTTACTCATAAATGAAGGACAAGTTACCTGTGGTGGGGACATGTCTGAGACGGAGGCAAGAGGAGTTATGACCTTCATGCGGGACTTGTGCACTCTGCCTCTGGTGTCTCCGACTTGGCACTCAAATGTATTGTAGTCAATCTCCTCTAGCAGCACAAGCACTTCATTTTTCTATTGAAAAGGCCAACAAAGGTATTCACTGTTGCTGAATCGACTCTATAGATGATTAAGATAGATTTATGTAAAGTCAATATGTGAGCCAGTAAAAGCAGTTTAGACACCTGAAATGACAGTTCTCCTGTATTACTCCCATTGTAGTCAAAGGCAGCAATCCCATGAGGAAGTTGAAGCTGGTGAAAGAAAGCAAAAATGAAACAGGTGCTCATCAAGTGGTATTTGACACATGATTACAGCACTAAGTTGTGCAGTGGGATCTCTCTCACAGTGTAATTGTTGTAGAGACGGTGGCCTGGGTTGGGCCTTGGAGGTAAGACGGGTCCTTTCCTGTGGGGTTTCTGTGCCTGGGGTTTTGGTGAAGCTTCCCATGATGTTGACTGGGATCGACTTGTGGCCTGAAGGCTGGGTGGGGGAGGTCTTCCTGGGCCTGTTTTGGCTGGAGGTGGGCGAGGTGGGAGGGTTTTGATTGTACTCGGCCTCCTGAGGCGCAACAACATCATCATGTTGAGTGGAGTATAGCATCTTTACAAAGTGTACCATCATTTAACTTTTAAATTTTACGGCTAGATTTCTTTCCCCTTTACTCACCGAGGTGGTAGTGACGGCTCTGGCCCAAATTGGAAAGACTCCTGCAGAAGAATACAATTGTGCATTTTTTTTATTAGCAATAAAACAAACAGCACAGCCTAGAGCACTGGAAACCATAGAAACCAGGCTACAGCACATAGCATTTAGCCTCAGCTAGCTTCAGCTCAACAGCAGGCAATGTGTTCATGGGGCTACAATAGTTTCTTTGTTCGTGGAAAGCAGAGGAAATGAAACAGGTAAGCTACACAGCTGACAGACAAGATAAACCTGATTGAGAGAGACTTTCTGGGCTCAAAATGCACCACATCATAGTTTATAAGTAGATAAACACTTATAGCACAAAACCTTTTTATGAGACTCAAAAACTATTTTTTCAATTAAAGGCTGAAATACATGAAAGGTTAAAGAACAAAAGACGTGTGACAATAAACATCACTCTCCTGATGTATTTTCAGGTAAACCTAAAACTTGTGGAAATCTTAAACTCCTCTAAGAGGTAGTGTTAAAATGTATAGGTTTGTGATCACTCAGTGTGTTGCAAATCTTACCTGGAAGGGGAGGATGGGCGCTGGGCTTTGTTGGTGGTTCACTAAGGTGTTTAGGTAGCCAACGGGCGTCTCAGCAGGGAGTGGAGGAGCACTGTCCTGAAAATTATCTAACACTGAGAAGAGATCTGTCTTTACCGCAACATACTGAAAACCTGCTCTCCATTATGATATGTACAAAGAAGACCGTGTTTTAAAAATAATAAAACAGGTACAGTATGTAAAATATCAATAAATCATAGAATGCAGTGTTTTGATAGCATATGAAACATTGCATCTATGTCATTAGCAAAATGCACACATCAAGTGTAACAATTTAAGAATACTATGACAGTAAATCCCATACATTTCAACAATCACATAAGGTTTACTGCACATTAGAGGGAGACGGACTCACATGAACCAGTTTTGCTGGGGATCCTGATGGTGGTTGGTCTCCGTGTTAGACTTTGTCTGGTGAAAGAGCCTCCGTTGCTGTCCACATTACGCTGAGGCTTGAACGGGATGTGATCTGAGCAAAGAGACACTTGACTGTATAGCTGGGTATTTATGCTACACCAAAGTTTGAATTTCTTAGGAGCCATTCAGAGTCAACACAGACAACACAGGATTTGTAATCCAGAACAGTAGTGCTTCGACTATCTGCTGATTGAGACGTCAATTATTTGACAATTTTATTAACTGATTAATCATTAAAAGGAATAGTTTCAAATTTGGGGAAATACGCTTATTCACCTTCTTGCCAAGAGGTGAGAAGATTAATATCACTTGATTGTTAATTAGTGAGTTAATTAGTGTTTGTTCTCATTTGTTTAACCCAAAACAAATTTCCCCGCTGTGGGACAATAAAGGCTTATCTTATCTTATCTTAAACACAAACAGATATATAAAGGACCATTTGTGATTGTAAAAGGATTTGTGTCCTGTCACTGTTTCTTGACAAACAACTGTTTATTCGTCCACCCAGCATGTCTGTGCAGCATCTACACCAAGCTGCTGACTACGTATTAATTTCCTCATCTAACAGGGAAAAAAGCGTGCAAGCGTATCTCCCAAAAGGTTGGAATTTCCCAAAACAATTTCCTTACAGTAAATACCAAATATTTGCTAGTTGCTAGCTAAAGATCTGCTTGCTTTGTTCATTTCTTATCATCGTTAAATTAATTCCTGTTGATTATTTGACTGTTAGCCAGACAGGGAAAGCTATTTTTAGACTTTAGGCCCTGATAATGGGCATATGTCATTATTTTTTTTTAACTTTTATTGAAAAAACCCTTATTTTTATGATCTTACACATTATCTTGTTTCTCTTGCCTCTGTATTTTCTCTGTCAGTTATTTGCTTTGATTGCTTTATAGCACTTTGTAACATTGTTTTGAAAGGTCATTAATATATATGATAAAACAACTGATTAACCAACAAATTATGAATCCATAATGAAAACATTCATTTGATTGCATTCCTACAGAGCAGTATTTTGTCTTACACAATATACAACTTAAAATAAAATGCTACTCACTTGATAGACTGTCCACATACTCATTCTCTGTGAACATGGAGGCAGAGTTGTGGTTGTTTATATTAAGGTTGGGTTTCAGAGGTTCCTTAAAAGACTTCACTGGAGGTCTAGGGGGAACTGGTGACCTTTCCTCTTCATAGATGCTGTTGGCTCTGGACAGTACAGAAGCACGTGATCTGTTTGGGATGTCCCCCTTGTTGAGTAAAGTCTCTAGTTCCTCTTTCACAGATCCCACAGGTTTATCAGGGGGTTTAGGTCTAGGGGCTGGTGCAGGGTCTTGGGGGATGTTTGTGTATAAGACATTTTGAGTGTTATCTTCTATACTGTGGTTAAACTTTGGTTTAAGAGCTACAGAAGGTTTAGCAGCAACTGGAGGTTTGTTGGTCACCTTCCTGGCTGGAGGTGCTGGTTTGGCTGGTTCAACCACATTTCCCTCCTTGATGCTACCCTGTCTCTCAAAGGCCTGGATCCTGGCCTGGATATTGCGTTGACTGTGGTTGGTGTTCATCTCGCTACCAGCATCTTCACCTTGTAAGGCCTCGTCTGATTGGTTAAGGATGTCACCGTCCTCTTCCCACTCGTTATCCGCACTGAAGACCTCCAATAACTCTTTTAAATACTTATTTGAGGAGACGTCCTCTGGATCGGAGTGAACGTTGTCACAATTTTCACTGAGCTTGACCAAAGTCTGAACTTTGACCTCTTCTGTAGTTGCCTGCTTTCGGGATTTTGTACGAGGAAGTGGAACGGGGCGTTGACTGTGTTCTGAGTCTGAAGAAGAGGGAGTGGTTTCAGCAGCAGTGGCAGAAAGATGTTTTGTAGGAATATCCCAGTGTACAGTGACGGATCTGGTGCATGTTTGAGTGGAATCTGCTTGGTTGGGTTGCTTTACATCTGACTTGGAGTCGCTTTGGTCCTCAGTACCTGTGGATACAGCAGTATTTGTTCCAACCTTCTCGTCAGTGGGTGCAACAGCTTTAGTGGCCGGTGCTCTGTCCACTGGTTTGGGCAGCGATGGCCTCGGTGGTTTTTGTGGCTTTTTACCTGGAAGGAAATGTAATCATCATGAAAGAATCATCATGTGTAGAACAGAAATAGACTGAAACCTAAAACTGACAGTTTGGTTTACGCCACCACCAGTGATTCTCGTGTGCCTCACCAGCAGGTTTTTTCTCTGCTGACTGTGGAGCAGCCTGTGAGGCGTCTTCCCTCACAGGGTCGGTCTGTGTGGCACTTGTTGTGGTGCAGGTGGTCCTGCGGGGGGCTGCAGTGGGCTTGACAATGTGCTCCTCCTGGGTCTTCTCTTGTATCACCTGGTCATAGGATGGTGGGGGCTAAGTCATGAAAAAGAGAGGTGTTCACACACCTGCATACACATTTTTCCTTATACTATGGCATTTCTGTTTATGGTATCTGCTGAATATGTTAGGATATTTTATTTAGTGATGTGCTGTATTCACAATTATGATTTAGTTACAGGGCCGTAGCTACTATTGAGGATACTAAGGTTATATATAAGTATATATATATATATATATATATATATGTGTGTGTGTATAAAACGTACACATGGTGTGTATTTAGGCTTAATATAGTTAAATTATACTACTTTTGGCCAACAAGGTTTAGGCCTGGCAGTGCTTTGAAACAATATTTAGACCTTCATATTGGGAAATAAAATAAAAACTTTCCATCTGGTGTCTGCTCAACATTTTCTGAAAAAGGGAACTTTGAATTTCTGGCTATAGCTCTGCTTAGCACTCATGGCTTGTAGTTAATCTTTTGTGCTCAGTTTGTATTTAGTGTTTTTTTAATTTCTTGATTAAGAAGAAATATTCTTCGACAGCACAGAACCATAGCCATAAAACACCTAATCTACTGTAGATGCTGGCCCGTCTGAAGAACCAAGCTTATGGAACAACAACCAAGTGAAATCAAACACTGTCAATCAGACGAGGCCTACCTGGGAAACAGTCTGGATGCCTGCAGACCAGCCTGAGAACCAGTTGTTACTAGCCAGAGGTTCTGCTGAGACGATGGTGATCTCTGGTCGCCTGAAATACAAACCATACATATCTGTGGCAGAATTCAGAACACCAAAATACACATGATTACAGATGAATTATTGACAAAGTATCTAAAGTTCTTATTAGGGTTATTTGTGAGGCAACAAAGGAACATTAGAACAAATTAGATAACTACAGTCATCTATTTCAGTCCACATCAGTGAGAAGCAAAATGTAACGTCCAAGTAAACATCAACAGCAATTCTAAAGTTCTCTACTTGGGAATTTTTGTTTACATTACCTTCTTTCTCTGGTTTGGTCACTTGGAGAGTTTGTTCTTGCTGAAGGAAGAAAGATCATATTAATTATGTGTCATAAATTTGCCTGCTTTGAAACTTTTTTTTACATCTAAAAATAATCATATTTCACAAGACATTTTTACATTGTTTTTATTACTTTTATGAGTGGAAAGATTAAGATTTCACTTCCATTTGTCAAAAATGATATAACAGTATTGTCAAATACAGGGGAAACATTTTTGTTCATCCTAAAAAGGTTACTCCAATATAAATCATGACATAATTCTGATATAGATTCAGATTTCGGCAAACTTACTTCGTTTGATAGCAGCTCGTATAGAAGACAGAGGTCCTTGGCTGAAAAGAAAGCAGAGCAGGAAGCTCAGTTATCATTAAGGTGTGGGAATCATACAGACGAGAGCAGGTTCATACCTTTGTGGTGACTCAGTTGTCAGAAAGAATTCTCTTCCCTGGACAGCACTACACAATACGCTCCATCCATGCTGCTACTTTATAGTGTTGATGCCAAGTATATGGTGTATGCAAAGATGAAGGATTTAAAGTAACATCCAACTTTAAAACTAAAAAATAGACAAAAAGAACACAGAGGACACTAATAATACATAGGACGATAAAAAAAAGGCTAAGAGCTGTACAGGGAAGGGTAAAAGAATAGAATAATGCAAAATAAAATGAACAAAACAAGCTACAAACGATTTTTAAAAAAGGAAAAGTTATGAAAATGACTTTTATAATTGAGATTTTAACATTTCAAATTCATAATATGATACAGTAAGCTACATTACATAGTGCATTTTAGTATGCAGTATAATTGCTAAAAGGGACAAATCATTGCTTACTGAGATGTAAACATACAGTAGATGTGGCACACGTGAATAAAAGCAGATGGAGTCATTAGTAAGAAGCAGTAAAAAAATTAAAGTAGAAATGAATAGTTTAAACATTATAAGGGTGTACACAAATGAACAATATATATGATGAACGGTAGAAATGGCTTGAATGAAGTTTATAGCTTAATGCGTGCAGAAGGAGCACAAAGCTGCAGAATCAAAGTCCAAATTCAGATAGTTATGGTTTAATTAAGGGAACAGCAAGAAGGCTTTAGGTCAGGTAAATATATGCTCACTGCTGCATTATTATTCAACAAGGTATCAATTATTCAAGGCAAAAATCTTATATAGGTTAAAGAAAACTGAAGCGTCACCACAGGTTTATATCACAAAACATATACTTCCAGTATTGCAAAACGCGATGCATTCATTCTCGTTCAAAAGTGTAAACAATTGCGTGCTAACAATATCTTTACCAAAGCTACGTTAAATTCTCTTGACAGTGGAGGCAGGCTCATCATTAACACATATCCTGCTCATTAAGGAGTGACTGCAGGAGGGTGATGTCAACTATCTGGGGAAAAGACCAACAGTCCTCGCCCTCGTCTCAATACCACATGGTTCATTTACTTGATAAGCTAAACACAAGGATCTTAAGGCCAAAGACATCCTGTGTGATCTATCCATAAACTGTATTTTTAAATAACTTTCCAGATCTCTATGAGGTCTACAAGCATCAGTGAGGAGGCTTTACTTTCCTTAATGCCTGTAAACAACAACAACATGTAAAAAACGCAGCATGACACATTCGTCCCTGTGTTGACCTTCTGTGTGTCAGTCAGTGAGAATAGATCAGTGCATTGTTTGGTCCATTCACAACCTCACCATCAGCAGATCTGACTGTTAAAGGGATACTGCACCCGTTCCCCAGCAACAGATGCACTTTGGTGAAACTTGACAACTTATGGTAGTAATGCAAAAAAACTTGGGATGAAAGAAAAATGACATACCTAGAATGTAAATGGTCTGGCTTGGTTCTTTCAGGATGATCTGTAGAGGAAAACAGAGAGGTGTCGGTTTTAAAAGTGACGTGTGGCAACAAAGATAACATCCTGGCACTTATCAACATCAATGTCATGAAGAGTTATGTTATAGGAGTGGGCTATATGGATAAAATCCTCTATCACGGTATGTGTAGTGCGATATTCATATATATTGTGATACAGTAAATTTTATAAAAACTCTATTTGAGAAAGGGATAGAATAACCAGATGGGAATGTCTATTTCTATCTAATCCAGTGAATTAAATAACTGTCAAATCAATACACTTTATCATACTGACGAAAAAATTAAAAGATCATGCTAAAATCCAAAATAACAATAAAGCAGTCCTTCTCATTGATTTTCTAAATTGCCCGCAATGGCCTGATGCACACAGAAATATTTAAGAGATCACTACCACAGTATGGAAAAATCTCTGACGGTTTAAATTTTATATTGTCTCATGGTTCATATTGTTGTATCGCCCATCCCCAGTCTGTTAGTGCCAGGACAGTGATACGGTTTTCATTGTTTTGACTCCACTCAGATACATTGAATTTGAAATGAAACAATGATTATAAGGTTAAAGTACTGACTTTCAGCTTTAAGGGTGTTTAAAGGTGTTCACATCCATATTGAGTGAACAGTGAAGGACCTACATACAAACAAGGCAACCAAGGACTTTAAGTGCAAAACAGTGGCCTGACCTAATGTGTTTCACTTGCTGAGGACCATCGCCCGAAGGCAAAAAGCTCCTGAAAAAAGCAATAAGTGAAGATCATGCAAGGTAGGACTGGCAAAGCATCAGCAGGGATGATATCAAATGTCTGCTGTTGTCTATAGCATCTCAACTTAAAAAATGCATCAACTGATGACTCTGAGTTTACTCTGTTGATCTGATGTGGATGCAAACACCTTCAAATTAAAGCTGAGAGTCAGAACCTTAGAGCGAGTCTATGTAACGTTTGCTGACCAGCGGTCACTGCGGCCATGAGAAGCAACTATGGGATAATACTGAGTGCTGAAACGTAGCGTAACAGTAGCAGAAGTAGAGAAGAGACATAAAGTCAGCAAACTGAAACAGTAATGTCAGTTGCACAACAATATCTATCAATAGTTTGATAGACATTAGCGAGCATTAGCTCCCCCTAGTCATACCAGTTCAACTAAGCGAGGGTAAGGATTTGAGCAAGGGTGTGGTTTATTGCTTATTGCAAATTCAATGTTAAATTTGTAAAAGGAGCGACTTGTTATTTCATCTTTCAAAAGCTACATAGCCTCACTTTGAGTCAAAGCCATTGTTTCATTTAAAATACTTAAAATACTTATACTTAAAATACTTGCTACTACTTATAGACTGAGATTTATGAACTAGAAGTACAAGAATCTAACCCAACCAGCGGGATCAGCAATTAAATCTTGATGAGCCAGTTAGTCTTAAGCAACTGTGTTGGTGCTTCCAAGTCTGAATTTACAAAGAAGCGATGATTAGGTAACCATGATGCATGTTATCTTCCTTGATACAGAGAACTGCACAAGTTATCACGAGCAATAAATTCCCTCGTTTTTACATTTCATTAATTTACATTTAATATCTTCTATTATGCGTAATTCACATACAGTAGATAGACAGATCAAATTATCTGCACTGTGACGGGATACATACAGACTACAAAACAAGTGAACAAAACGATCAAACATTTACCAATATAACTGAACATAACTGCACTGAACAGCTTCATAAAAATCATTCAACAGAAGTCCTAAAAATGGAGGCAGTAGGGTCCACAGATACTGTGTTGCGTTAATGTGATTAATGTCAGCTGGCCCTGAAGATTGGGAATAGGGTTGTTGTAGAGGATACACATTATGCTAGTTAAAAGGAAAGTCAGTATTAAAATGTTCTCTCCCATACAAAGAAAAACAGCATGTACCCAGGCTAAAGTGAAATTAACTGGTACCTTTCAGGTGCTGCTTCAGACACATACAATACACTCAGTTCTATTATTTCTTGTGCTATGTGACAGTGACCTGAATTTCCTGTCTTACTCAGGACAACAAGTTGTAAAGGAGCAAAAAGTAGATCTCAAATCACAGTCCACTGGTTAACAGCTAGGCTAAGGAGCAATATCAGTAATGCAAACAATCTAATCTAAGAAGAGGTCATTTGTTGTTTCCTCATATTGGAGAGTAAACTGTTTAGAAATAAAAATACAGGCAGTGGTTGAAGTCAGCATTGTTGTTAATGCCTCTGGCCTGAAACCATGACCTCGCTGGCAGTCAAATCCACCTGTCACACCTGTTACTTATTATCTGTGCCACAATGCTACAGTGCTACTGCCTCAAGTTACACTTTAACAACATGTGAGAAGCGAGTTTCTGCACTTCACGAGAAACACGTTTTTAGCAACTGCCAGACAAAGTATTAAGCTCTGTTACTTCACACACACACACACACACACATCACCATTTCCTTGTAAATATGCAGTCTGATATACGTGCCATAATAGCACCGTTTGTCTGGTGAACTTTACTTTCATTTATGCGTGTGATGTGCTGTTGCCCTCTACAAAACGTGTCTCTTGGTGATACTATGCAATGATGCCCCTACCTGTGAGGAATTAATGGAATAAATACGAAGGATATTTCCACCAGGATCCTCCCTCCATGTCCATCGAGTGAGTGTCAGAGTGCGCCAGAGATCTTGAAGCTAGCAGTCACACACCCACAGACAGCAGAAAAAAAGGAGGGAGGGCCCTGCCTCAGCTCTCCTGTGTTTACTTGGCCATTCTGATCAACTGGAATGTGGTCATTCAGGAACTGGTGGTTGTGCCACCATCACTGTCTTTTTCCTATAAAGTAAAAGGTCACACCGCTCTGTCCCATTCGTAACTGGCACTAGTCTAAAAGTACTTAAATAATTAACCTAAACAGCTTTGATTGTACCTCCTCTAAGTCATAGAGAAATGCAACTGGTACTGGTTATCAATAATCTAATCAAACCTTACATATATAGCATCTTTCATACTGGTTAGTGCAGTTCAAAGTACTTTGCAGGTAAGTACAATTGGAAAAATACTACAAGAACACAAAGTAAGAACTTGCACACACACGCACAAGTGCTGTACAAGCAAGATGTTTAAGTAAATAAATAAACAAACTGGAAAAAAAGTATGAAGATACATGACTAATAATAAAAACTACAAAGTATTAAGAGATCATTCTAGGCTAAATCCAGGCAAAAAAGGCTTTTGAGCTTACATTTAAAAATATCCAAATTTTAAGCTAACCTCTGATGTTCTCCAAAAGCCTGAAGCACGTGAGCTAACTTTGAAACAGTTAAAAGGCTCAGAGAGCATTAAAAGCATTTCAAATATTTCATCTGATATACAGTATGGCCATGAAGTGCTTTCAAAACGGTGATAGGATTTTAAAATCAGTATGAAAACTAACAGGTAATCTGTTTAGGGGTGTATAGGTGTAATATATTTCTTCTCAGTTCTCAATCATGCAGTAGATGACTTGGCTTTTTTGGGAAAACATATAGTAGACAATAACATTACTGAAGCCAACTAGTATTAGCATGAATCTCTTTGTATTGCTTTGAGGGGGGGGGGGGGATTTGTGCACTTTGGTGATACATTAGAGATGGTAAATTACAGATCTGGTGATATTCCAGATATTAGCCTTACAGTTGAATTCAAAAATAACATTTTAATAGCTCACTGGCTGGGGTTAAGTCTTAGTAAAAGGCAGTATCTCTCTCTGCCTTTGTACCAATAACCAGCACTTCAGTTTTATCTTGGTCGAGCTGTTGGAATGATTGCAGCACTGAGACTAATATCTGAAATACATTTTCTTTAATGAGTATGAACTGAAAGAACAGCAACATAAAGATGTGTATAATGAGCTCAACTATAAAAGGAGATAACATTGTCTGGGACACTGGTAAAACAAACTGGTATGTAGATTCAAAAGCAATAGCTGTAGATTGGATCCCGATATAGCCTGTTAGAATACCACAAGTTACAGGTCATATCAGATGTTTTAGGCGAATAGTTCCAGACAGGCCATTTCCTCTTATGTGACTTTTGCCCTGGAATTGCTTTTATCTGGTATCAGTGTTGAAATCAAACATTACAGGACACTTAATATAGACAAAGCAGAAATTCTTAATTGGATGTGACATCCATTAAGAGTCCAACATATCCAATAAAAAAAGATAAAATGATGATAAAATGTTGCAGTGTCTCATGGCATAGAGCTAGCCATGCCATTTAGCCTCCACGCAAACAAGACTAAGAGTCTCCAGCCATGCTTGCAGCTAGTCTTGCAGATATTGGAGAAATTCAAAGTTTGACCTGATGGAGGCGCTAGACAAAAGGTCAAACTTAACACAATTCACCGTATGGGGAACAGCATGATCTAGTCTGACAGCAATCCATCCCACAGTTATCGAGACATTTCAACCACAAATGTCAACCAGCTGGTGGCGCTAAATGAAAAGTCACAAGATCATCAAACTGACCGTGGATATCTGTACCAAATTTCATGGCAATCCATCCAGTAGTTATTGAGATATTTCGGTGTTGAACCAACAAACCGACCAACTGACTGACATTGCCATCCCTTAAGAAGCACGCAGATTATTTGAAAGAACATTTGTAGTGCCCCCTGACTGTGCAAACTGTGCTGAACTCACTCATTAAGAAGTCCTGGAAGAATTTGAGAAAATGGAAATCACTGCCAGATAACAGCATATATCCCTTGGTATTTGTGGGCCATTGACACCTGAAAAGACACCACAAACACACGAGAAAGCTGCTGAAGTCAGCAGGAAAGGCTTCCCGTCACAGCCGCACTCTCACTTGAACACATGCTGACATTACTCAGCACAGCAACAGCAGTCACAGAGCAGCTGGTGAAACGGATGGCAACAAAGGGAGAGAAAGAAAAACAATCTGCCCCTAAGAGTCACACTACACCAGCCAGAACTTCATGCTAGTGAAGTCGGAGTCAAATAAAGTCTGATAAAGGGTTTAGCTTAATTAGCTTTAGTCTCTCTCCAACTTCAGCTAAAGTGGTATTTTCCAACAGGCATGGGCAAGTTGGCTGACTCAATTTTACATCATAGTGTGTTACTAAAGTAAGGTTTTGAATGCAGGACTTACTGGTAGTGGAGTATTTTCACAGTGTGGTATTGCTACCTTTACTTAAGTAAAAGGTCTAAATACTCCTTCCACCACTTGTGTGTCATATTTAATGTGCAGGGATAAACACAACATTTTCGTTGTTGTTAACAGACGGCTGTGCAAAACAGATCTATCCTTAACTTGAAAAACAAGACACATAATGGTGTCATGAGTGGCTAGCACAATGTCAGCAGCTGATGTAGGCAGAGAAGATTAGATGGTGTTAATGCAGACGAGTGATTCACAGTGGAAACTGCCTCAACATAGGTATCTGACGTGGATCCATGATGCTGAGGGCCAATGCAAACCACTGATGATGGAATGTATCACATTAAAACATTGTTCTGAATGGACAGAAAACTGTATCAAGAGCAGACAAGTACAGCTTGTTCAGACAGTCTGCCCGGAGAGACTGACAGAAATTCCCATCCAGACAGCTGGTGGGGTCAGGGTGTGGTTTTGGGGGAGTAGTCTGAGCTGATACCCTGGCTGCAAGACAGGGCACAGGGGAGTTCGAGAAATAAGAGTTTGCACACCAGGTGTTGCTAAGGAGAAACAACGAACAAAGAAAGCCGTGTTATATTGAGAAGGAACCTTCTTCTGAGCCATAATAGACGGGAAATTCTAACTAAGACTGAGACAGTTTCAGTACTTGTATGTGAGGCAGCTGAGCTGACTGAAAAGCTAATGTTTGTTCATTAAATCACAGGCTTTATACTGATGCTACAAATGTGTAAGCAAGCCTAAACTAAAAGGAACAAAAGAGTCGTTTCTTTTTCAGCAACAAGTGTTGCTGTGACGTGTGTGGGTCAAAGCTGATAGGTGGTTGACTGAAAAGGTCAATGATGTCACTGTAATGAGGTGACAGACAGGTTTTCAGCTCTAACGCCTGCGGTCACTGTTGCTCTTAACTGTTATAGGCACACAAATGTAATTTACTGAGAAATCCATCAGTGGCTGGTGTTAACGACACTTTCACTTCATGGGGCGCTCAGGATTTGTCAGTGATAAGATAACACGAAAATTTATATTTGTGCTGTCAAGTCATTGCTAATCAGGTCATTGTTTGTAGCAGAGGGTGTACAAGTGCATCATTTTAGCAATTTAACTGAATGAAAGCAAACTCTCCTTTGTATTAAGTGTTTTGTCTTAAATGTAATAAATAAAAAATAAAAAAAGCTTTTGAACTTAAGCATTTTAGTTTACTTCTGCCCAGGAGACCAAAACATAGCAACCAGCATTTACTGCTTCATACTATATGAGAGTTTTGTGTCTCATAGCAACTGAAGGAGCACCAGAGGTTGTTTCGCAGCACAGCTATTAACACACTTTGTTATGTCTCGTCGGTTGTGTTAAGTTCATGTCTGTCATATTTCTGTTTCCTGTTCTGGCGTGTCTGTTTTATTTTGAAAAGTCTAACCTTCCCTCTCGTTTCAGGTCCCTTTACTTCCAGTCCTTGTGTGTTTCCCGCCTGTGTGATTGTCTGCCCCGCCCCGATTGTTTCCACCTGTTCCCCATTACCTCTTGTGTATATTGTCAGTGTCTCCCTGGTCTTGTTGCCAGATCGTTGCCATTCCCATGGTTGGTCACGGCGCGCTCGAAAAAAACCTTTTTGTAAAGAACTTAATTTTCTTTAGTAAACAGTTAAAAGCCTGTCTGTCTCCTGCGTCCTGCATTTGGGTCTTTCCTGCCTTGCCTGGAAGCTTAACAGTACGATCTGGCCAGACATGGACCCAGCGGACGGAAGCTCAGTCAGATCAGCTCTGGCAGCCCAGGGATCTAGGATACTGCAACACGAGACTCAGCTGAACGCCATTGGACACGGAGTATCTGAAATTGCTGAGCGACAGAATGAACTACAGTCATCCGTCGCAAATCAAGTTAGCCATCTGGCTGCACAGCTGCAGCTCGTCTTGGGCCGCCTGGAGGGTCTTGCTTCACCCCAGCCCGTACCACCAGCGCCTGTCCAATTGCTAACTCCGACATCCCGACCAGAAGTCGTCCCACGCCCCGTCCAACTAGCCCATCCAGAGAAGTATTCAGGAAATTCGGGTGAGTGCCGATCCTTCCTAGTACAATGCGAACTGCACTTCAAGAATGACCCTGCTGCCTTTTGCTCAGAGCACTCCAAAGTGGCATTTATGATTTCTCACCTGACCGGGCGGGCGGCGGCGTGGGCCACAGCAGAGTGGTCTCGCGGATCCGCCATTTGTCAAGACATAGAGGGTTTTTCACAGACTTTATCTAAATTATTTGACCATTCCTCCCCGGCTCGAGAGGCCTCTAGAGCGCTACTGAGGTTGAGGCAGAAGTCCAGGCGGGTAATTGATTACGCCATTGAGTTCCGTACCCTTGCCGCTGACAGCGGTTGGAACTCATCAGCCATGAAAGATGCATTTATTAACGGACTCAATGAAGAGATTAAGGACCAGATAGCCCCCCTTGAGATCCCGGAAGAATTCGAGGTTCTGGTGGACATAGCCGTCCGCATCGACAACCGGCTCCAGGAAAGGGAGGCGGAACGTCGTCGGTCCAGCCGAAGGCCATCCGGGGTTCAGGGAACACCGTGGGGGGTCCAGAAGTTCCACCGGTTCACAAGATCCATGACTGCAGGCACGGAGGATCAGGTGCCATCTACAGGACGGGAGGAGCCCATGCAGCTGGGACGCACTAAGCTAGCCCCCGAAGAGCGACAACGCCGTTTTAAGGAGGGGGTTTGCTTCTATTGCGGGCAGTCTGGGCACCAGGTGGTTTCCTGCCCGTTAAAAGAGGAGGCTCACCAGGAATGAGGAGGATACTGGTGAGCCAATTTCAGAACAGAACCTTTCCTCCGCGAAATTTGACTGCAGTAACCCTGTACATTGATGGTAACACAATTCCATTACAGGCACTTATAGACTCTGGGGCTGACGAGAGTTTAATGGACAAGGAATTAGCCAAGAGTATAGGCTTGGGGACTCAAACTCTCAGTCAGCCTGTTTGTGCTAGATCTTTGGATGGGGGGCTGCTTAGCAGAGTAACTCATCAGACTCAACCTGTCAAACTAATTATAGACTCATGTCATAGTGAAACCATTCAATTTCATCTTTTCGAGTGTGCTCAACATCCTTTGATTTTGGGCTTCCCATGGCTGAAACGACATAACCCTCATATAGTTTGGGCCACAGGGAAGATAAAGGAGTGGGATCCTGCCTGTCGCGTCTCTTGTCTTGTTGTGTCTCCTTCTGTCCCCAGGTCATCAGAGCCAGCAGGACTTACCTCACCGGATCTAGTCCTGAGGGATTATCCGGATTTACCCAAAGTTCCCCGATGCTACCATGATTTGCGTGAGGTCTTCAATAAAGCCAAGGCCACAGCTCTGCCCCCTCATCGTCCATGGGATTGTGCCATAGACCTCCTACCAGGGGCTCCCATCCCCAAGGCCCGGCTCTATGCCATCTCCGGCCCGGAGAGGAAGGCCATGGAGGAGTACCTTGAGGCATCGCTGAGGTCCGGCATCATCCGTCCTTCTTCCTCGCCAGCCGGAGCCGGTTTCTTCTTTGTTGGGAAAAAGGATGGATCGCTCCGGCCGTGTATCGACTACAGCGCCTTAAATGACATCACGGTCAAGAACAGGTACCCACTTCCACTTATCTCCTCCGCCTTCGAGCTGCTCCAGCAGGCTCGAATCTTCACCAAGCTGGACCTGCGGAACGCTTACCACCTGGTGAGGATTAGGGAGGGGGATGAGTGGAAGACGGGGTTCAACACCCCCACAGGTCACTATGAATATCTGGTGATGCCTTTCGGTCTTACAAATGCACCCGCCGTCTTCCAGTCATTTGTAAATGAAATACTTCGTGAATACCTCAATGACTTTGTCTTTGTGTATTTAGATGACATACTCATCTTCTCTCCCGATCCCGTGATCCATCAGCGTCATGTCCGCCAGGTCCTGGTTCGCCTGCTGGAGAATCAGCTGTATGTGAAGGCGGAGAAGTGCGAGTTCCATGCCTCCTCAGTCTCCTTTCTGGGATTCATTATTGCGGAGAACCATGTCAGGATGGACCCGGAGAAGGTTAGTGCGGTCACCAACTGGGGTCCGCTCACATCACGGAAAAAAATCCAACAGTTCCTAGGGTTTGCAAACTTCTATAGAAAATTCATTAGGAACTTTAGCGCCGTGGCGGCGCCGCTCCACGCACTAACCTCTCCCAAGGTTCCGTTTCAGTGGGGTCCACAGGCTGAGGAGGCCTTCCAACGGTTAAAGACACTTTTTACCACGGCTCCTGTCTTGACCATACCGGACACGAAGCGACAGTTCCTGGTGGAAGTGGACGCTTCAAACGAGGGTGTCGGGGCTGTCCTGTCGCAGCGCTCGGCCACTGACAACCGTATTCACCCATGTGCCTTTCTCTCCCGTAAACTGTCACCAGCGGAGCGCAATTACGACGTCGGGAACCGGGAATTGCTGGCCGTTAAGGTGGCATTGGAGGAGTGGCGTCATTGGTTGGAGGGGGCAGAGCAGCCGTTCATCGTCTGGACGGACCATAAGAACTTGGAATATCTTAAAAAAGCAAAGAGGCTCAACTCACGTCAAGCAAGGTGGGCACTTTTTTTTAGCCAGTTCCGGTTCACCCTCTCATACAGGCCGGGATCGCAGAACACCAAACCGGATGTTCTGTCCCGTCTGCATGAACCGGAACCAACTGCTAAGGAACCTGAACCTATCCTACCACCTGACCGTGTGGTAGGATCGGTAACTTGGCAGATAGAAAAAGATGTGCAGAGGGCGTGCAGTGGTGTACCCACTCCTGAGGGTTGTCCCCCCAACCGGTTGTATGTACCGGAAGGGTGGCGATCTCAGGTTATCCACTGGGCACATACCTCGCGGCTCACATGCCACCCTGGAACTAGTAGAACCACTTTTGTGGTTCGGCAAAGGTTCTGGTGGTCGTCCCTCGCCAGGGATGTGGCTGAATACGTGGCTGCCTGCTCTGTCTGCGCCCAGAGTAAGGCGTCGAGGCAGGTCCGGGTCGGGCTTTTGCAGCCCTTACCAGTACCGCATCGGCCTTGGTCGCACATTTCTGTAGACTTTGTCACGGGTCTGCCTCCGTCTGGAGGACACACGACAGTGTTGACGGTGGTAGACAGGTTCTCCAAGATGACTCACTTCATCCCATTGCCTAAATTGCCCACAGCAAAAGAAACGGCGGAGATTATGATTAATCAGGTCATTCGCATTCATGGTCTTCCTGCTGACATTGTATCAGATAGAGGTCCCCAGTTTAGTTCCATGTTTTGGAAAGAATTTTGTCATCTCCTAGGTGCCACCGTTAGCCTGTCGTCTGGTTATCACCCAGAGTCCAATGGCCAGACAGAGCGCCTCAATCAAGAACTGGAGACCGGCTTGAGATGTCTGGTGGCTCAGAACCAGACGTCATGGAGTAAACATCTTACTTGGGTGGAGTACGCCCATAATACGCTCCCTTCTGCAGCCACCGGTCTCTCGCCGTTCCAGGCAGCCCATGGGTACCAACCTCCACTCTTTCCCGCTAATGAAAAGGAGGTGACGGTACCATCAGCCCACGCCCTGGTGAGGAGATGCAGGAAGATCTGGGCGGCCACTCGCCGGATACTCCTGAGGGGGCAAGCCCGCATGAAGAGAGCGGCCGATCGTCGCCGGCCGGCGCCATCGTACACCCCGGGACAGAGGGTGTGGTTATCCTCTAAAGACCTGCCTCTCCATGTGCACACCAGAAAGCTTGCTCCCAGGTTTGTGGGACCCTTCCCAGTCTCCAAAGTGATTAATCCTGTGGCCGTACGACTTAAACTCCCCAGGTCCCTCCGGGTGCATCCCACCTTCCACGTAAGCAGGGTAAAACCGGTCCGTGAAAGTCCACTGATGCCACCCACCAAGCCTCCACCGCCGCCTAAGATGATAGAAGGGGGTCCCGTTTATAAGGTCAAGAGACTGCTGGCGGTGAGGAAGAGGGGCCGGGGGAGACAGTTTTTGGTAGACTGGGAGGGGTACGGACCTGAGGAACGGTCCTGGGTACCGACCAGTTTTATTGTTGACAAGAGCTTAATTGATGACTTCTATCGGCTTCACCCAGATCAAGCTGGACCGTCGGGAGCCGGTCCTAAAGGGGGGGGTACTGTTATGTCTCGTCGGTTGTGTTAAGTTCATGTCTGTCATATTTCTGTTTCCTGTTCTGGCGTGTCTGTTTTATTTTGAAAAGTCTAACCTTCCCTCTCGTTTCAGGTCCCTTTACTTCCAGTCCTTGTGTGTTTCCCGCCTGTGTGATTGTCTGCCCCGCCCCGATTGTTTCCACCTGTTCCCCATTACCTCTGGTGTATATATTGTCAGTGTCTCCCTGGTCTTGTTGCCAGATCGTTGCCATTCCCATGGTTGGTCACGTCGCGCTCGAAAAAAACCTTTTTGTAAAGAACTTAATTTTCTTTAGTAAACAGTTAAAAGCCTGTCTGTCTCCTGCGTCCTGCATTTGGGTCTTTCCTGCCTTGCCTGGAAGCTTAACACACTTGTAAAGACATTTAAATGTCAGGATCTTTAAAAGCAAGCTGATCAAAATCAATCTAATGTTTTTGAAGTGTGTGTCTGTCCATATACATAAAGACTTTATTTTTCAAATTTACATAGGCCTATCTGTCTGGCTGACAAGATACTGTAGGCCTACAGTATGTCAGGTTTCAATAGTTTCTGATAACAAAAAAGTCATTGAGTCAAGGGTCATGTATTTTTGCATGTTAGAACCTTATCTACAAATCATGTAGACTTTTAGTTTTGCTGAGCAGTAATTGATGTTTGATGTATTTTTCCTACTGTTCCAGACCTCCATTAGTTTCCATTAATTTCTGCGTGGCATTAAAATCAAATAGCAGACTCTCTCAGTGCAGAATTTTTCATATCAATCTGCACTTAAATTACATCGCCACACAACAATAATGTAACTTGATGTTCACTGTGATGGATTACACAACTCAACGAGGTTTCAAGAGTTTGCTAATTGTTTTTCATCTAGTACATAAATGAATGGAAAACAATGGCTGCATGGGATGGTAGGACAAGTACACCCACATTTCTAAAACACAGCAGCATGATTTGCTAAATGATTGGTTGTGGTGTCAAGTGATTTGTAGTAAATTGGTGAAAGCATGCAAAATTACTGGTATGTTCTTTTAAAATAATCATTAATCTTCACCGCCAATCGCAAAACGTATGTCTGATCCTCTCCAAAGTCAAAATGATATGCTCCATTTCGATTTTCGACAACATATTTTAAAACAAAGTAGACCGTTAGGTGTTTCAGGAAACCATTAAGCTCATCAGAGAGGATTGTCAGCCTGGTAAATTCCCAAACATACCTGTTGTCTGGGTTCTGGTCCGGACGTCCCGCAGATCTCTGCGCTCCCCCTCTACCTCCTCTTCACGCCGGGCTTCGGCCATCGGGATTTAAAACAATTAAGAAATACAAAACATAAATAATACACCAGAAATCCGTTACTATAAATGTAGCTGGTTCATCTGTCTACACGGTCGATAAAACATGGGTTGCTGTCCTGTTCACTGGAAGTTTCAGTGTGTCCAGCCCACAGCAGCACTTTCTCTGCCCTGCGGTGGATGGAGGTGGTGTCACTCTCACGGTCAGGGTACGATCTGATATCGCCCTGTTGGTGTTGTTCCTACAACATCATAACTAATGTTGCTCCAGGTCGGATGATCATTGCAACTGACCAATCACGTTGTTGTGGTGTCATAGCTTTCCTACTGGGGGAAAAAGCGTAGAGTTTGGTCGTGTTAATTTAACATTTTGTTTACAGTAATACAACACATAAATATTCAGATCTTTGTTTCTGAGTTACACATCTTGCACTTGCCAGTAGGTGGCAGAAAATGACACCTCTCTCTCTCTCTCTCTCTGTCTCTCTCTCCCTCTGTCTCTCTCAACCCAACTGGTCGAGTACAGTCTAGACCTGCTCTATATGGAAATGTGCCCTGAGATAACTTTGTTATGATATGGCGCTATATAAATAAAACTGAATTGAAGTGAATTGAAAATTATAATATCTGTACATTTTTATCTCCCAACATGAAGTTCTAAATGTTGTTTCAAAGTCATCTCCAAACTTCTAGGAATAAATGTCTCATAGAACAGTTTGCTGGCCTAAAAGTGTTTTACATATATTGTGAATTTGGTGTCATGCATTGTAGTCTCTTCCAGATACTCATTGAGCGTTAATCTTGTTCTATTAACTTACATGTCTTTTATAATGCATAGCCCAAGCCATCTGAAATAATCCTTGTTGAGTCATCTTCAGTACAATTTTGAGGTACGTGTACTTGAATATTTCCATTTCATGCTACTTTATACTGTTACTCCATTACATGTCAGAGGGAAATATTTTACTTTTTACTCCACTACATTTATCTGACAACTTTAGTTACTAGTTACTTTGCAGATTCAGATCATTAATACAAAATGTAATCAACTAAAAATTATGATGTAGTTACACATTACTGTAAACGTACCTGTAATCAGTTGAAATTAGCTCCACCTTTGCCAGCTGCAACATTAAAGTGATGCTTACACATAATGCATCACTATTTATAATCCAATAACATAATATACATTCTGAAATGGGCCATTCTGCATAATGAGTACGTCCACTTTTGGTACTTTGATTTTATTACTTTTGTACTTTTACTTAAGTAAGATTTTGAATGTAAGACTTTTACTTTTAACAGAGTATTTTACAGTGGTATTGTAAAAATGCAGTTCCGCTGCTCTTCCACTAGATGTCGCTACAGACCCGGTCATTTTTACATCCTGGTCAAACTAAGTTAGAATCACCGAAAAATACCTGGGAATTGTGGGTTTCTTTTAGATAAATTTGCTTCTAATTGTTTAAATTGGGACTTGGACCAAATCCTTCAATCAGGCTTAAATGCAGGTTCTGATCCCACTGGAACTGCTGGTGGGAATACTGAGTGGATTTCTGAAGCCTGCAGTATAAATGGCTTTATACAGAACCAAGAGAATTTAGGAAGGATTATAATGAGGGGGAAAAGTATACATCTTAAATGTAATAGTTTAAAACTGAATTTCATGTCAACATGGACAAAATAAACTTCGGAGGAAAATCTTAGAATAAGAGATGCGTATATAAAATCCCATTTCTTTTTAGAAACCTCAATTGTAGAGAAATTATGTCAAAACAAATGAGACTTAATTTGTCATGTGGCTCTTATTCATCCTGTCCTTGTGTCTCACGTTTTTGTCCAACAGGTGGCGACATACTGCAGAGATGTATGTCAAATCTGAACGATCTAATCTTTCCTCTTCTTTTGATCGTGTCTTGATAAAAGCAACCTAACCCATATGATGACCTTTTAACTGGCCCCAAAATCAGTAGGAATCAGGCTGATCTTGTAATGCAGGAATACGATTGGGAAACATCTCATCTAAATAAAGGTTTTTGGGAAACTGAATCCTGGAAAGGGGTGATTTTGGAGACCAAACAAGCCAGGCCGTTCGCATTTGAGTGTATTAACCACGTCAACATGTGCCAATAAAACATTACTATAGTATATGGCACTTATTTTGCTTTTATACATGCAGCCACTTATCATTTCTCGCAGGTTTATTTCTCACGAGCGAAACCACAACGCATGGAAACTGTCAAACCCACATGAAGCACTCCACCAGTGGACGTGGGCCTGTTGTAGCTCAGTGGGAGGAGCGTTCAAATGAGGATTAGTGCGGCTTCACCTGTGTGTGCGCGCGCTGCGGACCAAGTTAAGTAGCTTGGTTACACATGTAATACCTCTCCGTTTACTGTTATGAAAAGGGGGGACATTTGTGGAGCAGCTGCGACCAAGAGAGCGACTCGGTTATTATTTCCTGAGGGGACACACTGAGCGTTGTGTTTGCGGTGTTAACGCTGCTGATCGACGCCGCTCAAACCGCGGTGCGCTCTTTCCGTCCAACCGGAGGATCCGTCCGACGGTAAGAAAGAAAAAGAAAGAAAGCTCGAAATACAACAATTGTTTACTTGTTTGCAGTTGTGGCTTTAAACTACCCGTTAAATTATAACATGACAGTGACATTTCTGGTGTTGTTGGACCATGTGTGCGCGCGTGTTTTGCTTTGTGTGACAGTTGCGGAGTCTGTGATTGACATGTGCGGGTGGGTGGAGGGGTTGGGGATCTCCAGAGTGTTGTGCGGGGAAAACCAGAGGTCTCTGCTGGGTTTACTGGGGGATGCCCAGTAAAATGACAACCAGTTTTGCATCCTTGTAAAGTTTAAAGAAGTGAAAAACTAAACTGCGCAATTACTTGTATTGTGTGTTTGCAGTTTGCTTTAGCTGTTTAGACTGTTGTGTCCTCACCATAGAGACAAAGTAGACCCACCCTATCTCTAACCATAGCTCACAATTTTGCAACCTCAGTCACCGCTTAATAACATGTTTTCACATGTATCTGGTTTCATAGTCTTGCAGTGCTCACAGCGTCAGTCCTTGAAATATATTTTATCCACGTGCTGTTGTTATTAACTCCTGGCAAAGTTATTTTACAGCCACATACAGGAGAAGTCTGAAATGCAGCCTACCTGTCCTGATTCACCTTTCAGGCTCCCCCCCCCTCCCCCGTCCTAGTTTTGAACTCAGATATCCGTTGTGAGGGAGACCGAATGCAGGTGGTGTTGAGTTACCAGCAAACATCATTAATGTTTCATGGCAGGCCATCTTGTGTGAGTGTCACAGGCGTTCTCTTCCACCTGCTAAATCAGTGTCATCCACAACCACCTGATGTAAACCCAGTGTTTGAGGCTATAGTTTTTTGGGGAGAAAAGATGTCAAACATGAATTACTAAACATGTGTTGTTGTTCAGATTTCTCTCTCTCTCTCTCTCTGTATTGCGAAATAGTCAGAGGAGCTACCTCATCCTCTGTCTGATTTAGTACTCAGCTGCAGCTTTCTCAGCTTTCCCACCCTGTTTGTTTGGAAGTTTTGTCCGATGAACAGTCCAAAACCTAAAGATCTTCAGCCTACTTTCATATGAGACATAGAAAAGCACCAAATCCTCACATCTGAGAAGTTGGAACCAGAGAATTGTTAGCATTTTTGCCTGGAAAAATTACTCAAAATGATCAATCAATTATCAAAATAGTTAAATTTTACCACAACCAACTACTCAATTAATGGACTAATTGTTCCAACTGTATACATTTAGTTGATTAGACTTTCTAACAATGCGACATAAGGCATTTTTCCTGAACATTTTAAAACCAGTTTTCTTTTGAACTGTTGAATTCACATGAACGCACATGAATGAAACAAACCTGGCACAAGTATCCCATGATAGCCTATTATTAATTATTGCCTGTTATTAGAAAAGGGTAAATCTGGAGCGTTGTGCATGAATGCCTTCTCTTCATGCCAGCCGAACCTACGATGGCCCTGTGGAAGCATCATTATTGACCTTTAGCAATAGAAGTTTGACAAAAAAAAGTTTGGAAAGGAGTTTGCCCAGTTGTCATGAAGACGATATAGTTGTTATCACTTTCACATCCCCCACCCACCCCAATATGTCATGTGACTGAAACGTCATAACAACTGAACCATCTCCATCTCCTTTTTTTGGTCAAACTGTTTGTTCTTTATTATGAGAAAAAGTGTCCTCTACAAACGTCTGCATGTCGTCATCAAATGTGGCTGCTGTGGTGTCTGAGCTGGTTTTAAAAAGTGCTCTTTATGTGGTTGCTCTTTAAAGCCCCACTAGTACACTACCAGTGGTTCTTTTCTGCACTCTGACTCTGAGCTGGGCTGGTTTCAGGGGAAGGGATGTAAATATAATCAGGGTTTCTCAGCAGAATGACCACTTAAAAGGTATTTGTCACTTAAATTATGTGAAATTATGAGGTTTTCATGATTGTAGGGAAGCAGTTTAGTGCGATTGCGTTGTTTTTTAACAAAGCTGCACTTATTCAGTACTGACTTAAACACAAATCTCTCTGATGCTGCCTAAATATGTTCAGTTGGATCTCTGTTGTTCATAATTGGCTGCATGCTGTGGGTCTCTGCCTCCTAATAAGTTCCACTCCAGAGACAACAGCGAACATGTAAATCTCAATGAATTTTCCCACTTTTCATAATGGCGTCCTAAACATGAGTAGGTTGAACATAAATGCTGACCTGCAGCAAGAATGCAAGTGAAGTTCGAGCTATGTTTGGAACAGTTTTTGAGGAATGAGAGAAATGTGTGGCTAATCAGCCATCTGTATGATTACTGGTGGTCGTCAGAGGGGACTCAAATCTCATAAAACTGGAAGTCAAGAAATTCACAGACGGGAATCTCAGCATGCTAGACTGTGAATAATGGTCATACTAATGTGATTAAGTGTATAGGTTCAGGTCACAAGTTTGTGATTGGGATTGGATTTGCTTCACCTTGCCTTTTGTTGCCTAGACTGAACAGTGTTACTGATTGTTTGAAAGTAGTGTTAAATTGAAAGTTTGGCAGAACTAGTGGGAAATTTAAGTGGACCAGCTGCTGTAGTTAACATACCAGCAGGTGTGTGTGTTAACTTGTTTCCCCTTTCCCACCACAGACACAGCCAGCTCAGCTTTGTCCCGTGTTTGGGATTAGCTAGCCCATGCCCCCGCGCCGACCCTGAGAAGTAACGGGCAACATGAAAGCTATGTGGCAATGGTGACTAGCAATAGCTCAACATTTTGGGAAATTCGCTTTTTCGCTTTCTTTCCGAGGGTTACGTCAGAAGGTTGATGCCACTCTCTAGGCTAATGACGTTCTGACTTTAGCTCTACACGAAACATACAGACATCAGAGTGGTCTATTCTGTTAAGGACTTTTTCAACTGAATAATGATGTGATGTTTAAGTCTATATATGAGTATTTTATTGTGAAAGATTCAGAGTGGAGATTCATTGTGATATTGGCCCATTTGTTGGCTACCCTGTGTCCCAGTTTAGTACAAAGAATGACCCTCTTTTTCCCCCCGCAAACTCTCTGCATCTTTAAAGAGAAGATTTTTAAGAGTATTGTGAAAAGAATACTGTAGAGACTTCAACTGAATCAGGTTGAACCACTTCTGTTGCCCAAGAATGAACTTGAATAAACGTACAAGTTATGTTGGAGTTTGCCGTCTGTCATAGGAAAGTCAGTCACGGACATAAAGTAAAACGTTATTTCGCACAGGGTGTAAGAGGCCAGCGTTTACCAAGAGCCAACAGCATATACATTAATTTGCATCCCTTTTGCCTTGAAAATCTGAGGGGGAAAAAAAGGTCATCATATAGGAGTGTGCAGCCACTTAAAGGCTAAAGTAAACCTTTTCCTTTCATCAACTGAACTTGTTTTAAAGGCAAAGAAAAGTTAGTTTTATAATGGTGAAAACAGAACCGAGAAAAAACAGGTTCAGTTATCCACACCCAAGCAAATATTTGACACATAGGAGCCCGACAGGCATTTTGGTATGCACTGTAGTCCCTTTAAAAACAAACTCCAGTTTTTTGAGCGTATCATAGCTTTTTAAAAGGACTCCATTTCGTGTGTGTGTATGTATGTGTATGTGTATGTGTGTATGTGTATATATATATATATATATATATATATATATATATATATATATATATATATATATATATATATATATATAAAAATAAATAAATAAAGCTAATTACATGAGTGCAGTGCTGCAGCTTGTTTTCATCTCTGATAAAAATCTCTGAACTTCACAGACATGCCGTATCTTCTGTCCGCCTCCCCCCCATTCCACATGCAAATATGGCTTTTTTCAGCAAATGAGACGTGATGCAAAAGAGCTGAAGAGGAAGTAGCAGGAGATACGATATACCCACGCTAAAACACATTCTTATCACTGACAGAAGCCCATTGTGTCTTGGGGATAGGCTGAAGCCTCATACCAACATGAAAGAAGGAATGATGTCACCAGCCCACATTGTGTACATACAATGTGGTAATTTAGCCTGTGAGGGTCTGAAAAAAACATGTGTAGGGACTTGTGGTTTAAAGTATCAGAAAGCAAGACTGAGGCTACTGAGGTGACTGAAGTCATGTCCTCAGTAACATTTTGGTTTTGGGGGATTTGGGAGGGTTATAATGATACGAAGAGAAGTTTAGATTCTACGGTTACACACATATTACACATGTTGGGTTTTTAAGGCAGATTCTTAATGTTTTTTAGCTTAATTTAATGGCGAGAAAACACTTGGTTTCAGCCATGTTTCACATAAACCAATCATATCCAGGCCATGCTGAAGAATTTATTAGTAGTAGAAAATGTTGGTTCCCTGCGCATGCGACAACATACAATACATACACTTGTGATTAGCTTTAGGTATTTGTTTAGGACTTTATCAGGTGCTTTGTGGGACACTTCACCACTGCCAGGGATGATAATTAGATTTTTATGATTTGGATATTTAGGCAAAAAGCATGTGAGTAATATGTCGGGGGAGGGAGACAGTCTCAACGTTGTTAAAACCGAGCTATCGGACTGCACTGTGAAGGTTTCCCTTGTTGGACATGTTAACTAAGGTAGTGGACTCCAAATCCGCACTAGCTATAAACCTAGCAGGCTCTCTAATCACCTGCGACCTGCCGAGCACTAAGTCCCTAATGTCAAACTTGACCTAAATGCCTGTCTGATAAAATAGTGGTGCCTATTCCAGTAGGGCGAAGGACATCCACTTTTAGCAGAGCAGGTCAGGGCGGCCCCAGGATGGGCCAATGCCAGTGCAAATTAGCAAGCGTTAGCATGCTGACATGCTAAACTAAGATGGTGAACAACAACAACATTATACCTCCTAAGCATCATTAAGTTGACACTGACATTGTGAGCATGTTGCCATGTAGGCGTAAGCATTTAGCTCAAAGCACCACTCTAAGTAAAGCCTCACAGAGGCCCTAGCATGACTGTAGACTCCTTGTCTTGTCAGACTAAATTCAACTGTTTTTTGGCAACAAAACAAAAACCAGACCACGATGTCTACAGAAAATATAATTGTTATACTGTTAAGTAAATCAATAAAATGTGAAATGTTGGGATTTTTTTTTTTCAAAAAGGCCTTGTTGGAAAGTTTGAAAAAACATGGAACACATGCAGTTATCCTCTGCGATCTTTCACAGTGTTATCCGAGGTTACATCGTACACACGTACTGTATACACACATAATGTACATGCATTGACTCGTGCATACACAGGTGAAGGATGACATCACACTTTGCCAAAACCAGGGACAGAGGGGACAGTCTTATCTCTCCACTGTAGGCTGAACTCTCTTTCAAGAGAGTTGCAGCATGTGAAGTTGGCCACATGTCTCTGATCTTAACAATGGGGTATAAGGCCTCTTGTATCCTCTTGTTGGCCTCTTTATCTACGTCATTTACTTTTCCCTTCCGGGTGTTTGGTACTGCTGTGCTTATTGACCGTCTCTTTCAGCATCTCCTCCTCTTCTCCCCTCCCAGCTAAACTGTGTGTGTGTGTGTGAACATGTTAATGACTCTCTTCTTGTGATCACTGAGCAATATGGTAGGAACAGCCTGTTTCTGAAACCAGTTTCGAGGTGAATACAACGGCCAACACCCTGCTATCCTTCATGTGCATGCAGCATGGATGTGCTTACATAATCAGTCTTATCTCATAAGCTGGTCACAGTCATTATTCAGCACCTGTTGGGCTTGTGTTGGGTTGTTTAGAAACAGCCTATGACAGGCTCTGTAGGGACGCTTCATATGGAAAATTATAATTTGTGTGATACAATGAAGTTCACTGGAGACTTATTTGAACAGCAGCAAAACAATATCTACATTTCTGTGAAATTCTTTTTACAGTTTTCTCTTCCATCCACGCTTCACTACTTATATGCCATGATGTCAGTGGAGCGAGACCGTTTTTTGATCAAGACTGAAAGAGAATAAATCTTAACCTGTAATTTTTAAGCTTTCATAGTGAACCTGGGTTCATAAGAACCATAGTTCCCAGCTTCTTTATTGTGTCAGACTTAATTCTTTAGACTTGAATTAACTGATTTTTGGCCACATGGGGGTAGTGTGAACAAGCTGTAAACATAACATCAACGTATATTATCTCCTTACAAGCTGATAGGCGAACTTGTTAGCAAACAGTTTTTTATTTACACATTAGTGTTTATTTGCAGTCATGTTTCTGGACACCTGACAACGCTGATGTGAGCAGTGAGAGTAAAGACGGTAAACGGTAAAGTTACAGGCTGTAAAACCAAAACGGTGAACTGAACGATGCTGGAAAAATGCTCCGTAAAGCTGAGGGGAACTGCAGAGTCGGGTAATAATTCTCTGTGGGTTCTTCACTACAATCTCCCCCTTTTACATAGGAGTTGTTATGTGATCCGATGTTAATATAAAAATACTGATTATAGCTGTTTTAACTAAATTCAGTAGCACAGGATAATTTAACTGACTCAGGGCAAATATTTGACAGCATTTTTACAGCCATTATGACATTTATTTGCTGTTGTCAAAATGAGATTGGTGAGTTATTAATTAAAAATGTGCAATTTAGGGTGAATTATTATTTTAATTATTGCTCTTTCTTTATTATTTTTTTCTGTATGACATTTAACAGTGAACATGACAATAGTTGGATCATTTTAAATCTGGAATTTGTTCTGGAGTTCAATCTAAATCTGTCTCTCCTAAAGATAAATGGTTGAACACAGTGGTCACCGCCGCTCTGCCTGGAGGGAATAATGGAGACATAGATAAGAAAATGAATGGCTTTTTCCCTTCCTGCTGTGTTATTGATTGGATGAGGCTGGTGATGACTATAAATAGTCAGACAAGGCACTATCTGGCCCTTCAGTGGCTTCACCTGTAGCCCTAAATATTTCAACAGCTGCTATCACTTTAATGGGCCTGTCGCCATGGCTGCCACCTGGCTGCTGTAAATTTCTCCAGTCTATCTAACACCCAAAATGCTTCACTTTTTGACAAAAGGCAAGTTTAGAAAAGAAATGTAGTTAAATGAAATGTGTTTTTGCAAAGTTTAAAGTGGATTATATCTACTCTGACTGGGATTGAGGTTTAAAACTCCTGTTCAGCAAGAAAGCTGATCTTTATTCTGAGTAAAGGGTGTGTCTTGACTCTGAGCTATTTGTCCAGACCACACCTGTGTGCATAAAAACCTTTGGGATGGCAGAAAGCTGACAATGCAAGAAACCAGAAAAAAACAAAATGACAAAACCCCTAGAGGCGAGCATTTCTCTTTCATGTTTCCACTGTGTTTGCTCCTCTCAGCCTTGGGCTTTGTCATATATATATATATATATATATATATATATATATATATATATATATATATATATTTTTTGTTGTTGTTGTTTTTATTCCTCCAAAGCTACTTTGGCAAAACACTGAGGTGCAACACAATAGCCAAGCTCATGTTCTCACTTTGTCATCGTGTTTACTTTGGGAGTGAGGAGACGAAGAGCCTGTTGCTCTTTATGCAACACCACTTGTCAAACCATTCCCACTGAATAGAGTGGGGACATTCCTAGTTTCCAGCTGTATCTGTGTAGTGATAATAAATAATTACGTAAATCGATGCAGTTGGCACTGCGGGAAAGGCATGACATGTTTCAGCAAAAATTGATTGTTTGTAACAACTCCTATCTATCGTCTAATTCCTTGTTCATTAGGATGAGCCAAACACTTATTTTGTGGTAATCTGGAGGAGATGATTTTAGCTGCAGTAGCTCCTAAATGCTGCCAGAGCCATTATTTGAAACGACACACAGTAAGTACAAAGAAACCAAGCAAAACTTTGAGTAATGGTGCATTCATTGTGTCTGGTAATTTAGTTTTAAAAGACAAGGGAATTCAGTTTGGATTTGCTACCCAAGACCCAAAGGAACACATTTGTCATATTTTGTTCACCCAATTTATATCAGTGAGTGTAGACTAAATATTAGAAGCACCTCTCAGTATAACACAATACAGTTCAGCTGCACCACAAGCTAAAGCCTCTAGAATGACTGTAAAGTTGAACCAGCACCTCCGGAGGAACCAAATATGTTGTTGGAATAACTAGAATTTGATTGTTTTTTACTGTGTGTACATTGGGTGCTAGCATTTAGAGCTCAGGTATATAGGTTGGAAAGTCACTGTTTTCGTCAGGTGTGTGAACCCGGAAGAGCAAAGGGTTTTGTACCTCTGTGGCGCTAAAAGTTTGTCAGTCTGTATGTTGTGTGTTTGGTGTTTCGATGGAAAATGGACTTTATTCACATTTATGCACGGCGGAAATGATAAAGGATAGCTCCTATAATAACCTCTCTAAAACAGTTCCAACAAAAAGCTGGACATTATAACCTTAATGATGGCAGGATTTATTGCAGGGCTGTTGTATTATATTGTTGTATTATGCATCAGTTATATCTTGGTGTACCTAATAATAAACATAAATGGCAGCTGAGTTTATAACTGTTGGTGTGACTCGACGCTTGGCTTGTAAGGCCTTCAATCGTGGCCCAACATCAAAGAATAAATGAAAGCGTGCCTTTTCTGAGTGAAAAACAAGTCAAAAGAAGAAAAGAATATAATCAGTTAAATAACATAGCAGCAGTAACTGTGTTGTAGTGTGTGTGATGTATTTTCTCTAATGACATGTTTCTTTCTCCTTGATTTGATTTGTAATGATGCTTTCCCTCAGCCAGTCAGTAAGCAGTAAACAGTTTCCCCCAAGTTTCTTAAAAGTGTCTGAGATATCGTTGGTGACATTTGGACGGTAGATCGAAATTACGGTGATCCATAGTCATCAACATACATTTAGGAAGGAATTAATGAATTATTACAATCTGAGAATGATGTTTATTTGCATTGGCATTGTGTGACTAATGTCCTCTCCTGTAGGAAAGAAATGTAGTATATACAGTGTCTATGGGTGTAGCTAACTGTATCTGCACTGAGGGAAATCCCAGGCTGGATTTGCCTTCTTGATTGTGTCTCTGACTGTGGAGACGTGGAAGCAACAAATATGTGTAATTATCAAATTTCCATAATTGGAAATGACCAAATCAGGAGAATCCAGCGAGGCTTGTGTTGCAATGAGACATCTACGCCTGCAATATGAGACTGTGAAGATGTATTTTTAACAACCTATATGTTGGCATGTTCTCTGCTTGTCCCATTTCTGGCTCTACTGTATTTCAGGTTATTTTGGACAAGTAGAGCAGTGTATTCTGGGTAACTCTGGGCTCTCCCTCTGTGTGACAACATGACAGCAGGTACTGTAAATGAGAGCACGATGTAGGTCATGACTTTCATTCATGGGCCTTTTTATTAGGGCCCATTAAAATGTGTTTTTTCAGTTTGGGGGGACACATTTTATTCTTCAAAAACAAGTGGCGTACTTTGTTGTGCTGGAAAATTCCATATTTCAGGCCCTCATTGGATTGTTCAGAGTATTATAAGTTTCTGGTGCTCAGTCTCAGTTGTGGTGTATTGACTTGGTAAATCCAGTAATTCTTGATCCATTTGGCTCATAGTTCAAGACAGAACTTTACTGTACCAAATGAGAGCAGTTGTTGCCAGTGTATTGTTGTCTGAGAGGAGCTAATCACCGCTTACATCAGGCTGATCCTGCAGTCTGTTGTACCACTGAAAAACAAGAAAACTGAAAGTTTTTGACAATAACCTGTCGGCATCATTAACCCACAAGACCGCTGTACCAACACTGAGACAGCAGAACTCGGACAAAAGAGCAGCACAAAACTGAGGGGGCAAAGTACGGCTGAGTCTGGCCAGAGAAAGCAGGCTGATGGACAGAGCAAATCGAAATGTGACTGCAGCAAATCAGGCTATCCTGGCAAAATGTTTTGTTTTCTAAATTAAAGCCCTATTCAGCCTTTTGTTTTTCTGCATCTCCGGGTCAGAAAAGGCTCAGCATGAGATAATAATTTTACAGTTTTCCCTTCTAATATGTTACCAAACTATGACTTACGTGAATTCGGTATGCTGATATTTGTCTATCACTGTTTACCCTACCAGTGACGTTAGCCCAACCGGTAATGGATTTTTTGAGGCCAATATTTTGATATTTTAGAGTTTTAAAAATCTGTTATGTCATATTACCTGATATATTTTTGTTTATTTGTTTGTTTTACATACAATTGTTACAAAAACATTTTCATAAAGGTCCTTTTTTAAATTTTTTTTTTTTTTTTTTTTTTTAAAGAATTGTGACTTAGATGAGCACAAAATTTAACAGTTGAAAAATAAACTTGCCAGTGTTCACTGGATGTAATGATATCAGTTCTGCTAGTGAAGCTGAGCCATGTGTTTTTGGTTAAATCCATTTTATGTGCAGGAGGGAAACGGATGCTAGTAAAACTTGTGTTATGTAAAATATTTAACAATTCTTTATCAGTTTTTCACTACTGACATCATAGGTATGATTACACAGGACCATTATCGCTACTGTTATAAAGGATTAAAATAAAATATAGCCACCATTTTGTCAGCTTTGGCAATCAGCCACTGACGGCTGGCAACCATTTTTAAAGCCTGCTGTCAGGCCTTAAATAGGAAAATTAAGTTACATTTCAGACTGCTGTATCTCAGACGTGGTCAGGAGGAGCTCTACCAACTAAGTGTCCTGAAGGGACTGAACTTAAAATTGTATGCATGTATGCATAAAAAATGTGAGACAACAAATGTCACTTACAAATAAATGTAAATGTACAACTCCATGGGTGGCTTCTATATTGTGCTGTGCATCTGTGAGTCCATAGCAAGGCACAAAACCAGCATGAAAAACCCAATGATGACTCTTCTTCAGCACACTCACCCACACACACACATCTCTCTCTCCGTCTCCCTCACTTTATCTCTGTTTACACGACATCACGCTTTTATGAAAGACTGCATGTTTTCCGTCAACAGCAGAAGTAGAGAGTTTATGCGGTCAGTGTGTCGCATTGTGCATGCGATTTTAAAAACTAGATTTTGAGAGTTTTGTGGCTGCCGCGTCACATGACATGATTCCCACGATGGCTCGGTGTAAGTGCCGGAGAGGGCGGTTGTAACCTTGGTGAGTAATGGGCCTCTCGCTGTTGAGAAGGATGCCAATTACATCACCACACTAATTGAAAGGGACAATGGTGTTATTCTTCCATGATGGAGGGATCATGAGGATGTGATATTCATGTTGAATTCCTGCAGAAAGATGAAGTGCTGACATACGCTCGGTCTATTCTGTACTTGTTATGCATAGTGAACACTTTATCTTGTACCTCCTCCTCTTCTGTAGACTTTCTCTCACCCTGTTTTTCCTTTCTACTCCCGCCCCCTCCTGCTCTCCAATCCCTCCCTGTAACCTCCTCCTCTCCGTCTCCATCCATGTGGCGTTCGGAGCAGCTTACTCATGTCCAGTCACTTCCCACCACGCCTGGCCTCTCTCACGGACACTCACTTCCTGCTCCTCTCTTGACATATCCTCCTTTTTCTTTTTCTTTTTTTGTGACAACAGGACAAGAATTGAGGTCCTTGTCTGCTTAGCGACCCGTCACTGTTAAAGATGGTTCAGCGAAGGTAAGAAACCCCACCAGCACACACACACACACACACACACACACACACACACACACACACACACACACACACACACACACACACACACACACACACACACACACACACTCTGACACATCCATGCTGTTTTTTACATTCCTTCTCAGGAATCCAACCAGCTGGCACCCTTCTCTAACTGAAAGCAGATGGTGAAAGTTTGACTGTGTGCCTTGTTATTCCTAAACTCTGTGTTTGGTGGGGATGTTTCTGTGGTGCTGGGGCAAAGTGGATTCAAAAGAAGGGCGTGAGCTGTGATTGGTTGAGAGGCACGTGTAGGGGCAGGAGCTAGATGCTCTAATTTGGTATTGTGACATGCAGCTGCTGGGTGTTTTACAGTTGATTCCCTGTAGTGACCATGTGTCCATGTGATCCTGTGTTGAGTGTTTAACTTTGTCCTGATGGAGACGGACAGACTTAAACCATGTCATGTCATGTCCTTATTAGCCACGCTAGCGACATGGCTCTAGGGATGTTGGTCAATCGGTTGGTCCACTATTTTGGTCCAGAATTGAATACATTGGATGGATTTTAGATGAAACATTGTAAAGACATTCATGGTCCCCTGAGGATGAAGCCTGCTGACTTTGGAGATCCCCTGACTTTTCCTCTAGCGCCACCATGAGGTTGACATTTGTGGTTTGGCGTGAAATGAATCGACAACTGTTGGATGGATTGCCGTGGGATTTTGGTACAGACATTCATGTTCCCCACAGGATGAATCAGAAAAACATTGATGATGGCGCTAGAGGGAAAGTCAGGGGATCATCAAGTATTGGACAAACGTATCCTAATATCCATCTAATATCTGCAAAACTAATGATATTCCCATCAGCCTCAGCTGGTGGTGAACATGGTAAACATTACCTGCGAAACATCAGGATGTTATCACTGTCATAGTGAGCATGTTAGCATTTAGCTCAAAGCACTGCTGTGTGTACAGCCTAACGGAGCCGCTAGCATGGCTGTTGACTTGTTATAATATGATGTATTTTATTTATGTACCAGGATTTACAGAACCTATTCTGTTTATCCAGTAAAATGTGCTTTTAGCTCAAAGCATAGCTGTGTGTCATGTGTAAGATCCCGTGTACATGACTGTGATTTTCATCTATATGTGGCACCATTTCAAATTCTAATGATAGTCATCACAGACATTCACTGTCTGCTAGCAGAGGAAACGTATATCTCCATAAGGCACATCCTAACATCCTTCCTCTTGTAGTGCAGGCCGCATGTACCTGGAAACATGGTACAGTGTAGCAGAGAACTGGATTTATCCTCAGTTTTTTTTTTTTTCTCACATTATCCTGCTTGAAAAAGCACTCCACTCTTTCTGTTCCCAGTGTTTTCAAAGAAACCTTCTGTCTGGTTTAGCAGAGTCAATCTTTCCAGTAATATCCTCTCCAAGGGAAACAACAAATGAGTTCCTTTCTGGGGGAAAAAGTGGGCATCTTCCAAATTTCCACAGTGCTAATGTGAGTGTTGGAACTGATCTGCAGAGCTTCTGGCGTGGCTAGCAATCTTGTTTTGTTTCCCCCTAACTCCCCTCATTCAGCCAGAGTTGTTCACACTCGGTTGCCGTTTGCCTTCTGATGTCAAAAAATATTTCTGTAATGAGAGTGATGTCAGGGGGCCTGCAGGAATCCACTTTGGGGGTCTGAGGTATTCCAAAAGCAATCTGACAGCTCAGTCCGAAGTCCAGAGGGCGACAGGCAACTCTCTGAGCCAAAGTCGAGCGAGATGTCTTTCTCTCCTCTACTGACTCATCTGACTTTGCCTGTTATTGTTCCCTTTCCTGCATGCCTGTCATAGCTGCTGTCCAGCCACGCAGAGGGAGAAAAATGCACTGCAGATCACCAGTCATATCATTGCATCTGTGCTGCTATTTTATGAAGCAACTTTTTGTGGCTCTGTGTATGATGATGTCTGCTTATGGTTTTTTTTCTGCATCCTCAGGTCCTCTGTGATTATGCTTCCTCCTGTGGTTATGGTTGCACCCAGTAAGCAGTCAGGAATGTCCTCCTTCTCCTGCCTATGACATGGTTTAACCCACGTATGATCCGGTCACCATGATGGCCTCCATGGTTGCCAATGGAAACCGAGATGGGCAGTCTCTGGTCTTGAAGGGGGTGGATCCAGAGACCTGCATGATTGTGTTCAAGAACCACTGGGCTCAGGTAAACACCAGCGCTGAGTCAAGAGTCCCGCAGCTCAAAGGAATAGTTTGACATTACCGGAAATACACTTCCTTTATGAATTTACTTTTTTTGCAGAGTTAGATGAGAAGGTCAATACCACACTCATGGAGTGCTCCCTGGTTTGATTTCTCTCTCTCTCTCTCTCTCTCTCTCTCTCTCTCTCTCTCTCTGAAAATATGAAAAATAATAACACCAATCTCAAGTCTGGAGGTGCTGTGCTTAGCCTGAAGAGGTAGGACTATCTAGTATTACGCAAGAAAAGAGCAAAGATCATAGAAAACTCTTTTTACTCCTCAAATTTATCTTGTGACCCACAGGTTGGGAACCACCACCTTTAACAAATGCAAAGAGTACTTCTATCTACAGTAGAAACTGACTGTCCCACCAACACTAAACTGCAGTGCAGTTATGTTAGTGGAATCTTGGCAGCGTGCAACCGACTGTCTCAGACTCTTGGCTCTTTGCAGCAGCATGTGTCCCTGCTCACCCCTGTGGTTCCTGGCAGCCTGCGAGAGCTGCTCCTCCCACACTGAGATCAACAAACGTTATACAAAATGACATAAGTACGACACTGGCCAGACACTGAGGGGATAGAAAAGTGTGTTGGTAACTAAGTGTCAGCTGCTTTTATGTCTAAATTAGTGGATGTCAGTGTGGGGTCTGACCCTTTTGTTAGAGAGGACGCTCTGTGGTGTTCGCAGCTAAATTAAGCTGAATTCCTCTGTTTTTATTAAGTTTGCCACCAGATACGCTTGTAGGGATTAGTTGTGTTATTTGGTCAGAGGTTGTGTGGTTTAATGCAGATGTTGAAGCCCTTGTTGAACTATTGTTTAAGTCCCCCTCCACTCAAATGTGTTTTGCTTATTGTTGACTTCATTTAGAGGTTTGAGCTTCACTGTGCAGAATGATGTACTGTATGTGCAGGGTTTGACACTAGAAGGCTGTTTTCACTTTCATCTGCTGGAGGGGGAAAGTTTCTCTGTGCTCATCGGAGTTTAACACGTGCACATACGAGCATGATTTTGTGATATCGCAACAAGTGTGATGTGGAAACTCAAAACATCGAGTGGACATACACTGAGAATGAACTTTTCAGAAAAGTAGGAGACATCTTGTGTCTAGAAGTGAAACTTTTAAAATGAAAAATACTTGCATATTCATAGATTATGGATTTTTCAATGAGGGAGAAGGAGTAGATGTGACTTTAAGAATTTTTAACAACATAATTGAACTTTTTAGCTGAAAAACCAATTGTATTGGGAACTTTTCCAGTTAACAGTTTCTTTTGTCATTAGTTGTCAGCGCAGTTGTTAAAAATATTTTTTTTGTCTGTGATTTGTGTTTTCTGATGTATATTACTTTCCTTGGTTTCTTGAGGAATTATTTGAATTTATTCCATTACATCAGTTTGATAAAGTGAGCTTGAAGTTTCATTATTGACCTTGGAAATAGTAGTTTGACAAAAAATTCTACTTAATGGAAAAGTAAGAAAGTTCCAGTAAGTACACCTTGTGCTTTGATTCTTTTATCAAACTAGTTTGATATGTTTAGGTGAATCACTCTAGTGACCCAGTGGCATTATGTTGGATGTATCTGTTAATGTGGTAGGTGAGGAGGTGTTTTGAATACAAACTAACCTGTCGCTAAGTTTAGACAGACTTGGCATTGAACATGATGGTAGGCTAACCTTGGTTCTGCCACATGACGGTTTGTAGTTTATTTTTAACACATGCATGAAGTCCTGTCTGGTAAATGACATCTATCAGGAATTTATTCTCGCAGACTCGCAGATTCCTTCACTTTTTAAATTTAATAAGGGTTTTTAGGCTTCTGTTGGGTGATTTGATTTAATTGTGATAATAAAATGTAAGCTCCCATTACTCACCCTACACATCAATATACATGTGGCAATTTTGTCACTAGCTGTCTGCTTAATTTGAGACTGACTAGTTTCAGCTACTGACTGCGAAAAGAAATAATGAGAACTCCCTGTTCCAGATTAAAGCTTGCTTTGCTTTAGGCGAACTGGCAGCACGATTGCACTCCTGCAGAGTCGTATTTCCATGCTCAGTTAATCTGTAGCCCGATAAGAGTGCTCCTGACGTTGGTTTCTGTTCGGAAAACCTTGAAATCCGAGTAACATGTTGTAAGTAATATTGGCCTTGTCCCTCCGTAAGAAGCTCTGCCTATTTCATTGGCAGATTAGGTTTATGTTCATTTGCCGTGTTTTATCTGCCGTTCTCCAGGCCTCAGAGAGCTCATTGTGTTTGTTGTGACACGCGAAGTGATCTGTCAGTTGCCGTGGCTGCCAGCAATCTTTAACTACAGACAGTGTAGCATGGGCAGCAGTTTCTTCCTTGTCACTGTGGCTTTTCAGAGTTACTTACTCATTCCATTCATGGTTAATGCCAAAGTTTTATGAATGTGTTTGTTTGGTGTCATGCGCAGTTTATGTGGAAACACTCCCATCCAGTGAACATTTTCAGACTCGGCTTTAGTTCTCTGGTATCAAACCAAACCAAAAGAGGAGATGAAGTCAGACAAAACAGTAAACAGGTGTTTCAGTTAAATTAGATCCTTGCTCCCATCCCTCAGGTGAAGCTGCGTTGTGCTGGTTACAATAACATTTCATTTTTGGACATCTGTTAGCTAAAATAAAAGCACAGATGTTAAGTGTGAACAAAATTTGAAACTAATTTGTTTTGTGTTTTAATCGTTTCATCCCAATTATAATCTAACATCTGGGATTCTTTTTGCAATGTTAACACCTTTTTTTTAAATTGGCAATTCAGAGCACTACCTGAATCTGACACAGCATATGTCGTCTTGTATTAATAATGCACAAGATATGCGTCAAAACACTCATCTAGGCCTGTACTTAAGAAGCTGACTAATCACAAAACTCCAGCAGTTTTAAGACAAGACACCAGCATCAGCAAATTTGGCATTTATGTACTAAAAAACTACTAAAAAAGTTTTAGTTAAAGTTTAGTTATAAAGTTTTTCCCTCTCTAGTTAATTGCTTTTTTAAAATAAAATTTAGGTTTTTAATTAATTTTTTTTGTGATGTCATGGCCCTCTTGTGTTTTTCTTCTGTATATCAACTTTGGTTGAAAACATGACTCATTATGGTCATATTTTTTCTGACATTAATCTGAACTTTCACTTAGTGTTTTTTTTTACCTTTATTTATTCAGGGAAGTCTTACTGAGAGCAGTGCTCTCTTTTTAAGCATTGACCTGCTCATACTCAAAACAGATTTACACACACACACACACACACACACACACACACACACACACACACACACACACACACACCTGGAAACTGCTCAGTACAACCACAGTCTGATCTGTTGGCACAGTCTGAGCAGCTCCACTGGAGCAGTTGGGGGTTACAGGCATTGCTCAAGGGCGCTACTCTGGTGGTAATGAGCAGGGGACAAATGCTGCGCTTTCACTTTCCCCACTCAGATTTATACTGCCAGTTGTGGCCTGTGATGATGAAATATGAAACAAATTGTTTTTACACAATTTCTGACACCTTTTTAGAAATGCAGCTTTTATTTTGAAGGTTGGGTCCCTGAATCAAAAATGTTTTTCTGACCCATGGAACGCAACTTCACTTGAAGGTTGATACGTGACTGATAATTGACTTTACTGAAGTTTTTTACTTCAGCACAGCACAAACACAGTGTGGAGTCTCACCCTGCCAACACCCCTCATTCATTCATTTTGTAGAGCTTGTCCTTGGACTAACGATGAAAGCTCCCTCTGACCTTTTCTGTATGACCCGTGTTCTGACGAGTGATAGTCGGACTATAAAGTGACCTGTCGGCACTGTCTTCTTGTACTGAACTACAATAAAAAAATCAAGCTTACTAGCAGCTGCTTTGCAAATAATACAAATAGTCATAACCTTGTCCGCAGTTGACCTTGATAGTGCCAGTGTTATGCCAGCAGGCAGCCCACAACCACAATCTGACTCCTCCATATGTCCCATAAGTAAAATCCCTGAGTGATTCTCAAACCTGGCCCCTTCTTGTCACTAAAGTAATGTCCAGGGAGCCTGAACTGGACTGATCCCTGAGCCTCGGGCCACTGGGCCAGGCCCCATCGGGCTCAGACAGGGATTACAAACTCTGTTCTCTGGTTTCCATCAGCCATGCCCAGTTCTCTTGTGCACAGCCAGTTATTGTCATGGCAGCAGAGACAGGCTGGGGACACTGGCTCCATTATTGTGACTCTGGTTTCTACGCAGCGGACACACAAGGGAGGGACTGGATACACAAAGGGCTGTTTCACTCTGTGCTACCAAACTGAGTTTATCTGTACTGTGCTGCTGGTTTATTTACACCCCATTATTGTTGATGATTAACTTGACAGGGAGAAGGGAATGATTTTACCTGCAACAAACACATTGTATACCAGCACTTTCTATACAAATAAGATTAAAACTGACTTGTACCATAGGTGAAGTGTCCATCATTACAGCACATTAACTGTATGTTATGTGAGTGGAAATGCTTGAGATCCTCTTTGTCAACATAAATGGAAAACGATTCAGTGTTTGCACTTTTTACATCCCAGCAATCCATTGGCTTCTTCCTTGGATTTAGTTGATTGAGTTTCTGTCAATCTTTGTCTTCACATTGTGTTCTCCAGAATGGTGGCTATCACTGGTTACATTGACTTTAAGGAGCAGTCAACGGTGTGTAGCTGTGTTTCCCATGTATAGAATTAATTTGAGTGGCCCACCAATAAACATTTGTCCCCTTCCAAACAGACTTTTGCAATATACATATTGTGTTTATTTCCTCTTTTCAAAAGAAAATACAGTTCAAAGTGCAGGCTGATCGAAAAAGTCAGTTCATATGGCTCATTCATATGCAGTCATATATAGTCTGTAAAAAATGACTTTCCTATATAAAAATTACCTTCTGATTGCAGTGGTGTTTTGTTGCTGTATCTCAAGAGTCTGATGTGTTGAAGTGTCACTCTAGCACACGTCAAAAGATGAATTGGCCTGTGTTAACCCAGTAAATGTGGCAGGTTCAGCCACACCATTGAGTGAATTTATTTTGTACATTGTCACATGAAGAGTTGGGACAAATTTGTTAAATCTGGTGGTGAAGTGTTTCATCAGAAATTGAAAAGCCCTTATACTTTGCTGACAAGTCTATGTAAGTATTGTGTCCTTTACTTAAAAACATAACGCTTTATTTTTGAAGTCTAATTCTACGGCCTGTGGCTTTGTCTCTTTCTATTTGGGTGTAGTTATGAGTTATGATAGCCAAACATACTAACTTGTTACTTTGCAAAGTTTGCAGCTGTTCTTTTATGAAAGTCAAATAATATATAATGTGTTCAGTAAAAGTAATATTCCTCTTGTCTCTTACTGTAGGTGGTGAAGATCCTAGAAAAGCATGATCCCCTGCGCAGCAGCTCCACCCTGGCCTCCCTGAGTGTCATCAACCTCAGCGCTGGCTCTAGCGGGGGCCCTCGTTTCGGCCCCATCCCCGGAGACGAGGCGAGCGCGGTGCAGAACTATGTGGAGCACATGCTGTTCCTGCTGATGGAGGAGGAGAGCGGTCAGGCTGGCGCCATGGGCCCCATCCTGGAGTTTGTGGTGATGGAGAACGTGATGGAGCGTCTCTTTGTGTGGAGCCTCCGCAGGGAGTTCACAGACGACATGAAGCTGGAGCAGTTAAAGATGTATGAGATGCTGGTGGGCCAGGCGCACCAGCCTCTGCTGCATCACAAGCCCATCCTGCGGCCTCTCATGATGCTGCTGTCGTCCTGTTCAGGCACCGCAGCGCCCAAGGTGGAAGCCGAGCTGGTGCTGCTGCTCAACCAGCTGTGCTGCGTTCTGGCAAAGGACCCTTCAATTCTGGAGCTGTTTTTCCACACCAGCGAGGACCAGGGAGCCACCAACTTCCTCATTTTCTCCCTGCTCATCCCCTTCATCCACAGGGAGGGCACAGTGGGCCAGCAAGCCAGAGATGCACTGCTGCTCATTATGTCGTTGTCTGCTGAGAACGAGCGAGTGGCCAAACACATTGCAGAGAATACTTTCTTCTGTCCGGTCAGTCCCAAATGAAGTACCTTTCCTGTTCTCTTGCTCTTGCTCTCATTCACCTGGTGGTTTTTTAAATTTTCCTAACTAACTCAATCTTTTTGTTCATTCTTACTCTCACTCTAAAATCCCAGACTTTTCTGTGACCCTGGGCATCATAATCAGGCCAAAATATGCAGATGAATTCATGACGCCAGTTGAAGCAAGGTTAAAACGTCTCTGGCACTGAATGTTAGAAATGTCTGGCATTCACAAGATTATGGCACGGTTGCAAGCTAATCCCATGTAAATAATGCCATTTACCCGCAGCTTCAGACATTGCAATGAAAAATAGCTTTTGATGCGATGCCAGTTTAACAACTGGAGTCTGAATTTAATTGGTTCCACTGGCAGGCTACAAGGATAATCCTATAGAGGATGTATATCAATGCAACACTAATGATTCACTCATCTTACAGTTAAATTAGACTGCAGGGCTATAGACTGTTGTTTGAAATCCTACCCTGTAAATACTTGAATCATAATAATACTAGTTTGTTACGTGGAAAGTCTGTTGACATTAATGGATTAATTAGTGACCTAATTACCATATCATGATGATTATGACAGGAAAGTTATAGGCAATGAAACTCTTTGCTGCACAATTATTTATAGAGCTGACCTGTAGGAGGCATAAATCCATATGTATGCTTATGTCTTACTGTGCGAGGAGGAACTGTAGGCTGCTGCAGTGCTCTGCTTACATCTGCATTCCATTATCAAGAAATGGAAAAGAAGAAATGATTTACAAAAGTATTTTGTAGTGAGCAGTGAAACACCGTTATAAATCTGTTGTGTGAATCTGAAAATAAAACTGATTGCCGAGAAGCTGTGCATATATCATTTATGCCATACACTGCCTCGTTAATGTTTAATGAAGCCCATAATATTCTCTCTGCAATCACTTTGTCAGATTATTTTTCATTAGACTGTATATATCACATGATACTAGGTTTGCAGCGCATTGTGTTTGTTTCTACAGTACAGGTAAAACATTTTCCAGGCCTAATCTTTTTTCAGTGTAGTTTTGCTGTGGAGGCTAACAGCTAAAAAAGCATTATGGAGAAATTAAAATTGTATTGTAGTTCAGCATCGAAAAACATTTTCTTAAGCGCTCTAAAAAAAAAACCTTTATGACACGTCTTTCCACCTTTTTGACAAGCTTTAAAATCCATCTGCCTGGATAGACGGAAGCTTTGTACTTACTGGTAAATTTATAAAATGGATCATATTTACAACAAGACTAAGAGTCTACAGCCATGCTCGCAGCTGTGTGAGGCTGTAGGGATTAAGGTATTGCTAGTCATCCTGTGGGATCCCAGTTGTACCAAATTTCATGGCAATCCATCTAATAGTTGTGAAGATATTTCAGAGGAAAATACATCGTCTGGGAACCATGAATGTATATAAAATTTTATTCCATCTATTTTGTAGATGTTGACCTATTTCACAGGATTGGTAAAAATTTTGACCTGCAGGTAAATTGACCAATAGCCAATAATAATCCCAAATCAGCTATTGACCTTATCGAGAATACTGTAACTTCTTTGATGTTGACACCTCTCTCCCCCCTCAGGTGCTGGCCACAGGGCTGAGCGGCCTGTACTCATCTCTGCCCACCAAGCTGGAGGTTCCCAATGAGGAGTGGCACTGCCTGCACAAAGAGGACTGGCTCCAGATGCCGTCCCTCGTCCAGTTTCTCAACTCTCTGGAATTCTGCAACGCTGTTATTCAGGTGAAAACGTGTGACAAGGCTGCACGCACAAGGCTCCGCCACATGAAAAATGTGTTCACGCGTGCTAAATGGCCACAACCTTCTGCTCGACTGCACTCTTGACTGACGCGCGCCTTAATGTTGACTGTTCCCAGGTGGCCCACCCTGATATCAGAGACCAGCTAGTTGGCTACATCTACAACGGATTCCTCGTGCCTGTCCTAGCGCCAGCTCTCCATAAGGTTGGTACTCTTCTTCCCTCTCCTCTTCACCTCCATGTAATGCCTCAATTTGGACAAGTATACAGTATATTCCAGGGTCAAGCTGTTAATGAAGTATTGCAAAGCATTCACTTTCTTGCCGAGAGGTAGATGAGAAGATTGATACCACACTCATATCTGTTCATCATTCAATATGAAGCTGCAGCCAGGAGAAAGTTAGCTTAGCTTAGCATAGATACTAGAAACGGGGCTAAACGGCTAGCCTGGCTCTGTCCAAAGGTTAAAAAAAAAAATCAGTTGGGTTAAACAAACAAGATATAATGTGTATATATTGCCATTATAGTGTACTGTAGCTGTTTTCAGTCTTTGCGCTAAGCTAAGCTAACCGGCTTCTGGCTGTAGCTCTATATTTATAATACAGATATGAGAGTGGTATCGTGCATTTCCCCAAATGTTTGAACTATTGCTTTTAAAATCGCCAACGAGCACATGCAATATTACAACTTCCCTGAGCAAAATAAATCCTGTCCAAATGGAGCTTGACTGAAGTTTCATTCATAAAACAATACTTAAAATCGTTCCTTTTGCTTTTGTCTGTGCAGAGCTGAAGAACTAGATTATACAAATAAATACAGTGATAAATAGTGTACTGTCTGCTCAGATTTGTATAGGAATATCCACATAACATACCAACATCTTGCTATATACTGTAGACATGGTCAACAGATCCTTCTCTGGCAAGATGTTTTGACTTGTTCTGTAAGCTGACCCTATACTCCTGTCTTCCTACCTCTGAAGCTGACCCTAGAGGAGGTGATGACCACCACAGCATACCTCGACCTCTTCCTGAGGAGTGTGTCTGAGCCGGCCCTGCTGCAGACATTCCTCTCCTTCATCCTCCTGCACCAACATGAGAGCGTTCACATTTTAGATACTCTAGTCAGCCGCATCAACACACCCTTCCAGGTACAAGACAAACCCGGCAAACTACCAAGAACACTTGTCTTGTTTTGTCTTAAAAACACACACACACACACACACACACACACACACACAATGACTCATGTTTAGTAACTCCAGAAATACTGCTCCAGAGGCACTTGGACCCATGGTGAAACTTGAAATGTCAGCACCAAAGCTGGCAGATTGTTGCCATGGTGATGCTCAGTTGCAGTGGCATATCCTGTTAGCAAAGCAACTGATATCAGCATTTTAAAATAGTCCTATATGTTGGAACATCTTGCTGGCAGAACTAAATCATTAACATGAATAAGTAATGTGTTCTTTACGTTGCTATTTGACTGTGCAAATGGCTCGGGGAGTTCCCTCCAGTGTTTGCGAACAGTCAGCTTTGACACAGCTGCAACTCTGTGAAAAATAAGAAACATGTTTGCTTTTCAAATGTTTGACCTTAAGCCAACTTGAACATTGACTTACATTCACATATTCCACATTTCAGCTGTTTTTTATTCCTGTTCCTGTATACCTTTTGATGTTTAATAACCTGGCACTTCTTAGGTAGTCATGCTCTTCATGCTATTTGAGATGTCAGTTTTTAGTGCCTTTGACTTAAGGAAATAAAAAACAGAATATAATTTCAAACTTTATATTTTACAAAAAAAAAAAACCCTCAATATTGAATCATCTTTTTTTTTAGCTCTATTTTACACTAATTTTAACCTTTCTAGCACTATGGCTCTGTGGGTGGCAATGCCGGTCTGTCTGTCTGTCTGTCTGTCTGTCTGTCTGTCTGTCTGTCTGTCGCTCGGTGGTCCACCACTTTGTTCCAGACTGAAATATTCCAGCAACATTCATGTTCCCCAGATGATGAATCCTGATGACTTTGGTGATCTGCTGACTTTCCTTATAGCTAAAAAACTAATGACATTCCCATCAGCCTCAGTTGTACTTTATGTTCACTGCTGATCAGCAAATGTTAGCATGTCAACACGCTCAACTAAGTTGGTGAACATGATAAACATTATACCTGCTGAACATCAGCATGTTGGCATCGTCACTGGGAGCATGTTAGCACGCTGATGTTAGCATTTAGCTCAAAGCACTGCTGTGCCCAAGTACAGCCTCACAGAGCCGCTGGCATGGTGGTAGACTCTTAATCTTGTTAGTAGAACATTTGGCTGCAAATAATTATTAGTTTAATTTATTAGATAATCTCTTGATTATTTGTAAGTGTAATACGTGTAATTATTTTGTAAGTTAATCAGTTAATTGTTTAGTCTATAAAATGTCTAGTGAAAACTTACATGTTGCATGTTTTGTCCAACCAACAGTCCAACTATACCCAAATATATTCAATTTACAAAGAAATAAAATAGAAAAATGCAGCAAATTCTCGCATTTGAGAAGCTGCGACCAATAAATGTTTGGCAATTTTGCTTTAAGTGACTCAATTTATTTGATTAATTATCAAAATTGTTGTTCATTTCTTTTCTGTTGCTTGACTAATCGACTAACGTTTCAGCAGTAGTATCAAAAAAAAAGCCCTCCTCAGTTGTTATGTGTTTCATTGTGTCTTTCTATTCCAACTCTCCAGTTGGGCACTGTGTCACTGGCACTTTTCCGCACTCTCATTGGCTTGTACTGTGAAGATGTGATGCTGCAGCTCATATTGAGGTAAGTGGCACCCACACAGATTTATCCCAGTTATGAAGCATGGTACATCTAATTGGTTTACGACATGATGAGCTTTTACTCTCCTCTCCTTTACCTCCCACCGTGCAGATTTGTGTTACCATCTGTCTGCTCACTCACATCCCCCTGCGTACTCCCCCTCCCACGACCACCCGTTGGTTTTCCTAACAGGATCCGTTCCCATCTGTCCCCCCAGGTACCTGATCCCCTGTAATCACATGATGTTGAGTCAGAGACGTGTGGTGAGGGAGAGGGACTGCTACTCGGTGTCAGCAGCCAAGATCTTGGCATTAACGCCGTCCTGCTGCTCTCCTGATCACAGCCCACCGCCCCTCCGACAGCTGGACTCCATCCTCTTTTCCAAGGGTGCAGAGACTCCCAGCAACACCAGCGCCATGGGTAAGAGGGACAGGACATTAAAGGAACATTTTGTTTGGTTTATTACAGCTTGGATCTTATTTTTGCAGTATTGGACAACATTTGAATGGGCTATGATAACATCGTGCTCAGCTCTGGGCACAGGGAGACATTGCTATAATGAGGTCGGATGAGACAACAAACATGAGGACTCAGACGATCATACAGGTTGTAAAACAAACCACCAGTTTTGCCAGATTATCTAAACCACCTTATTTGGAGGTAAAACAGAAACTGTGCACACCCGCAATGTTGGTAATAATCCCTCATTACACAAGAGAACTGCACTAGTTCAACCAGGAAATCTGTAAAGTGTGGTGGGTGATTACAACCGATTTTACCATCTGGCCTTTGTTTTTAGTTCCAAGTAAATTTGGCTGACCTGCGTGTTTGTTTACAACCTGTTTGACCACCTGACTGCTTGTGTTTCCTGTCATGTTGGGCTTTAGCGATGACGTTCCCTATCTTTGTCAGGACAATGTTGTTACAGATGGGGAACTACAAAAAGAAGACCCATGTTGTAATAAACTAGCATTATCCTTTAAGGAGTACATGGTGCACTATATGGAGTAAAGATATTTATCGTATCAACCAGCTGCATGAGAGAGGAAAGCTAGGAGGTTTTAATAATGCTCTTTGAGGCGACTGAATACTTTAACTATTCATAACTCCATTTACATTTTCAAAATCTGTTCAAACATGGTTTTGAGTACAGTGCACTGCAAGGTATTTATCTGCATTTACCTGGGACATGAACATATAACAGGGATAATGATGCGTATTTTATCAAATAGTGAGATCTCCTGCTGTTTTGCTGTATTACATCAGTTGTACCCCCTGTAGTTACATGTCAAACTCATTAGTTCAGCTCTGTGTGAGTGCTGCGTGGAGGCGCTGCACGCCAGCTTTTATCAGCATTTCCTATCTGTTTCTCCCCAGAGGAAAAAGAGAGCTTCTTAGAAGAGGATGATGGCTCAGGTAATTCCTGCACGATTGGCTCAGAAATCTACCTGGATGTCAGTTATCTTCATTACCTCTACGACGCCCGTCTGAGCATCAGCAGCTGCATACGGGCCTGCCAGGTTTGGTCAGCCTTGTACGACGGCGAGGACCCCCCTCCTGAGAAATACCAGCCCGGCGTTCTCGAGGATCCAGGGTTGAGGAGTCGGCAAGCCCAGATGGCTCTCCAGAGAGTTCCACAGCCGATAGCGCCGCGCCCTCGACCCTGCTCGCCGCCGAATCCAGAGCCGCCCTCCATCAACCAGCTGGAGCTGGAGTGGGATGATAGTTACGATGCGTGCCCGGTGCAGACTGCTGAGGCTGCTGTGGAGAGTAAATCTCCACAGCAGCCTTCTGCTCCTGAGCCCCCAAAGCACATCCAGGAGATGAGGAAAACAGCCATCATGTTGGTAAAAGGCTCATATATTGAGGAAAATGAGTTCCAGGACGACGTCATGGTATACGATCTTGTTGCCAAGAAAGACGCCAGAGATGTCGAGCGAGGTAAGCTCAACTCCTGCGGGTCTGAATCAGAAGAAGCCCAACCAGGCTCAGCAGAAGCTCCTCTAAAAAACGGACTCAGTTTAACACTTCCAACCTTTCTGATGGCTGATAAGAGCCAAAATAGCTCGGACACAAAGGTCAAAGGTCAGACAGATTGTAATTCCAACCTCCAAAACAACGCTGCTGCTGAGTTGGGTGATGACCTTTTGGCTCAATATGAGGACCTCATTCGTACGTTGGATACTGAAGCAGGTGGAAAACAGGTCAAAACTGATGGAGAGTTGAAGAAGCCTGTCACACCGGTGGAGGAGGAGGAGGAGGAGGAGGAGGAGGAGATGGATTTCACCTCTTTCTCTGCTGAGACACCAGAGCCAGAGAAACTGCATTCACCATTTGGGACCAAGTTTCCCAGCGGAGGTGCAGGTAGAAGCCATTCAGTGCCTTTTACTGGTAAGTTGAGGGAAATCTTCCCTCTGCAGCAGCCTCATTATTTTCCAACAATTACATTCAGACGGCACAATTAAAAGATTGTTCATGATTGTTCTTTCCGCAGGTCCATTTGTCAGTGTGCTTTTGTCTCGTATGGAGAACATGCTGTCCAACTCTCTTCATGTCAACTTGTTGTTGACGGGCATCCTGGCCCAGTTGGCGGCCTACCCTCAGCCTCTCCTGCGCTCGTTCCTCCTCAACACCAACTTGGTCTTTCAGCCGACCGTTCGCTCCCTTTACCAGGTAACACTAATATGTCGTGTGTATGCATGTGTAGGCAGGGAGTGAGCCTTTTGTTTCCTTTACTTCCCCTGAGGCTTGCGTATCAAGTGAAAGAAAAGAAAGAAAAAGGAAAAATATTTGGGTTTTGTGGCATCACTGGAAGATGTTGAGACATGCAGGTCTCCTTTCAGAAGTGAGATCTAAAATAGGAATACAATGAATTGTTAGAAATCTAAGCACAGTACTGTAGCTGCTCTTGAGTAAGATGAAGTAAAGACTGCTTTCTCTCTTCTCCCTGTTTTTTCATGTACAATTTAACAATGCTTTGATTAATAAAACCAGGCTGCAGATGCCAAGGTTGTTCTCATTCATTTAGCTTTATTTACATCAGTGTAAATACTGCAGATGTGAATGTAATCCTCAGTTTCTTTTCTGTGTTTCCCTTCAGGTATTGGCCACCGTGACGCACCAGATAGAAGAGCTGGCTGCCACCAGGAAAGACTTTCCCGAGCTGATCACTGCCGCCCAACACTGGCTGCTGGCCAGGGAGACTTTGTTCATGGCAGCAGGTGACAGTACACCCACATCTGGGAGTTTTGTTTCTAAGCCAGCTATGGTTGGAATCTGTATTTTCACATAGATCTATAACAGTATGAAGAATCAAGTATTTAAAACATTCTAACTTAAAATCCAAGTGGGTTTTACTCCAGTACAGACAGTGCTGACATTTAAAATAATAGTTTGACGTTTTGGGAAATGCGCTTATTTGCTTTCTTGCCGAGAGTGAGATGAGAAGATTGTCTGTACGGTAAATATGAAGCTACAGCTAGCACCCAGTTAGCTTAGCTTAGCACAAAAAATTAAAACGGGGAAACGCGTAGCCTGGTTAAAACCACAACCTGTCTTTTTTAACACCGTTTTGCACTGATAAAACCAACAAGGGTACAATATGTTTATTCAGATATTTTTTAAATTTGGACAGAGCTGGCTATCCGTTTCCCCCCCATTTCCAGTCTTTATGCTAAGCTAAGCTAACCGACCACTTGTGGTAGCTTCATATTTCCCAAAATGTTGAACTATTCCTTTAGGCTGTCATGTATTTGCAAATCCTTCATGAGCTTGAGTAATCATCCTCATAAATCCTCATGTTCTGCCACATATTTTGGCTTTTATTTAGATTATCTTATCACTAATACTTTATTTATAGTCATCTCAATAGTTATATTTTCAGTACAACAGTTGGTTCAGGATGAGACTTATTGGCTTCAGGTAGCATTGTTTTCTTTTTAATTTGGGCCATTTTTTGGTGGCAACCCCATGACTAGAATATAAACTCTGCACCGTTGTTGAGTTCCTCAATCTCACTAACTCGCTGTCAAAAAATGGGTCAAGTTCAGACAACATCTGCATTCATTATCGGTTGTGTTTTGGCTCCTGTTGGGAACTTGATTATGTTAAGTCATGTGTCTTTGCATTAAACCCTGGAGTTTCAGGCCTGTGTTTGAACTAGGTTCCCCGTGGATTCAGAGTTGTTCAAGCTACAAAAAAACGTTGTCGGGAGTATGTTTGCGGAAAGATGAGAGCCAGAATTTTCTAAGATGGGAATTTTTTAGTTGGTTAACCGGAATACTCTCCTTTCTTGTACATGTTTCATATTTTCCAGAAGAGCAGCACTTAGGATCCTACTTTCTGGCTGAAATTATTTATAAATGTGGAAATAATTAACAGGAATATATTATGTTTACAAAATGTCTTGAATTCCAACTCGTACACATAATTTGTTTTCATTTTGTCATTGTAACTTATTAAATCCTCATGTTCTCAGACAAAAGCAGCAGCAGACACTCCACCCACGGCGAGGCGGGAAGGATCTTGAAGAGTTCGCCACCACCTAAACCCAAAGCCATCTCTCTGGAACGGACGGACGTCTTCGCTACCGTCCTCTTCTCAGAGTTCCTCAAAGAACTGGCTGCCATTGCACAAGAGCACTCCATCTTATCATACATTCCTATGGAAGAGTGATCGTGTTCCAGTAGGCCTCTGTGATGAGTCCAACTTAACTCTGAAAGATTTTAAAAGACTCTCTCTTTTATGATGGTTTTCTATTTTCAGGCACTACTTGATGAAGAAACCTCTCGGATCAAGTGATTTATACAACTATTTTTAAAATAAATGATGGCGTATTTATTTTCCAAGCAAAGATAATCAATTTCATGTGCTTTTTTTTATTTTAATTTCATCTTTCTAGTTCTGTAAAGGCAGCCAAGAAGGAGGTTCAAACTTTCAGCTAGAAATTTTTGACCTGTTTGCTGAAGCCTGCACCAGCCGACAATCCACCAACCAAAGACTGTAAAGAGATGATTTTAACAAAAACTGCATTTTTTTTTTAGCAATCATCCGCCCTTACATGAATTCCAGGGGTCAGCCCTCTTTCTGAATGTCTCCTACAACCAGCTCCAACCACAGCAAGATGTCCGCTGCTCAGTGTGGTTCTGTTTAATACTCAGGTGGCCTTTCTGGACAGTCGTTGCCTCTTTGCCATTGGATTACACACCATAACTGAGCACCAAGCGGAGCCTTTAATGCTTTGAGAGTGTGAGCGTTGTCATTTCTGATAACTGTTGTAGCCGACTGGCAGCAGGGCTAGCATCATCGCACATCCAAACTTTACTCTCTGTTCTTAAGCAACTGTTACATGACTACATTTTTGGGGGGCAAAAGAGGTTGGTCACTTTTGTCTTTAAACTTTAAACAAAGTGGCGTTTCACGAAATGTTTGTGTGTTAGATGTACATTTGTTTTGGTGTTTTTCTGATAAATTCATGACTGTACCTCAGGAGTCTTTTTAATGCACGTTCTGTTCTCTCAGTTCTTAAACAGCTTTTGGGTGAAACGATTTTCCTACAATGCACAGTAATGGGCTCCACATGTTCTCCAGATCAGAGCACCAAAACCCATAATTATTCATGCTATATTTAATTTGCCTTACTTTAGTGATGCTTTATTCTGTACATAATGTAAGAAAAATGTTCTAATGACAAAAACACTATGCAAATCAAGGATATTTTGGGTATAATCAAGTTTAGGATATTTTCAGAATGGGAAGGGGTATTTAAGCTTTTATGAGAGTTTCTGTTGCCATGTTTTTTCCCTTACGAGGTTATAGTAGAGGCTAGTAGTTATGGTTTGTCACCATCTTCTATTTAGGGATTGTGTAGGGTGTTGTTTTTGTTGGGAGAAGTCTGACATATCACTGTTGGGAGAGTCGTAGTTTTGCATCTGTTGAAAACCATCTCACATTGTAATGGTTACTGAGGGCAAACTGTTGGAAATTGCCTTTATTTTAGTCCATGTATTGCACATGGTTGTTAGTATGGTATGGTTGTTAAAATGAGATGAGAAATATTTTGTTACAAAGCATGCCTCTACTGTCTAAATGAATTTACCAGGACAGAAATGGTTTTAAATTGATGCCTAAATTATGATTTTAGTTCACATTATGAATTTGAATGGATTTACACAGGAGTAAAACACAATTTTACAGTATAAGCTTAACATTTATAGTGATTTTTTTGTTTGTTTAATTTTTTTACTTGAAGCTGTAAAGGAAAGGCCTTTGGGACTGAAGACGTGCAACATATGTTGTTTTGTCCCATTATTTCTGATGCGTTCTGTTTGTTTCATATTTGACTCCATAGAAGACACCAACACTGCCTTCAAAAATAAAGTATCTGTTTCTTGATAAAACCTGGTTTCTAGACGTAAAAAGATCAATCACCATCCATTCACAACTTGATAGAAAGATGCAATTAATATAAATGTGGACATTTACCCGGGGAAATGAACATTTCTGAAGATAATTTGTTGTAGTTTTATTAGATCTTGAAAAATATGTTGTAAATGATTAGAATTGTTTACACAGATTTTTTTCAGTTATGAAAAGATTCAGACTGAGATAAAGGACTGCTTCGACTTGATCTAACAAAAAGCAAATGTACTTTTGTGCGAACACAAATTATTAGGAGAAAGAAATGGGTAAGAAAGGAGGATGAAAATGCAACTGTTGCAAAACTGCACAAGGTTGATCAATGCTGTCATCTCATAAATCCAGCTAATAGGAAGAATTATGTTTAATTTTAGTTTTAAATCTGGATTGTGTATTTTTGTTCCATTTAAATCCATTCAGTTTTGGCTTGATGCTGTGCAGGCAATACATTATGCAGTAGGATCTTTTTGTACTTTTTACAAAAATGGCTTGGAAATGTATATTTGTATCAATCAAAGCCAGTTTCACAATTGTTGAATAAGTCTTTCTCTGTGGTAAAAGAGAGTTTCAGAGCACTTTATCAGCCTTTTCATATTGCAGTGCCACACTGCCCTGCTGACACAGACCCTCGACCAGCACAGATTCAGTCTGTGTAACTTACCCAGCACAGTATAACAATCACTGTTTTGGCAGCATTGTGGCATGAAAATGGGTATTATAACCAGTTTCTGTCTCAGTAGGTTCTTATTCCAAAGATTCATCCTTTCTGACACCATTTGGCCTCAGTTTTCTGTCCAAGTTATAATCAGGTTGCTGTTTGTTGCTGATGTCTGAGAGACAAAGGCATGCCTCTTTTAATAAAAACAACTTGTGGTAAATGAAACTGGATGCACTTAATGTGTTGACTTCCACACACACACACACACACACTTTTTAAACAAAAAAAAATGAAAGGTTTTCAAACCAGAAGCCAGAAACGGGTTTCACCTGACACAATCAATATATTCTTTCCTTTTTTGCCAGGGGTGGTTTGTAGCTGTTTGCTCTGTAGACACTGACGTCCTCATTTAATACACATTTCCTTTCTGAACAGCCCTTCCCCCAGAGAGAGTTTGTTCAGAACTAGGTCTTGTTCCTGGGTAAACGCACAAGAGCTTACATTCTCCATTCACATGCAATGACTATGAAATACTGCAGCTGTGATGGAGAAGCTCATAAATATCCTGTTCATCAGTATTACATGAATGCACAAGATAAACATATTTTTTGCTATGTAAACTGCGTCATTTTATGCCTGTGCATGCAAACACAAGTTATTTCATGGGTTAAAAAACAGCATGAAACTAAATGAGGGATCAAATATGTACAGGGGGTAAAATATGGGGCACTGGATGCTGTCAGACTTCAACATTTGTCAGAAACACCAACCAGGAACCACAAGCATTTAAAGCTAATACATCCAAAACAAAATCTAATTTTGTAATAAAAAAGCTCCAACAGCTCTAGGGGCTGTGCAGTAGCCACACAGGCAGTCTGCACACAGGTGCAGCTGACCAGAAAACCACTCTGTCTGTCTGCTACAGAACGAGACTCTTTTTCTCTGGAAAAAAAAAAAAAAAACACTGTGAAAGATGTAATTTTTATTATCTCCAAATGGGACTAGGTGCAAAAATACTGGGAATAACTTGGTTTCAAAATAAGACATCTTAAATTAGTACATTTAAATAAACTGCACTGAATGTACAAACCATTAGAGGCAAGAAGCAAACTTATGAGACCAGGCAACGGCCATTATTGTGTCTTAATTGGTGAAAGGTAAAAGGTGTAGATGAGAAGACGCAGACAAGTTTAAGGACATTTAAGATGAAGATTGTGTACAGAATCTGCACCTCAATATCGGAGAGAATCCATATGTAATGCACCACAATATAGAAAGTATTACAAGTCAAATAACATGCTTCAACCACAAGAGGGAGCTCATTGATTGCTCTCCTGCCTGGATGTCTGAGATAGGCAGGGTTTCTGTTGCCTCTCCTGATAAGAGATCCCCCGTCATGTCAGCAATTTCATCTTCTGCCTGTGTGATTTTCAGGCCTCACAAATGACCATAATAGCCAATATGGCAGCGGCCAATGGTACATAAAGTTATATTAAAATGGTTATATCGAATTATAAGCAGGACTGTTTAGAGGAATCGTTCTTGAAATAGAAATCTTTACTATCTAACAGGATCATTTCAATGTCTCTTAAATGTTTAATGAGTTTTCCACGAGCAATTGTATTTTTTCCATTTTACATAAAAGTCTCATCAGCTAGTCAGAATATGAAAACATATATTTATTGTATCTTGGGATTCACAAATGCCTTTTATTCCCTAATAAAATGAATAAAATGGTGATACAACACTGCCACAGAGAGATTACTCTGAAAACCTTTATTACTTTTTAAACTCATAAATACAGAAGATAATGGTTGTTGTCGTCCGGTGAAAACACTGGTCAGTATTTACAAAAATTCTCAGGAACTAAGGATGGTAGCTTCATTTTCAGCTTTCATTATCAACCCACAGAAGACAAGACACCATATACTGCAGTGTGACATGATTACTCTGCATATCTGCATTTTCATACAGGTCTACAACATCGTTGTCAAATCGTTTGTCTTTCATGAAGGTCACGTATGCCATGACTTGACTCTCGGTCTGCGATATGGCTGGGTCTTGCAGGATAGTCGGACCTTCATGAAGTCTTCTCTTGTAAGATCGCCCTCACCAAAACTGGGTCAGCTCGGCCACTGGTCTCTTTCTGAACCAGCCCCATCAGCTTGTTCAGAACTTTCTTGTTTCCATTTCTGATGAGGTGAACCTACAAAGAGCCACAGCAAACACAAAACATCTCACACATGCAAAAAAAACAAAAAAAAAAACCCAATGTAATTGCAGGTGAGAATTTTCATGTGAGCCCTCACCTCATCAGGGTGCAAGTCCACCACCTTCTGGCAGATGCTGTGCAGCTGTGCGGCGTCACTAACAAGACCCAAGTCCTGTTCCTGGATGATCTGCGGGGCCGTCTTGCCTGATGACCTCCACATCTCCTGGAACACCTGAGAGCGGGGAGAAACCAGGAGGACGCAGGTGAGAACCAGAATACAAACAAGCACTAGCTGGGGTGTTTGTAGTGATGACAGATGAAGGGGGATAATTGCATGGTCTGTGCAGCTGACTGACCTGCTTGGCAACCGAAGAGGAGATGTGTCCCGTTTCTTGGAGTTCCAGCAGCTCAGCCAGGGCAGAAGGAGAGATTTGGCTGAAATCAAATAAAGGGTTGATTTAAATACAGTTTAATAGGTGTACTGAAGAATTAGTGATATAAATGGAGGGGGAGAAGGAGGGAGAAAGAGTGGGAGTGTCAGACTGAAAGGCCAAAGAGTCTATCAATATTTGTGATTTGACTGTGATGTGTTTGTCTTTCCTATGTCTTCTTGTTTATTCCCCAGGCTACCAGACAAACAGAATCAAAAAGCCTGTTAGAATATATTAAGCAGAGACACAGTTTCATTCAGTGTACTGCAGGCCAGACAGTCTGCCTCAGCTAAATCTCCTCCAAACATGACCTAGACTCTCTGGGAAAAACAGATGAAAAGTATCCATCTTTACAAACACAACTGTTTAAGCTTCAAACAGAGCAGTGATTCCCAACCAGGGGTACTTGAACCTCAGGGGGCACACGGAAAGCTCAACTAATTAACAAACTACAAACTGTAATTCGATTAAGAAATAGATCCACATATTTGTGTTAAGGAGAACACCAACCAAATAGGATTACCAATTGGTATGATGCAGATCTTTAGTAAATTTACAATAGCCGGTAAACTGCCCATCAACCTGACTCAGTTGTGACACATGAACACATGTTGCAATTGAGAGTGCATGAAAACTAGTTAGCAAGTGAGTAGACAAGTTGAAATTGTTTGCTAAACTAAAAGATAAATGATAAGCAGTTGAAATAGTTAGCCAAAAGTAATGAATAAACAGTTGAAATAGTTAACTAAAAGTAATGAATACATGGTTTAAATAGTTAGCTAAAGGTAATGAATAAACAGTTAAAATAGTTAGCTAAAATAATTAACAAATGGTTGAAATATACAGCTAAAAGTAATGAATCAACGGTTGAAATAGCTAAAAGTTGTGAATAAACTTCTTAGTTAGCTAAAATTAATGGATAAATGGTGGAAACATCCAGCTTCTGGCACACCAGGTGTTAGTAGGATAACTGCAAACTTTACAAAAGCAACCTGAACATTGACACTTCAAATGTATAATTTTCTTAAAACCATATCCACTTTTATATAGTTAAAAGTGTTATATAACTTCCAGTTCATAATCCATTCATAAGAACATATTTGGGTGGTGCCAGCGAGGGGGTACTTGAGCTCCTCATTGAATCCTCATTATATTTGTTTTCAAATTCTTCCCTTTTTTTAATTTTTTTTACAAGGCATTAATGTAGGCCTGGCATCATGCTGTCACCAGCCGGCCATAAAATCAGCCACTGGACCCGCAGTGAGTTTCCCTCGTGGGCAGCTGCCAGCACACCCAGCAACTTTTGTGACTGAACCCTTGAAAGAGTGACTTATCTCAGCTGGTGGAAGCGCCCGAACGAGCTCTTAATGACATGTCTGGAGTTTCACTTCTCTGGCTGCCTGACCAATATGCTTCCCAATTTCTTATTTCATTTATCCTACTGAAGGGCTTAAAGCCAGATGGGCAAACGGAGGTTTGGACATATTATACAGGACAGCCAAGATAAAAAAAAGATTTGATATTGACTGTCATCATATCGGCGCACAAGGAGATACATGCATCCTTATGAAAACTCTTCAAAACCATTTATTTTACGCCAGAAATGCCAGTTATTTCCTTCTGGCTCCACGCACTAAAAATGTTTTCCTAAGTACGTATGTATTTGAGTTTCTCTGTTTCTTCCCTGCCTGCAGCTTTCGACAGTCCTGCCGACCACTCTTTGTTTTTCTTTAACTCTCATCCTTTCAACCAGAGCAAATGCATCATTATACATAAATAAACACCAGCAACTTTGTGGTTTAGTCACACACAAATGCATCACAACATTCTGGGAATGGAAGATAAAGTAAAGCTCACAGCATCTGCGCTGACGTCAACCCATTACTTGTTTCAATTTCATTTGCTCTGTAATGACTTTATTCCAAGAAATGATCATAGAGCAATATTTCTCTGAGTTGAACAATAGTGAAAAATATTCATTACAACTGACTCAACAAGCTTAAGTGAAGTTTCTAAAGTCGTGATCTGGTGACTGACCTTCAGTCAGAGCTTCACAAATACAACTCGGATGCATCCAGCCACCTTCATTTGTCATTTCACTGCAGACGCTGTTAAACTGCCATTTTAAGAAAATTGCTCAAATGAAATGAGTTGAAATGAGTGTCTGATATTTAGCGTCACAGTATGCCATAAACAGAAACAGTGGGAGACAACTGGAGTCATTTCTTCATAGCTGGTGGCGAGATAAGCATCTTCTTGTTTTTTGAAGCACAAGTGTGAAAGGTACTATGGCAACTCTCTTTGTATCAAAATATCAAGAAGACTTTATTCAATTTCAAGAGTGTTTTGAGACATTTACAAAATCCAACATGTTCCAGCTAACAGGGCCTTCAGCAGGGAGATATCAAAACAACACCTTCTCCCAAAAAGTAATGATTTCACTAATGTAATTGGATTTGTCAAAACAGGCTTTTCCCTGACAGGCTGTCAGACTGTCGCAGGGGTTTTCTCATCCAACAGACACAAAGAATTAGGGAATATTGGATGATTTATGAACTCACACATGTTATTGTTATATGGTATGCGACAGTCTAATCAGTATTTGTGAACACTAAGAATCTAATAATCATTCATGTCAATCAAACCAAACCAGTACAGTGTAGAATGGTTCATGGATAAGAATTATGTTATCTAACTTAAGTTGATGTGCTGTTGTTTCATTGTAGCTTGACTATAAAAACATTATTCTGGGGCACTGTACAGCACAGAAAAAAATCTTTTTTTGTGGCTAAATGCTCTTTGTTCCAGTGCAAACCTTCTTGGGGAATAGAGAGGAAGCAGTTCAGTAACTTAGATTTTAATGGCACCTCCTATTGAGCCAAGAACAACTTGTTGTTATGTTAATGTCTGTCAAGGGTGGGAATCGGTAGCAACCCCAAAATTAGACTGATCTTTTACAACTGAAGTGAGTTTTTTTATTATGATTCTTGTTGCCCTGCACGTTTTGTTGAGTAGACAACTACTTATTATTTTTCCTTGCTTAGAAATTCAGTATCATTAGGACTGCGGCTATTGTTTGATTCAGTATGATGCCAGCTACCTGCACATAAAAATGTCACAATATTTAAAGCAATTTAACAGACCTCATTCAATGGCACAGTCGTCCCTACATATGAAGCATATCATTACGTCAGCTAGAGCACTGAAAGTAGCTCTTGCATTAGCTGATTGGCATCAGCTGCTTCATTCATGCTTTAAAATCATCGGCTCATTCACAATTGTGTGGCTATCAATTGGCTAATTACGTCTAATCATATTCATGCGGGTGTACAGCACTGCCATCATAACCTGGAACTTCTTGCTATTGTGTCGCAGTCAGACCGGACTTTGCTTCCCATTCATTTCTATGTGGAAGGGGTTGAGACCAGACGCTTCTGGTCGTGAATTTATCCGCCGCATGAGTGCAAAGACAGTGAAGGACGGTGACAGAGGTTAAAGTGTAACTCCACCCTCAGATTCTACTAGAACTGTCTCTCCCAGCAAATTCTCCCAGCGAGGGAACAACTGTAGGAGGCGTGGCCTCATGGCTGCGTAGTGTGTGGGTCAGGAGACACAGGGGAGACTGACTGACACTGATTAGAGTCTTTTTTTATATAAATTTCATGACGTAGACAGGTCCCAACCGGTCGACTCTATGTCAGCATTGGCCTCGCAGGTTCAGGGCTGATTTGAAACAGTAGATGGCGTGTTGAGCCATTTTCAACCCATGAAATGCAGATTTTTATACATTTGGTAAGAAATGTCAATAGTAACACCACCATTGATGTGTTTCATCACAGTACAGTCATATCATTTAGTTTACAGCTCAAAAAAAAAACATGTTTAAGTGTGCAGTACCTCTTTTATGACAGTAAAATGCTGCATAAATTGTGACTTTGTGGACTGCTGTTGTTAACCTAGCTCCTGCAGTTCATGTTTACAACCCTACTCATGTCATTTCACATCCGCCCTGCTTTTGGCCACTCCACGTGAGTATGTCTTGCAAATTTTGGTCTGACTGCAACTTCACTCTGCTGATAGGCACATGCCAGCGTCGTTTCCTGCCAGAACTCCCTCCACCACCCCAAACTCCTCCGTATGTGCTGAGTTTTTGGTGTTTTTGATTTAGCTAAGATCCAATGTTCATGCATGCGTTTATCAAGAGGGGATTAGTCCTCACAGCAGAACCCTCCTTGCTGCTGGGATTTTTTGAGAGCTCCCTTAAAAAGCAGAGCTCTGTATGCCAAATCTATCTGTAAAACCATCTGCTATAAATGGTCAGTTCCTTGAAGTAAGTGTCTCAGACTAAAGTTTATTCATGAGTTACAGGATATGGAGCTGAACTTATGACACCAGATATAATAAATCACTTTTACATGACAATTCATTTTGACAAAAAATCCCAGTTTTTCACATGAAGCCTTGAAGCAGTGGCTTGTGACACCTTAAAATAAAGAGAAGCCTGACAGAGACAGACTGCATCTGGAGAGTGAGAAGTTTTTCTTTAAGAGTATTTTTGGCCATTTTTATGCCATCATTATAGACAGCAGAGAGAGGACAGGAAATAAGGGAGAGAGAAATGGGAGAGAAAGGTCCCTAACCCCTAAGCGACGGGGGTGCCCCAAGTGAATAGTTTAACTTTTTTTTCTAACCTTATTCTTTTCAGGTTGTTTCATTTGTGGCCTTCGGGCTGAAAACTATTCAGTATTTTACAAGAAAAAAGCAAAAGTTTGAGTAAATCCAGAGAAAAGTATCTCATGACGTCCTGACTCTCAAGTTTAAAGTCCTCTTCCCATGAGTACCTTTATCTGTACATGTTCCATTCCTCCTTCTGCCACAGCTTGAAATCACTCAGCATTTTCAGATACAGCATGCAAAAGGTACAAAGTGAGCGAGCCAATCATAAGAGGCTCAGAGGGGTCATGTGCTTGGGGCCCTGACATCTGCACTGGCAGCAGAATAGCACTGCATTCATGAGTGATGATGATGGCATTATGTGAATATTGTGAAAGGGATGTCTGTGCATGTCTCACCTCTGGCTCACACTCATGTCTTGCTGTTTGAGGTGGCCCACTAGCTCATTTGTCACCCAGCCGATCACCTTCCTCGGCTCCTTCTTGGTCGCCTTCAACACCGCCTCAAAGTACTCCACCAGCCCGTCCTCATTCTGCAACAAAACACCATGAAAATGCTTTTATCACATCACATGCATATTATCTAATTAGGATCAAATCTTCCCAGCAGAGTCCGGCAGTACACAGCTGCCTGCTGGATTCAAGCAGAACTGTATCCAAGCTGACTCTGCTTGGACTCAGATGGCAATTAAAAGAAGGATGCAGGAAACAGATTGGGGGAATCAACTCCTATCTCACCGGTTGCTTTTACCCACTTATAAACTCACCACCAGAGTGAAGCTGTGCTCGGGCAGGATGCCGTACGTCTGCACCAGCCTGTCTCTTTTGACACTGGGTAGCTCTGGCAGCCCTTCCCTTATCTTCTGCACCACCACCGCCTGGCACGCATCAATGCCAGTGGGCAGCGATGCGTTATCCTCATACACAATCAGAGGGGGCAGGTTGGGCTCTGGCATAAACCTGAAGGGAGGGCGGGTGGAGAAAAAAAAGGGAGGGGAGGGAGGGGGAGGAATGGTTTATCAGCAGTACAGATAAGCTTAGAGAAGAGAAGGTTGGCTTTTGTTGAGATACTAATAGTTCTCTTGACACCACACTTGTAACATTTCACTTTCTCCCCTAATCATTTGACTCCATCAGCCTTAAACCTGTCTATCATTCCCCTTCCTAAACTCTCACACACACACACACACACACACACACACACACACACACACACACACACACACACACACACACACACACACACACACACACACACACACACAGAGTGGTCCAGATCTTGAGTAATGTCTGTTTATTTCGCTCCATCTAGCTGCCACTCAGAGGCTCTCATTCTCTTTCAGCCCCCACTGAGAGCAAGATCACATTCTCATATCATAACAGCACGTCAGCAAACACAAGCTCCCGGGACACAAAATAAGCACAGATATGTAGAGAGCCCACAAACTCACACTCACCTGTAGTCCTGGAGACCCTCTTTGTCCCTCATAGGAATGGTCTCCCTAGAGAAAAACATGCACACGTCATAAATGATCAACGTTTTGATTTATAAACATGTGTGTCAAAGCTTTCAAAGATATTAGAAGACATTTAACTGGAGGAATTGCAGCACATATCTGAGATACCTTTAACGGCTCTGCAGTACCGTTTAGAGCTCAGACAATGAGTTGATTAATCAATTAGTCGGTCAACAGAAAATGAATCCGCAACAAATTTGATAATCAAGTAAGAGTTGAAATAATTTTTCAAGCACAAATGCCAAAAAGTCACTGGGTCGAGCATCTCAAATGGGAAGATTTGCTGCTTTTCCTTGTTTTCTGTAATAGTAAACTGAATATCTTCCGATTTTGGACTGTTGGTCAGACAAAACAAGACATCTGAATATGTCAACTATAGACCAAATCATCAATTGATCAACAGATCAGTCGATAAAGGAGAGGCTCGCTAGTTGCAGCCCTAACCCCTAACCCCCCCAAAAAAACTGTGTAGTAGTACAGCTAATTGCAAAAAAAACCCCCAAAAACTGGGAACTTATGAGTGATGCCTTCCTGCCAGCCTTGCTGTCAAGTGTAGTCAAATCTGTAGCTACCATCACAGGAACGAGAAGAAAGAGCCAATCACAGGCCATCACACACTCTATTTAACATACCACCATGTATCCTGGACATGCAAGGCCTCATGGGAAATAGGCAGAACACCAGAAGATGATCAAGGCCTCAGCTGTGTGTGAGCTGGCTCATTCTGTGAGCTCGTAAGCCTGTGAGTAGCACATAGCTCACAGATAACACAGGACGACGGCAGCTTCCAAATGGCTCCATTCATCATGATTACCATGATGGTTCCCCCTCAGCAAAGCTCAGGACTAATGAACCAGGCAGAGATCCCAGTCACAGGGTGTTGTAGTGGCTAAGGCTTGGCATCATGGCGCTGCTCTTTCATCCTCTTACCCCGATTTGGAATCATACGCCCGGGTCTCGTTTTGCACCGTACCCCCTCTCTGCAGGACACCGATCTGTCTCTGGATCTCGTAGTCTGGTGATGTAAGGGAGAACATGAACACAAATGCAGACAGTTTATTCAATAACACCAGCACACACAAATATAATTTTGTGGTAAATGCCAAACATCTGTTGTGATACACTGGCAATCCTCAGGTCTCTCACTGGTGGCACATTATAACTGTGATAAACGATGTTTTTCTCCATGACTTTTAAATACCAGTTCGGCAGCAGAGTAAATTTGATACAACTTTATTGATAAATAATTCAAGCATAGCACCACGGGATGTCACACCATGCTTAAAAACCTGCATGTAAAATGCTGAAAGTGAAGCTCAATCAACAGTCAGTGAAGTTAGAGTTGACATAAAATCTATGCTTTTTTTTAAGTGAGCAGCTGCGAGAAGCCAATTCAGCTTCGCATGCTGATATAACACAACTAATTGTTTGTGACTGGTTGTCAGTCCTCAACTTATGCTTCACAAGTTACTGTCAATATTAACTATGCTTCCTGTCTTAACGTCTCTTCATAAATCCAGCTAAATCCTTGTTTGCAGTTAAACAAGAAACAAATTCTATATTTAAGTATGAAAGTAATGAAAATATGACGCTTTTGTTACACCTGACAGGTACAAAATTGCAGGAGTGTGTGTATGCATGTGTTTCTCTTTGGATTCTTTGTATGTGTGTGTTTCCAGTGTTTGAACAAGTATTTAGATCATTTACTTAAGTAAAAGTAGCAATACCACCCTGTGACAACACACCATTACCATTAAGTCCTACATTGAAAATATTACTTTAAGTACATAAAAGTATTATTTGTAAAATGTACTTAAAGTATCAAAAGTAAAACTAATCATAATGCAGAAATATGGCCCCTGTGAGTGTTATAATAAATATATTTTAGATATTTTTTGGCCATTTTTTTCGCCTTAATTGGACTGAGTGAGGTGAAGAGGCAGACAGAAAATGGGGGGAGAGAGAGGGGGCAAAATAACTAGTAACTAAAGCTGTCACATAAATGTAGTGGAGTAAAAAGTACCAGTACTGGTCCCGGTCAAGAAATGGTACATAATGCCCTGTAAAACGCTGAATTGTTGTTTTTACACTTTTTGTACGGATTAAACAAATGCGATACAACAGGTTAATTAGTGAGCTTTAGAGGTGCCGGTAGGCAGATTTTGTTAAGTTTGAAAAGAGCCAGGCTAGCGGTTTCCAGTCTTTGTGATAAGCCAAGTTGGCTGGCTGCTGGCTATAGCTTCATATTTGCTATTGCGGTAACAATCTTCTCATCTAACTCTCTAAGAAAGCAAATAAGCATATTTTCCAAAATGTCAAACATTTCCTTTAAGTATAGTACTTGTGGAAATGTATTTAGTTACATTCCACTACTGTGTTTCTTACCTTTTTTTTACCAGTGTGACTTGTAGCACACACATAATTACAAACACAAGTAATTCTTTCAGCGTGCAAATGTCAACTCACAAAAAGGTCGTTACTTTCAGAGTGTGTGTGTGTGAGCAATTATGCAGCCAATTGAGACCCTGTGTAGATGAAACAGTGTTCAAAGTACCTCCATAAATATCTGTCACACACTTAAGCCATCCTTCCATAAAATTTTGAACTTTTTATGGTGCTTACCTATCGCTCTAGCCAGGTATCGGACGCTGTTGATGTTCTTCACCTCTGTCCTGATGCCCAGGGGCTCGCCTGGTTTGTGGACCGACACATTGGCATCTACTCTCAGCTGGCCCTCTGTGGAGAAACACGAACAAGATGCACGCTGAGTGGGAAATAAGTTTGGGTTTAGAGGTGTAGCAGCTCAGAAAAAAAAGAGAGAGGAAGGCAGAGAGACAGAGGCAGAGAGTGATTTCCATACCAGACATGTTGCCTTGACAGGTGCCCAGGGCTTGCAGGATGAGCTGTAGCTCTCTGACAGCTGCCGCAGCCTCCTCTCCACAGCTCATGTCAGGCTCCATCACCAGCTCCATTAGACCTACACCTGACGCATGTGAAGACAGCTGTGTTTTACATCTCCAAGGTATCTGTCACATGGAGCTCTGCAACAAACCTCAACAGTTCTCACTTTGTTGAGCAATTTAAATCTATACAATAATGTCTGCCTGCACCTTTTTGTCTTCCAGTATTAAAGTAGAAAGATAGTGTTATAAAATGTTTCTTATTGTGAACAAATTTCATGAAAAGACCAAAGCCAACAATGTGTTAGTATGTCTCTCAAAACTTTTCCAACTTCTCTACTGTCTGTCACCCTCAGCCCCACGCCCATTCGTTCCTACTGAAGATGGAAATTTTTAAAAACAGTCAGAAATATATAGTTTCTTTTTTTTTTTTTTTTTTTTTAAGTTTAAGTCATTTCCTAAAACAGCTGGGCACTGCAGTTTATAGAAAACTCAAATAGTAGAAAATAGAGCATTTGTTGGGGACTATTTTCAGCTCAAAATAAACTACAGAGCCCATGTTCATAGTAATGAAGGAACATGTCACTCAGTGCAAAGGTGTGGCTCATTGATGTGTTTTTAATAGCTTTTGGACAGCAATGAGGGTCTATGTCACAGAGGAGCTTTGGCTACACAGACAATACACATTGGTAAGATCAAGTTGCTTTTCATGGGATCTGTTGACAATAAGAGAAGTATAGAACACCCTGAGACTTATCCTTTAATCGTAGGGCACAGCCTAACACTCTATAATGTTACCTGCTCTGTTGAGGTCTATGAGTGTCTGGCTGCGGAGGTCATCATGGAGACTCTTGCCACTGTCCTGCTCCAGCTGAACCTGTTTGATGTTGACAGTTTTCCTGATCACCTGGCTCCTCTTTTTTCCTCCGAGGAGGCTGTAAGTCAGCATGCCGTCTACTGCGATGGGCTGCCGTAGCTGAGTGATCTGGTATCCAGCCTGAAATTTGAAAATACATCAGCAAAAAAATTTTGTGCTGTAAAACTCTGGGCCGCGAGGTTGTGTAGTAAACAGAGGACCCAAAACCTCAAAACTCTGTGTTGCTCTTCTCAACTGTCGCTAAGTTAGAATCTAAACAGTTTGTTGGCTCATTACAGTGCCACCAACACACCTTACCGTTTTTTAAAAAGGAAGTAGTGTATGGTGAGTCAAGGACGAGAACAAAAACATCACTATTGAACATACTTAATCCCACATATTAGGAATGAAAACTTCACTTCCTTGAAACCAACATTAAAGGTGACATCATGCTGCACTAGTACCCGTAATTAAAAACTCCAACTAATACACTCTTTCATGAAATACAACAGTCTCTTGCAAACTGATATCCATCTGGTTCACTTTGGAATAGCAATATGACCTAAAATCTATATGAAGATAAATGATCAGATTTACCTTGAAAACAATACTTTTTCTCCTGCAGTGCATTTATTGCCCTTCTAATGTTGGCTTCTGATACATATATCCTATGTAAATTACATCCATGTTAACTGTTAATGTTAATTACAGTATGATGATAATATTTAGCTGTTGACTGGTTGGTTGAACTTTTGTTAGATGTCACTGCTTGTAGCTATTTTCAGGGTATAGACATATACTAAAAATTGTATATGAGTGAATTTGGGACAATAAAAGAAACAATGTGAGTAATTCAGTAAATTAAGTTTATTGTACAGTCATACTTTGAGTAAATAAATTCAATGAACTTCTTTTTTCAATAGAAAATAAATCAAATTATAGAAGCAAGTTACCATTTGCTGGTGCTGCTATTTCACTCAAGGTTTCTACTCACAAAACCATGACAATAAATATTTCACCTGCTCCTCTATTCCTAAAAGAATCTGCTGCCCCAAGTATTAATTTCCCACGTTACTATGGCAACCACATCACAGGAACTACACATTAATCATACTTATGCTAAAGAGAGCGAGGACGTGGGAGAAGAGATTGGGGGGCTGTTAGTCACTGGCTTTCTGTACAATGTGTCTGATCGACACAATCAATCACCGCCACACCTCCTCCTTTTAAAACAAATGAGAGAGAAAAAACAGACTGTTGGGGACTGTTTTCTTTTTCAATTTCTGTTCTTCTTGGTGGATTCAATCTTTAAATCTGCTGGATTTTGTGAACACTGTTGCAGCTTATCAAAAATCCCCTGTTTCCTACTTAATCTTTTCATGAGTTTTGTCTCAGCCGTTGAAAATGTTGTTTCTGCTGGCTGAAGCACGAGCATGCCACTGTACATTAGGGAGCATCTGTATAAGTGAAGACTGTTTGCATTTCCTGCATAATAAATCAACTACTGTTGCTACATAATGAAGGGTGGAGCAAGTCTGTTGTTAATAAGATCCTGGTAGCCACATTAAGTTTTCCCAATTACACTGTGACAGCAGATTGAGCGTAATGAGCAGTGATGCTCCAAACACGTCCTGTGACTCCTCCTCGCCCTTTTTTATATCCAAAGTTCAGATGCATGGCTGCTCACACACTGTACATACAGAATTGGACACACACACACACACGCTCTCATTTCTCACGCCTGTACACTGATGTTCTTCTCTCCCACCCATGGAGGTCACAAAAACATTCATGGCTCTCATTAAAACACATGTCAAAGCTTCAATAGCCAGGCCATGTCTGTTTATTTGGAGGCTTAATTTCTCAGGGAAATTGTAATTATTTGCTTTTGCTGTGGAGCTGCTGAGGCACGTTATTAAAGGGCCGTTAAAAACTTTATATATGTGTCTTGCCTGCCATTTCAATGGAAAGAAGGAATGCTGGTTGGGCAGCAGCATTAATCATTTAATGAGCAGCTGTAGTGTTTTACAAAATGCAATCAGGGATTTCTAGTGGAACATATCAATAATGTACAACGCAATTTACAAATGTATTTTTCAAGGGTGGGATAATTTCTCCCTCGGTCCTGCTACTGGTTTGGTTTTACGAGCATGGATTTCACTCAAACTTTAAGTCAAATGTGCAAAATGTCCCATCATCTGCATAATTAAAGTCACTCTAACTTCAGTTTATCAAGCTGCTTCACACCACACTGGCACAGATCACTCTTTTTGAGCAGCTGATGAGACTAATGCAAACTCAATAATTACAAACAAGGCAACAGCAGGTATTGTGCACAGGGCACACAGTCCAATTTAAAACACAAATAAAGGTTCAGACTCAACCTTCTGGCATGGGTTGTTTGGGAAATCTCACAGAAAAATAAAAACTGTAATCGGGTATTATCGTCCCTGCTGTGCGTGTCAACTTTTGAGAAGGTGATGCAATCTTCGGTAAACACACAGAAGAGCGAGAGGAACCCAACAGTAATCCCTGCACTTCTGGAGGGGACTTTGCTGGAATTTCAAGATACATGGACTTTCTGGGGAGATAATGGATCCTTACCTTGGTGATTAAAATATGTGCTGCTGCAACTTTGTGATAACCAGTAAGTCTGTGAAATATTAAATGGGAAAAAAAACTCTATCTATCAAGATCTACAGAAAACTGTTGTGCTCCATCAAGCCCTATCAGTCACATTTTCAAAATAAAGTCAAGTTAGCTCATAAATTAGAGCAGAAACTAATCAGAAATATATATATATTTTTTAAAAGAGATGCAGTGCAATACAGCAATAAAAAAAACAGTGCAATAAAAATACCAGCTCAAGCTCTTTTTTTGTGTATTACTTGCTACTTCATGAGGGTACTCTGATTTTAAGCCACTTCTTTGGGCAATTTCTATGAAATACTACCAAAGGAAAAGAAAATCGGTCTCTTAAGTTCTTCAGTCCATAATTACCCTCCTCATTACCTTGCCCAAAGCTGCGTTAGCATAATATCTTACCAGGGAAAGGCTGACATTGAAAATTCAAATTGCAAAAATTCTCTAACACCTTTCTTCCGAGAATTTCGAGATTTATTAGAAGAGGTCTCTGCAGAGCAAGTCACTGTAGAGTTCCCATGACATTTTGTCTTTTCCATCTAAGCCTTAAAATGTCACTCATAATGGCAGTAAAATTACCCCGGGGCTCTGAGGGGTAGTGAAACCTTGCCATGCGAGCACTCCATTACAGAGAGCAAAGTGAACATCACTAGGGCAAGACTGTTAAATGGAAACATCAGTGTTAAAGTGGGTTTTTATATCGAAATACCTCTACCACTGCCTTACCAGACTGCTATTCTGCTATACGATATGTTGTTTGATAGTCAAATACTAACCACTTTCCCATGTCATGACCATAGGACTGATACGTAATTCCTCAAATAACATGTTGGCAAACATGTCTCTTCTACTTCTTGGATTCTTTAACAGCAGTAAATTTGAAAACAGCAATAAGAAGAATTTAAAGCTGCAAATTTTGGCAAATTGGGAGCAGTGGAAAAAACAGCTGTGAACACAAAATTGACATATCATCACCTTTTAAGCTGATACGGTGAACTTGTTAGCAAACAGTTGCTTTTTTAAACATACAGCAGTTACAGAGAGACATTAGCATTCATTTGGAGTCATGTTTCTGGCTAATATAAGTCGAATATTCGCTCTCTTTTAGCTCTGTATTTGGTCTCCTCCAACTCCTGAGGGAAATATCTGTCTCTTAAGCCGCTAAATGCTCCACTGTATTCCCCAGCTAGTTGCTAAGTGTGTCTGTATGCTGTTTGGTGCTGAGCAGGTTGGGTACAGCTGGTTTTTAGAGCTCTATGAGAGCGGTGAGAGTGAACCAAAACATTAAAGTTGCGGACTCGAGGGGGGCTGCAGATTTGGCTGATAATTCTCTGTAGGTTCGTCACTACCAGCGACCCCTTTAGCTGCACTAATCAATATTTTGATATCATCAATGGGACAAAAAATGTGAAAGGTGTCACTCATAGTGATAAAAGCACGGCAAGTTATCACCCGACTCTGCAGTTCCCCTCAGCTCGACGGAGCATTTTAGCGTCTTTCAGCTCATTGTTTTGGTTTTATGGTCTGCATCTTTACTGTTTTGGTTTACTCTCACTGCTCTCACCACCATCCTTTCCAGCCACAGCACCAGGCAGCTGTTTTCAGTGAAAAAGCTCTGAAAACCCACTGCATGCTAATTGCCCAGCACCAAACATCAGACACAATTAGCATCTACCTGGTGAACATAGTGTCTCTTTAACAGAGTGTACTCAATGGTAAGTATATGAGGAGTTTCAATTAAGAGATAGAGATAGCCACCATTAGAAAACACCAATGTCTACTCTAAGAAAATGGCTGGTATCTAAGTGAAGTCCATTATGGGTAACTACTGAAGATCATTTTTCAGTCTAATTAACTATTTAATATTCATATCTTATTATTAGTTCAGACAGTTCATAATCAAACGTATCACACCCAGAATTGTTCAGATAGACAACACTACCTTGGGTTTCTATGACTCCTGTAATGATTCATATTATGTGAATAAAAAAAAGCTATCCCCAAATTATCAGCAAAGGCATGGAGAAGGAAATGACCTGTGGATGATGTAAAAATATTAGTGCACTGAAGGAAATGAGCTGGTAAGTGAAAAAACATTGGTCATTTTCTTTAACAGCTTTCGGTCAATCGTCTGTATGTGTGGCAAATAGCATTTTTGCTGCTTCAGCAAGACTTGCTCACTATGTCAATTAGAGCTCATGGCCGGGAGAGTTCATTGGGAGTGTTGTGATGGAGAAGCTGGAGGCAGATGAGGACAGCTTACATCAAAGCAAAAGCAATGATGCAGCATGATGTGCAGGACAATAGTGTCTCTACACTGCTGTTTGTCAGATAAAGTACCCCCACTAATGCCTCTGCTATCGCTCTCCCACCTGTTAAGCTCTAGATGTTGTACAGAAAGTGAGGACATGGAGTGATAAACTCACAGGGAGGTCAGCGTAGAAATAGTGTTTCCTGTCAAAAAGTGACTTCCTGTTTATGGTGCAGTTGAGAGCCAATCCTGTCATCACTGCTGCCTCGACGCATCGTTTGTTCAGGACCTGGGGACACACAGTGACATTACACGATGGCTTGACAACAAAACGATCAGAAAACCACAGGTTAACGTTTGAATTTTACTTTAAACAGCACTTACGGGTAATGTGCCAGGTAAGGATGCATCAAAGAATGACACCAGGGAGTTTGGAGGTGCTGAGAACCGAACCGGTGAGCCGGAGAATAGCTTGGTGTTGGAGTTAATCTGGGCGTGGATTTCCAAGCCCACCACTCCAACCAGCTGCTGGGGAGCACTGAGGCAGAGAGGAGCAAGATTTGGTACAGACAGAACCAAATAAAAGAAACTTCTACTATACAGGCGGACTGAGGATAACAAAATCAGCCAGAACAGTAGCTGTGTACCATGACAAAGGTAAATTATTGTTTCTGTCTGGCTGACTACATGCTAATTCTAAGCAGGCTTTCTGTATGAGTATGAGAAAAGTGACAAAAATAAGTATATTGAAAAAAGTCAATAAGTATGCGTACTACAAAACGCTTGATTTTTGACTGTGCTTTTGATGTACACCATTATCCCACAATGTAATGGAAAAGGAAATTGAGGCACTACTCACAGCTCCAAAAAATTAAAATTAAAATAAATTGCAAATGGTGGTGAGACAACTCAAGAAGTATTAAATCTTTGAAAAGACATTGTTTTCTCTTTGTGACACTCTAAAATCCCAGTTTACTTGACATCCAATGGCACACATTTCATTTTCCATTAGTATAAAATGGTCAAGTTTGTCGATTTCTTGTATATTAACTGCAAATAGATTAGATATAGCACACAATATATACAATTATGTAGTATGACATAGAAATAGTTTGGTCTTGTGTGAAAGGCTGTATCCCCTTCAAATAATGTTTCCCCGTAGGCCAGGGTTGTCTTCAGGTTAAAGGGGAACTCCACCGCTCTGGAGGGAGCTGTCTAAGAAAATAATACTAGCAATGTCATCAGGGTCATCTCAAGCATGGCCAGATTAACCTACTGGGAGACCCCGGGACAAATTCTCCCCCTCTCTGTATTCCTATGCTGGAATAACATGGCTCCTTGTTGCTGTGGGATTATCTGATTAAACACAAATGAATTTAGGAATATGCAACATTTAAGCACAGTACCACATCTTAAAACTAGATTTAGACCATGGGACCCTGTTTAAGACAGTACCTACCTTTAAGACCCTTGTCATGTCAATTTATATTGTACTAGTAATGTATCTCTTATACCTAAACAAACTTACATTCAATCATATTACCAAAAACCAATTTCCTCATAGTGAAACCCAGGCTTTGGGGGATTTGGGGGGGGTCTGTTTTGCACAGTTGGAGATGCTATGGAGTTGCAATATGGGGAGTATAGGATCCAGTGTTAGGGACTAGAATTCAGTGTATGGGCCTACCACGTACAGCTCTAATGTCTTTCTCTTTTCATTTACAAAAAAAAAAAATCTGTCAATTACAAGTGCCCCAACTTTATGAAAGTACAAGACTAAATCACTGGAGTACCACTTTAAGGTATGGGGAAACACAATTTAATGGGGATAACTATGGAAGCCCATTTCCGCCAGTAAAAAAAAAAAAAAAAAAATTATGAGATAAAAAGTCATAATTATGAGATAAAAAAGTTATGATCACTGTTTTTTTGTTTTTTGTTTTTTTTAGACTTCAACCGACGTTCTAAATCAGTCGGTAACCATAGCAACAGCACTTTTGCGTCGCTCTGGCTAAGCTAACTCATCGGTTTAACCAAACTACGACTTACTGACAAACTTTAGAAAATGAGTGGCCATTTGAGCTTCAACAAGTCAGCGAGCGACCACGGTTTAAATCCGATGTATCTTGATATATACAAACTATTCGACTCGGTGGAGGAAACGTCTTCCGTCGTCGTTTACTGCTGCGGACACACATGCAGGTCAGGGGCACTACAACACAAAGTATTCAACCTTAGCAGCCTCACTTACCTTTTTGCTCTCAGCTGCGGTTGACTGTCGCATCGCGAACTTGATGTGCGTGTCCCTCTAATTACACACGAAGCCTTTGGATACAATATTGATACCTGTTTATTCACGTTATGTAGCAGCTCACTTGCTGCAACAGAAGAGGCGGCCATGTTGTACATTTCCAATGAACACGGGAGCTGTAGTTTTTTTAAAGTGGCATTTACTATGCGCTGTTACGCCGCTAGTTTTCATGTTAAAACTACAAAGCCCAGTCTTGGTAAGATTCCGTTTTCCGACATAAGCTGCATCATTTCCGTTTTGAGAACTGGCGGGACTTCTCCACATGGTAGGCGCCCAGTAGGCTGTTTACAGACCTGGAGAAGTTGCTTTTACGAGCACCGCTGCTAAAAAAAAATCATACACCGCGATGGCTACAAACGGAAAGGAAGCCTGTGGATTAAAAGGTGACGAGCCATCGGTGTCTTCAAATGGCAGCAACGACGCTTTTGCTAACAAGTCACACTCTCCTGTGGTAAACGGAGCAGCAGCAGAGGCATCGCCTTACTCCAAGCTGCAGAACGGAGGAGCCGGGAGGGCGGGGAGGTTCGCCTTCAGCCCTGAGCCCACCATTGAGGTCATCAGGCGCATGCAGGCGGAGTTCACGGACGAGCGAGACTGGAATCAGTTCCACCAGCCCCGCAACCTGCTGCTGGCTATGGTCGGAGAGGTGGGCGAGGTGGCGGAGCTCTTCCAGTGGCGCGGTGAGGTGGCCGAGGGCCTGCCGGACTGGACCGAGTCGGAGCGAGAGCACCTGGCACACGAACTCAGCGACGTGTTGATCTACCTGGTGGAGCTCGCAGAGAAGTGTCGTGTTGACCTTCCCCAAGCGGTGCTTCGTAAAATGGCCCTAAACCGACTGAAATACCCCGCCAGCAAGGTGCACGGATCGGCCAAAAAATACACTGAATACAAGGACTGAGCTTGGATGTTGAGAGGCAGATGTCAATCAGTTGCTGTTGTTCACTTCACTGATAACATGCTGCATTTTAACTACGGCCTTCAAGTGAACATTTTATCATTTGGTTCTAATGCTTTTCTTCTGGGTTGACTTGTTACATAACTATATGAATGCTCTCACTTTTTCTGTGTATTTTCTGTGATATACATTTGTTAGCCCAGTTGCCTACATATGCAATGTCACAATTAGTAGGCAAGGCCCTTGAGCAATACTTTTGTTTGCTTTTTTTTGAGGTTAACTTTTAAATCCTGTTTTAGTCAGATCATTGATGTGCCTGAGTGAATTTGAGGCAATGCATTCTCTTTGCAGAAAATATTACTGTTGTGCAGTGCCTTAGGGGGAGTATTTAGTGGAATATATTTCTCACTGAACATTTAGTAAATTGTGGTTTGGCTCCAGTTGAGAAGTGTGACAGTGGATTAGAGAGCTGGTGTTGAATCAGATGATTAATGTCCTGACCATCCCTGTCAAAGAGTAGTTGTGAATTGATTTTGTGTTATCGTAGTTTTAATTTCTGCTTATTTCCCATCAGGGTTGGATCCACTCCTCTTCTGTTTTGTTCACATCACAACTGTCACAATCTTCCCTAAAGTAAAAGTATCTTTAATTCTGTCCTTTTTGTATTTGTCAATCATTTGTCAGTCAGTTAAAACTGGTTGTGATGGGAGCAGTAGCCTGTAGATAAAGAGCCTTGTAAGAAATGTCCAGTTTATTAGGTACACCCAGCTGAGACTAATGGTCTAATAATACAATAGCCCTGAAGTAAATCCTACATTCATGAAAATTATAATGTTCAGAAAATCTTAGAGTGGTATTGATTAAACTTTATGGTCATTTTGGTAGTCTGAAAAATGTTGAATTATTATAGCATTGTACTGAGAGGTATTTCTAATACTTGGACTGCTGTGATTGATAGAAATGAGCTGGCCAAAATATTAGAAATACCACCCAGTATAACGCAATACAATTCAAATACACCTGAAACAAGTTTACCTAACATCCCTTAACACGTTTTAACATTAGATTGTCTGAAAATGGCCAAAGTTAAGTGTAATAGTAGATCATTATTAACTAACTTACCATGTAACTTGTAGAGTGATGGACTGCATTTAGATAACACATTACACCCACACACACTCATGGCAAACATGCCTAACCATCTGGAGCAATTTTAGGGTGGGGGGGTGAATATGCTGTTGAGCTGAGTCGACCAATTTATTCCAGCTGGAATGAAACTGATGCATCTTTCAGCAAATATTTGAAATGTAAAATGTGTGTGTGTGTGCAAGATTAATTTAGCGTAACACTGATGAAAATGTCTGTCTGATTTTTCATTTGATGTGTTTTGAGACACAAACGTCACCCTCGGCTGTATATCCTGGTGTTCACTCAGAAGCATGAGTCATCCTCAGGCTGCAAAGGAGAACGCTCATGCATCACTAAAATGTTGCTCTGTGTGCAAGTCGAGCCTCACTTCAAAGTAAACAGCTTTTTACTTAAGCAGATATGACACGGCATGCCACATTAAGAACGAGCAATTGTCCACTTTCTTGGTGTGTATCCAAAAACTTGGATATGCAAACTCTCTTCCTCTTCTGGCTCTGTAATGTGTAAACACATCATTTTAATTTTAAGCTCTTTGGAGTGAGGGTTATAGGATAAAGAAGGGATAAGATTTTTTTCTTTCTTGATCAAATGAAGTAGAATAACCACAGTATCCCCCTGAATTTGTTTTTCATGATCATAAATCCTTAGCCCTGACATTATCCCCCACAAATTCTGCAATGCTTGCTCTACAGCAGAAAGTTGAAGTCATTTTCAGCAGTAGTTCATCCAAAACATAAGCATTCCTCGCTTACAGTTTCAGTTGTGTAATGCACAGTGAACATGATTGCAAAACAGTGTGCACTATCTTAAATGGGAGATCGTGACACTTTGTAGGTGCTGTCTCAATATTCACTGTCTAGATGTATGCCAGTCAGGCAGCGAGCTGCAATTACAGCTGTCTCGGGAGAATAAAAAGTAACAATTTTCAGCCTGCGTCGCTGTTCTTCCTGCAGTTTTCTGTTGCTTCTGCTGCTTCTCTGAGAGTACACAGGCACTGCCAAAAGTTATCCTGAAGAGGTTTGGTAAGAACTCTTTACTTTGAGAAACCCTCATGCAATTTTCAGACTGGAACATAATGGGGACGTAGCACATTTCCACATTATGGTTTAGCATTATACGGCTACACGTATAAGAAGTCAGATAGAGAACTATGTTATATTACTTTACCATGCATCGCTTAATTTAACACGAGTTACACAGTGAATCAAAAGAGGGATGTAAACCCAGTCTTTATCTGCTCATTGAGGCTGTGAAATAAATTTCCATTCACAAAATCTGCCTTCATGTTCCCCCAGGCTGCATTGATAGGAATACTCTCAGAAATCCTTATAAGTCCTTGAAACTTTAAGCACACTAATGGTGGATTCCATTTACTGATGATAAGTGTACTTCATTTTCTCTCTACCTGCTATTTGATGGAAGTCATTTTTTATAGCCAGAGTGGGCAAATGGCTTGGAAAAGTTACAAATACATCAAAGTTCTCAGAGAATAGGAACCATCTCACAAATGGCGTGGTAAATTGTATGTTTGCAGGCAGAGTTTTTATGCTTGGACTGCTCCAAACCAAACAACAAAGAGGACCTAGAACTGCAAAGTGCACCTCTAACAGCTTTTCAAGGGTGCATTTATTAGTATGTTGCATTTTGTTTACTTAATAGTGGGAAATAAATAATAAAATGTTAGCAGAGAGTTAGCTGAGGAGATGTTAGGTGCCCTCATGTCTTCATGTTTCCACGTTTTGAGAAAATTTGAAGGTTCCCATGGTGCTATTCCTTGTCTGAAGACGGCGCTGAGGGCTTAATTACACTGGAGACTTTTGATGATTTCAAATCTTAGATTTTCTTCTACTTTATAATGGTCAGCCCAGCAGATACCATCAGGCCTGTTGCTTGTTGTGGGTTTCAAAGAGACATTTACTCGAGTGAATGCATTTATTTTTTGTGTGAATAAGCTGGGGTTTCTCTCTTTCTTTCGGGCCACTTCCTGCTCCTTTCCACTATCTGAATCACACACACATAGACGCTCTTTTATCCTGTCATAGAGACAGCAATGGGAGCTGTCAGATCTCACACAGTGGGGTTACACAGCAGCAGGGGTTCACATCAAATCCCATCCCACACATACACGTGTACACACAGAAGCACACACAGACTCTTTTATTTATTTTTTTTGGACCATTGCTAATGGCTAGGCATGAGTTCTTCCCTTTTGTGTGGTGCTGCCAGAGACAATCACATCTTGAATACCCCAAAAGGATCCATTCTGAACATCAACTACTTGGCATACTCTTCCTTTTCATAAACCATACAGATGAGCCAATACAGCAGTGTTTCAAGTCAAATTCCCTGCCAACAGTTAAACATTTACATGAGTGCCGCCATGGTTTACAATCAATTCAATCTTTATTGTTCGCACGGGGGGATTTGGTTACAGGCTATTGCTTATCTATAAAGTACATTGCTGAAAAATGTTGTCCCTCCCATCTCTACATTTCATGTGTTATAATAAATAGCATTCTGTGTAAGTTGTGATCTAAAAAATGGCTGATGAAAGTTGCCAAAGAAAATATATTTTTTATTGTCACATGAAAAAAAAAAAAAAAAAAAAGAGTTTTTTTGTGTGTGTTTGTGAAGCAATGAGAATGCCACGTTTTTTCTTCTTTTTGTCTGTCTGACCGTCACAATTTTAACACCTGTGGTGTTAGATCACCTGTAACAAATAGCTTTAATTTGTAGCTTTGAATGTCCTTTCATCCCAATAGCCATTAAGCGGTGGAATGTTTTTGTATCCGTAATGGGCCTTTTTCATGGCAGACATTTTGACATGTCATAGCAGGAAAAGCACAGGTGTAATCAATAACATTAATTAAAGCTGCATTCTACTCAGCTGTGCCAGATCCAGGGCCCTGGTGTTGTGTATGCTGGCTCACTGGCACAGGTCAAAGGTAGGGAGTCATCGTTAATGTTATTGGATCCACCTGTGCTTTGTCTTATCTGCTGTGGAAAAGCCATTTTCTCTGTTTTCCCCTTTTTGATTGCTTTATTGAACCAGCAACATTTTCTAGACACAACGGCAGAGACAGTCTTCATCTCCACCAGCAAAAAAGCAATATACAATTAAACAACACAAACAAATAACATAAAATAATAAATAGAAGAGAGAAAAAGGTTAACCAATAACACAATCAAACCAGCAGATAAAAGTATATCAAATTGTGTAATTACAGAGATTCAATTCTGGACTCCACACATACAAGAGATTTGAGAAGTTTTTCTTCATTGCTGCCAAACAAGGCTGCACTTCACACCATTCGCATTTGTGAATGAAGATCCTCGCCAAAATAACTATATAGTCCTTTTTCACAGAAGACACCTTGACATGTTAATGTAGGAAAAGCACAATTAGCTGCTTCCTTCGGGGTCCTAGTATTGTGCATGCTGGAGACGCTTGAATACGACGAAAGCCATCGTTAATGTTATTAGTAACACCTGTGCTTTTCCTCCAATGACGAGTCAAAAGGGCTATTGAATGAGAAATTCAACACGAGCAATCCAAATTTGCCATTTTCTTATTAAAGGTGACTGGATGTCGATTTTAGAACTGATCCAGACATTCAAGTGGGGCCATAAAGTCGAAGTAAAACTGCAATGAAAGAAAAGAAGAGGAGTTGTGGTCTGGAAAAGTCCTTTTGAACACCCATGGAGAGAAAGCCTGCCTGCTACCTTGTTCAGGTAGTCATCTCCAGTTGGCTGCCACACTCACGTGACATATTTTACAACCTGAGCGGTATATTTAAGTCAGCTCTGCTCTCTGTCCACTGCTGCCACCTGCTGCTTTTGGAAATCGCGGTCACAAACTACTTCAACACAGGTGCCGTTGCTAAGCATTTTAGAAATTAGCGCACCTGCCACAAAGTCCACTCCCGCAGCTTTTTCTCGGCTGAGTGGAAGAATATTTGTTCCCGACTCCTTTAGCTTTAACCGGTCTTTTTATTTATTTATTTTTTTTAGCTTTGTCTGTTGGCAACAATTGCACTGTAAGGCTGATTCTTTCCTGTCATACCTGTTGGCAGCTCGGGACTACAACTCTTACCACAGGACACCTTTTTCCCCAAGGAATTTCTAACTGCTTCATTTCACCAGACTAAGGTAAGAATGTGCTGCTTCATTGACTATTTTGTTGCTATTTCACAGATCTGATGTTTGTTGGCAAATTGGCCCACGCTGGCTGCTAATTTCTGCTCTAATGCTGCTGCCATCTATTATGTGCAATGTTTGTATTGGTGTTAGTTGTGAATTAATTTCTTGTAATGGCTGGGTTTGTCTTTCTTTTTGTTTTGCACATGGATAATGATGCTCTAATGCTGTTAGTTTGCATAGTGGTGAAATACAGTGTGTTTCAACCCCCCCCCCCCCCAGGTTGTTAGTATTGTTTTTGTGGAATTGCCATTTGGCTCATTGTAAATTGGGTCTCAAGTAGAGGATGTTACAGTATTGTATAATAGCTTTACAAAGTATAATTTATTGTATAATGGCTTTGGAAATGTCAACATGAGTGCTGTCTTGCACACTGCCAATAACATAATAATTTTCCTGTAATAATGGCTTTAAGGGAAACTTAACATGGCTATTTTTGCATATAGAATAGGTAATCACATTCACACTTTCTCTGCATACTTCATATTTAGCTAAGCATTAGAGGAATATTTGAGCGCAAAGGCATTGGGTATGTGACTGCTTGCTTTATTGTTCTCATAGTTTGATATAAAAAGCACAGCTGCTATAGGCTCTTATTCATAACTCCTGGTGATCTGCTGCTTGACACTTCATAACAGTTCATAAGTAAGATTGTTACGCTTTTAATATGCATAGATATTGTTACTGCTGGCTGCTGTATGTCTAAGCCTGCTGCCACATATGAGGTGGATTTGGATGTATTAAAACACAATTCACAATATAGTTTATTACACTGATGGTCTGAGTTGTGTGTTGGGATAGTGGCCATAAGGCAGTTGGAGCTCAGCCTGCACATACTGCTGCAAACACCACTACAGCATTTTATAAACTCCACCACCGCCCAAGTATCCACCTGAAGGCTATGATTCCCCTGTGGAGGAGTTTATCATTGTCACTCCCCAATCTTCTCTGTGCTGAGCTTGGTGTTTGCTTGCAGGGAGTGATTGAGGTCAGCCGAGACACCAAATACACTCTGTACTACTCTGTATCAATTTAATAATACAGCCATTCAGTTGATAAGGTGGCTGGCTGGATGAACCTTCCTTTACTTGCAGTGCACTAGCGTATGACTTTCATCCAATATGTATACTAGTTTATGCTTTTGAGTCTAATCATAGCCTTCAGGCCTCTGTTGCTGTTGTGATCCATGTGGGTCTCTTTTACAGCCTGTTGCTTTTGTATGCATATTGTTTTGCTTTGAATGCGCTCGCCTATTGTTTTGTATGGTGTATTTTTCTGAATGCTTCATGGGCACTTTGATGCAAACAAATTGCCTTTCCCGGACAAATAAAACTGAAAGTGAATTGAACTGAACTCGGTTAGAGTGAATGAATAAATGAATGAGTGTCAAGAGCAGGCCAGACTCTGACAATGGTATTTAGGGATTCTCAACAATAACAGTTGAGTGAATATCTTTTTTTGTTGTTCCTTTGCAGCATATTGTGGTACTGAAGTTTATTTAAATATGAAATCTGGAACTTCCTGCACAGTGTTGCTCTCTTCTGAGATGACTGAAATGATGTTTGAACCACATCAAAGATGGTGGAGTTGTTGAGGAAGGTTTTGTGAAAGCCTGCTGTTTATTTGAATCAAACACGGCAAGACTAGGAAAACGGGACAGCTAGTGAAGTGTGAAACTGATGGGCTAATGCTGTTGATTTCAATGTGTGACTGTACAAACTTGGTGTGAAAAGCATAGCCGCCAATGTGCTGTTTTAACAGACTTTATTATTGTTGTCAACCGGCACAATTGCGACCCGACAAGCTGTTCAACATTTCTCAGGAGCAGAGTATGGAAACCATCTACAGCCACAAAATATACCAGTTTCTCTGCTTTACAATTATCCTTCATATTAATTAAAGAATTTATGTTACTAATTATTCCCACAGTATTGTTGAGAATCACTTGTTGAAAGGAACATATTCCGGACTGTAAAGAAACTTCTTTTGAATGCCCTCCACTTTACATTGAGCTGACCATTGTACCAAAAATCCATGCCTAATGTATGAGGCTGAAGCTTTCCAATCGGTGGAGTTTTTTTCCCCCAATTTAGATAAATGGTTTCATCAAGGGCAATTAATATTCTGATGAAATCTTACAATTGTGGTTTAGCTTTTGACATTATGAGAGGGTGCACATAAAATAAGACCCATCTATTCTATATGTCGAGGATGCCACAATGAAGTCCAAGACAATTTTCTTTTGCGGTCTTGAGCTACAGATGGCGGGACACCAGGCGGGTACGGACGAGATGATACAACCATTTACTGAGAACAGCTCTGACTTAGTTTCCACCTAAAATGATACAAGAATTTTTAGTTTACTTTATTGTCATGGCACACAGTACCAGTACAAGTACAACCAAATGCAGTTTAGCAAAAGTGCTTATAGATACAGTACCAGTCAAAAGTTTGGACACACCTTCTCATTCAATGGTTTCTATTTATTTTAATTATTTTCTACATTGTAGATTAATACTGAAGACATCAAAACTATGAAAGAACACATATGAAATTATGTAGTAAACAAAATAGTTTCAAACGAACCAGAATATGTTTTATATTTTAGACTCTTTAAAGTAGCCCCCTTTGCTTTGATGACAGCTTTGCACACTCTTGGCATTCTCTCAATCAGGTTCATGAGGTAGTCTCCTGGAATGGTTTTGAATTAACGGGTGTGCCTTGTCAAGAGTCAGTTTGTGGAATTACTTGCCTTCTTAATGTGTTTGAGACCATCAGTTGTGTTGTGCAGAAGTAGGGTTAGTACACAGTGGATAGCCCTATTTGACTACTGTTGTAATCCATATTATGGCACGAACCACTCAACTCAGTAAAGAGAAACGACAGTCCATCATTACTTTAAGACATGAAGGTCAGTCGATCCGGAAAATTTCAAGAACTTTGAATGTATCCTCAGTCGCAAAAACCATCAAACGTTATGATGAAACTGGCTCTCATGAGGACCACCCCAGGAAAGGAAGACCAAGAGTTACCTCTGCTGCAGAGGATAAGTTCATTAGAGTTACCAGCCTCAGACACCGCAAATTAACAGCACCTCAGATTAGAGCCCACATACATTCTTCAGAGTTCAAGTAGCAGACAAATCTCAACATCAACTGTTCAGAGGAGACTGCGTGAATCAGGCCTTCATGGTCGAATTGCTGCAAAGAAGCCACTACTGAGGATGAACAACAAGAAGAAGAGAATTGTTTGGGCCAAGAAACACAAGGAATGGACATTAGACTAGTGGAAATCTGTACTTTGGTCTGATGAGTCCAAATTTGAGATTTTTGGCTCCAACCGCCATGTCTTTGTGAGACGCAGAGAAGGTGAGCGGATGGTTTCTGCATGTGTGGTTCCCACTGTGAAGCATGGTGGAGGAGGTGTGATGGTCTGGGGGTGCTTTGCTGGTGACACTGTTGGTGATTTATTCAAAATTCAAGGCACACTTAACCAGCATGGCTACCACAGCATTCTGCAGTGCCATGCCATCCCATCTGATTTGCGCTTACTGGGACCATCATTTGTTTTTCAACAAGACAATGACCCCAAACACACCTCCAGGCTATGTAAGGGCTATTTGACCAAGAAGGAAAGTGATGGAGTGCTGCGTCAGATGACCTGGCCTCCACAATCACCCGACCTAAACCCAATTTAAGATGGTTTGGGATGAGTTGGACCGCAGAGTGAAGTAAAAGCAGCCAACAAGTGCTCAGCACCTCTGGGAAGTCCTTCAAGACTGTTGGAAAACCATTCCAGGAGACTACCTCATGAAGCTGATTGAGAGAATGCCAAAAGGGGGCTACTTTGAAGAATCTAAAATATAAAACACATTCTGGTTTGTTTAACACTTTTTTGTTTACTACATAATTCCATATGTGTTCTTTCATAGTTTTGACGTCTTCAGTATTAATCTACAATGTAGAAAATAATTAAAATAAATAAAACCAGGTGTGTCCAAACTTTTGACTGGTACTGTATATAAAGTCCTGTACAGAAAGAATAGTCTGATAGACAGAGAGAGAAGGGATGTGTGATATAAACAAATCAATTTACAAAAGTGTAAAGCAGTTATGATATCTCAGTAACTATGAACAGAACTAATAAGTAGTATGTATAGATAAATATAGATAACTGGGAGTGTAAATAGAGCAGGCAATGACCTAGCAGCAGCAGTAGTGCATTGACAATATAGTGCAAAAGAGACATACAGACGTGTGTGTGTGTGGTTATGTATGTGAAATGGAGATTATTTCTTAGGACCGTTTATATGAGCCCCTATTCAACCGCAAAATGTCTTCCAATTATAAACTGCTGTATAACCAAAACTTCACACTATTCTTCATGAGTGCTCTCTTATGTTAAAAAGTTAGTAAGTCCCTCTGCTTAACAGCAATGAGAAGTGTGAATCAATGATTATCAGTTCAGTGGAATTTGACATTTCAGAATTATCACTTCGTTAGCTAATGGTTGCCTGACTTTACATTTGAGAGTGGATGAAACAGACAAATGAAATGGGAGAGAACATCTATACAGAGAAGACAAAGTCTCGAATTCCTCAAAGCAAAGAGACCAGATAGTCTATGATAGAAAATGTCTGTTTTTGTCGGCAGCTGGGCCAAGAATTCCCAAAGTGCTCAGCAAGGTAGTGAAGCTATATTTCTACTGACGGAAGCATTCAGATCTCTGTTACCTTTTGACATCCTCCTGTCTCTCTTTGTGTCAGTGAGACATGGAGCAAAAATGGAAGAGAAAGCATCAGGGTGTAGGAGCAAAATGAGATAAAGAAAAGCAGACTTAAAGAAATGGTCATCAAGCAATTTACCTTTTTTATATATTTCTAAAAAACGCATTTTGGTAGTACATTATGTGAAGGCAAATTGAAGATGATGATTTAGAGGAAGGTTGCATTAAACTACAACCTCAAAAATGATCACACACTTCGGACACCGTCTGAACAAAAGTGGAGCATTTGTTGCAGAGCTACAGCACTCGATTGCATTAGATTGCACAGGTGTTGCTGGAACTGTCCAACCCCTGTAGGTACTCGACATTGTGATTTGCAGCAGGTACTAAATTGTGTGAAAGCATAACTGTGAAACGCATCTGAGAGATGTATCTGGTGAATGGTTAATAACGGGAATGATCAAAGTGTGACAGAACAGGCACAGGTCCCATTCACATAACGGCCACAGGGAGCCAAGAGCAACAAAGCTAATATGTGACAGTGAGAGACAGGAGGATTGTCTTTTGATTGAGCTGTGCAGCATTAAAAAGACTTGTGACTAGCTGACACACAGTGCTGGTCAAAGTATACACTTTTGTGTGTGGAGTGGAAAATTATAATTTTTTCACATTGTGTCACCTTTTGCAGATAGAATAAACATTTTTTTTTTTGCTTCTGAAGAGCCTCTTCTGTTTTGTTTTATTTGTCAGTGTGTGGGCAATTTTTCTATAAAATGGGAATATTGTATATTTCTCTTATGTCAACAAATCCGATGAAAGGCCCAAAACCAACAATGCCTTAATCCGTCTCAATACTTTTCGACTTCTCTATCCTGCCTGTGGCTCTGACCCAAACCCGTTTCTTCTTACTGAGGAAGTAAATATTTAAAAATAGGTCACAGATATATACTTTCATTTAAAAAAGGCTAAATAATTCCCTTAAACAGCTTGGCACTGTAGTTTCCACCAAACATTACTCAAACAGAAGTAGATAGTGTATTTGGACTATTTTCAGCAGCAGACTTAGTGCTCTACCAAGTACCAGAACAGTCCATGTGGGAAATAAATTACAGTACCCATGTTCATCGTAATGAAGGAACAAGCTTGTGCAACTGTGTGGCTCATTTATGTATTTTTAATAGTTTTGGGACAACAGTGGAGGCCTTTTGCACAGAGGAATAAGCTACATCACAGTATATTGGGATTTGTTGTCAGTAACAAAAATATAGAATATCACAAGACTTATCCATTTGATATTCTGGAAGAGATACACAGACAAACATACTAGCTTACTATACATGACTGACAATGTTGCCAGCACATTTTTTGGCTTGATGCACATCTTTGGTTTGAAAGTCAGCCACCGTCTAGTATCGCCCTACTCCTGATTTCCTGGCATGTCCCAATCCCAGGATGCTCAGCTCGAGACTGCTCCTGGAGGGGCTGCGTAGGAGTGATAGACAGTTAGCAGTGACATCCTAAACCAGCCGTATAGACTGATCAAAGTACTGCATTGTTGGACTGAAATTGGACTTGGGCTGGCTGCAGCAAGCTCAATGTGAGGCAAGTTTTCTGCCCTGTCTGGTCTCATTTCGAGCTCTGAATTTTGAATGATTCATCATACGGAGTGTGGAAATGACGAAGGGAAAGTTCAAATGGAGAGTGACAAATTCTTGGTTGAGATGTTTCTACCGGAGGGGGCTAAGGGGTGTTGTTATTCAAATGCAGATCTTAAGTCTTTGAACGCTCTATGCTAGCCGTTTCTGTTCTGAGTAGATTTCCCACTTTTTGCACTTCAGTTTTCTTTTCTCTGCCTAGCATACATTGGAAATCACTTCTTCTTTTTTTTTTTTCCACCATAGCCTGTAGTTGGAGAGAATCGCATACTTCTACAATATAACAGTAAGCAGCCACTTGTATAAACCAGATATGAAGCAAAAGAGTCCACTGAATCTATGCTAAGCAGCCTGGATATGATACAATACTCCCTTACAATGTCCTCTGTTTCTAAAAACTGAAGATACAAGATACTCTCTGAATGGCATCCAAGGCTATCTTTATTCAAAGAGACTGTTGCTATGTAGGGCTGTTGCTATGGTGGAGTCTCTCACCCTCTCATTGAGATGGACAGATGTAGCCTCGCCACAGGGAGGAGCCCTTTCTCTCTTCTTCTTCCTGTGTGATGTTTCCCGAGGAGTCCAACCTGAGGGAGTCAGCAGGGGGTTCCTCCTTCACATTGATAAAAATAAAACGGTGACTCACTCCCACTGAGAGAGGGAAACTGACCAAGTTCAAGAAGTGGCCAAAGTGTACAAGTTTGCAGTAATGTAGCGGATATTCACAGTGGCTCTCAACAGGTGACTGCTCCTAATGCCTCTTTCCATTTACATTCTGAATAGTAACTTTGTGAATATTCAATCAAATCCCATAGTTTATACATTTTGAAGGCATCCATGATGTTCATAAACTTTGAAATATGCTCTAGACACAGATCCCTGATTGCTGTTGATATTGTGTATATATTGATATATTGTAAGCTTGTGCAAGAGGTACAGTATGTAAGAAGTGCTAAAATATGGCAGAAAAATGTTTACTTCAGTTGTACAATAACAAATGGTTGAATGGCTGGTTAACGGCCTGTCCTGTCAAACTGTTAACATCTGAGACAGTTGCAGCATTTCACCATATAAAAATTTACTGAGAGTGTAATGACTAATAACATTGACGGTGTTGGATGTTGCAAGAGAGTTACTGTAATATTCAGTTTCTACATGGACAGCCAGTTTTTAAAGAGAATTCTTGCTTTATTCTCTTTTCATTATGACAAGAGAGGTGGGATTTATTGGTCACAGGGACTGGAAGTGTGTGTCTGCGGGACACACTTCAAGTACCAGGAGGAGATAGGTGTGTCTCAGTTCTCTTTGTTCCTGTTTTATTCTACAAACTATATCAGTTTTATGAGAGCTGTTATCAAAGAATGCATAAAAAGATACCAGATCATTGCTGGTATGAGACAAGGATTTAATCATCTGCGTACCCTGAACATTTTGCTATGGTTTGATTTTACAACAGTGTGTTTGACTTGTGCTGTGACTTGGGCAGTGCTACTGGGTGACAACTGGACTTTCATAAACTCACAAAGTATGGAGACAGAACATAGTGGCTCTGCTGCAATAAATCCTACCTTTTATGAAGATTATAATGTTCAGTTTTTCTTGAGAGATGTTCATTCAACTGATCGTTTTGGAGGCTGCAGTTTGTGGTGCTGTTAAACTGTATTGCAGTATACAGATGGGTGTTTCTGTTATTTAGCCTACCCTCATTGACATAAATAAATGGGTTGGATAAAATAATAAATTTAAGTATAATGAAATACACAAAAACTGAACATTATAACTATTACCCAACATAGCAAATTACCCATCTTGCTTAAAGTCTCCTAGGAGTTATGTTTATATACTGATATGTGTTTTGTCATATACATTTTGAAGGACTATGTTCAGTAAGTTTTTCAAATGCACAGAAGTCGTAGGGAGGTGGTCTGGCTGGATGGTGGGCTGGGATTGTGGTTTTGCTTAAATGTTAATAAATTAAACATGTACTGTCTCATGCTTCAAGTCACTTGACTTTTTAAATATTTAACCCAGACCACAGTCTTTCTCTAATCTTAATCTCTAACCTTAACCAAGTGCTGCGAGTGCCTAAACATAACCACTAAAGAACCTCAATCATGCTTTACTTACTACAAGCGGATATTGGAGGGAAAAGCAATTAAAAATGGGTTGTCATTGAACATTTTGCAGGTACGTTCTGTATAAATATTTTGTGACTTTGCAGATACAGTCAATGAAAAAACATTTCCTCATTATGTTATAAAAACATAATCCAGGTAGCATTATGTTTCTCTTAAACATATTTGCTGTTGGTAGTATATATCTAGTATACCACACAAACCTGCTTTACTGTTGAAGGCTTCCTATGCTACTTATATATATGTTCAATCAAATATCCTAAACTCTTTCACTACATGCAAAAGTTGAAGGGCTTCCTGCAGGAGGAGAGTGTCCATCATATAATGAGGCAGGTGTTTTGAGCATTGCAGCACTGCCCCTCCACAGACAGCTGAAATCAGAGGACATGCTGGTCTGTGAACCCACTGAGAACAACCTGCTGTTGCACTTTGGCTCCGCTGCTGTGCTCAAACATCAGACCTCCAAAGACATACTCAGCATCCCAGAGTGCCTACCTGCGGCAGATGTTTTGACACAAGCCAGTGCTAAGCTGTGCCAGCTCCTGGGGATACTGCTGTACCCTTTTGTGAAACCCGGCATCATCAAGGCAATCCTCCACTCTCCATGTGGAATAACCAGAAATTGTCCACACCTGACTCACTGTTGCTTTGCTGCCAATCCACATGACAAGACAGCCATTGAGGAATTATCAGGGACAGCCATGGATCCAGTGTCTCAAACAATTCCCTGTCATCAGCTGCTATTGTTTTGTTGCTCACTGAAAAAGCACATTTAAGATCAAAACTTATCAAGCTTGTTTGGTGAATTTAATTTGAATGTATTCTGTGCCTGTTAAGATTTTACACTGCAACTCCTCATATAACACAGTTGCAGAGTTTGCCGTTAACCCCTGATGTGAGGGTGTTTTCTTGATCACTCTCAGAGCAGCAGCTGTGGGCTGATGCTCTTTGTACGAATACCACCCACGTATTTCACCAAACAGGGCCAGAATACAAATAAGCCGCGGTTATACCTGCAAACACCCCCCCATTAGTTCCCTTGGGATAATTTGTACTCCCCTGTAGTAAAAGCCATTTTACTACTGGCTCCATTTGTCTTTCAGAGTCGGACCTCTTTTCCTTGTTTTTCTTCCTTGGTCATTACACAGTTGCCTCTTTTGCTCTTTACCCTCCTCCAGTTCCTCCCCCCTTCTCTCCATTGTTCCCCGGCTCCCTCTTCTCTCACCATGCTACTTGTCTAACCTTTTACTGGAGCTTCCTCACTTTGGCGTGTAACAGGGGTCATCAGCTTTCTCCCTGTGTTTCCACTGGTAGGCTATCACTCGGCGTCGCCACAGGGGAAAAGACAACTACTAATACCTCACACCAACACAATAGCCCCCACCAGCCACACAAAAAGGTACTAGAAGTTGTATTAGAACAGTGAACTTTATATAGAGCACTCTCACTTGAGATGACTGGAACAGGGTTATGTTACCAAACAATATTGTTCTTGGAGAGGGACTGTAAAAGCCCTTTATGGCTGGCTCAGTTGTACCGCACTCCAGAGTCAAGTGCCAGCTAGCTTATCACCCCTCAAGTGTGCATTAGTCCTGCCAGTGTGAAGTTAGCATCAGGGATGTCCCGATCAAGTTTTTTTTTCATCCCTATCCGAGGCCTTTTAACATTGGTATGTATTTCACTTTTTATAAAATTATTTTAGAAACCATATACAAATGCTTAATAGAGGGAGGTTTAATCATTCAAATGTCTGAAAAAGTACCCAGAGGGATAGTCAGATTTGTTTGTGACAAAAGAAAGTAGTAGTTGGTGACATTTATGCATAGAAATGAGCTCAGACAGTAAGTCCTGCATGAGCAGCAGGACACGGCTAATAAAAACAATTTAAAACGAGACTCTTAGACTATGTAACAGAAATAAAACATTCTTCCTTTCAATTTCAAAGTTGAAATAATTAGCCGCAAAATACAAACTCTTAGCTCAACACACTGAGGGGTTTTACTGCTGCAGTCTTATTTTATCTTCTATGACTAGTATGGTGGCTAATGTTAGCAAACGTTAGCTAGATTTAGATATGCTCTACTTGTGCTACTGTTAAACTACATTTTATCATTTACAATTATCCTGTAATCGTCACTTGTGGCTGTTATTTAGCAAAAGTCCCATAGTTGCACTTTAAGGCAGAAAACAACAAAGTAACGCAACACAAAAGCTTTAAATGGTAAATCGACACAGATGATTTCAATTATTTTGCCTAATTAGACATCCTCTCAGGACTGTGTGGGCGTGCACAGTATGTGCTTGATTGACATCTCCCCGACTCTCCTGTTACCCTTGTTGCACCTGTTAAGGAAGGACTTCTCTATTTATTCACAACAGAATATAGCAACTTTTATATGCCTGAGCTTATAACTATGCAGCAATGTTACAGCAAGTAACTCATACTACCTACTGTATATCACAATAAGTGAACTATCCCTTTTAAAAGCTTTTCTTGAATGCGTTTTCTATTTTATAGTGTTTTATAAAACATTTCCTAACTGTTTTTTAAAAATTGCTTCGTTGGTTTTTTGAAAACGCATTCATTATGGTGAGTTACAAAGCATTTATTGACTGACTCAGCTTTTACACTCTTTGATGAAGGGTTAAAGAAAACTTATGATCCTTTCTTGCTCTGTTCTTTTTTTTTTTTGTAATGCATAGAAAGTGATGTGTATTTTAAAAAATCAAGCAGACATTAAATCTGGCAGAGACCAGCAGTGTCCACCTCCCACCGGCCTGTGAAATTCTACGTTGACTTAGTTGTCCTGAAGCATCGGCCACAGAGCAGCTGAGCAGCTCATCCATCCTTATCTCCATTCAAACACGGCAGCACATAGATTATGTATGGTTCATGCGGTATGGGGCCATGTCCTCCCACAGATCAGAGTGAGGCAGAGCACTCAAAACACACCAAGTGAGAACCTGCAATATACATGGACCATAGTCATTATTAATGCCCCTGGATATCTACGATAGGTACCTGCAGCACATCGCACCTCCTGGATGGCAGAGTGGAATGGATCATAGGGTCTGACAGAGGCTATATTTGGTATGATTACTGGAGCTAAATAATGTTATTAGGGAAATAATAAGGGAAATCTTGACAGATCTACATTATAGTCCATAAGGCTTTGATGATTTTGTAATTACCTCTGCTGTAAATTACTATACTGCACAATAGGTGCTCCTGTGCAATATCATGCAAATGACTTTTCAGTCTAACATTAAAGTTATAGTGAATTTTAAACCAAAACATTTAAAATATGCCTCTGCATATTTGACCTATTTTGAATGAGTTTCCCTGCACCCTTTTTTTCATTATTCCTACTTTTTCAATATAATAGGAGATCTGACAGACTATTTGGAGCTTCAAAACTGTTTGCTCATTTATTCATTCATCTAAGAGCCCTCTGGCTCATTGGTGATTTCATGTTTGAAACGGAATCTTTTTGAAAAATAAAAATCGGAACAAGAGCATTTGAAGGCAATATACTATACTTTTTTTTACAATACTTTTCAGTCTGGCTTCATTACATTTCCAAATTGGTTTTCATATTCGACAACAAGAAGTTTGAAGTTATGATCAGTGATTTGGTTATTGGGCAAAGGGATCAGGGAACTGATTTCACACAAAGGCTTGCAGGCATGCTCGCACACAAACATGAGGTCTCTTTTTCTGTCACACGTAAATAAATTTTACTACCATCCTTTTACCAGTCCATCTGCGTGGCAGGCTCTATTGTCCATTAATGGGTGCTGCCTAGACCCCGCCTCCCTCCATTATCCCTCTTCACTCCACTCAAGACCCCTATGGGTGGGGGGCGGTATGTTGGCCAAAGTGAGGGCCCCACATCTCTATAGGTGGGGATAAATCAGCCCTCATCAGGAACTTAAATCACTATGGTTAATAGACTTGGTCTGTGTCAGTATGTTTTGGACCACCAGGGCCAGGAGTAAGCCCAGCCCCCCAGGAAGAGGGAGAGAGGAATCTGGGCCAGCCCCCCAGGCCAGCGCCAAGTGACAAAGTCCAGCCCTCCACAATAGAGATCCCAGCCTCCAGGGCAGCCTCTCTAGAAAGGTGCTGAAGAGATGACTAATTATTACACACAGGCATCTACACATTGGGGTTCCCCTCATCTTCTACCTCTTGTCCTGATCATTTCTTTTCTCTTGCTGTGTGTGAGGGGAAAATGACAGAGGATGCGGCAGAAGAAGGGAGAACGGCTGAAACAAAGGCAAATAAAGAAAAGTAAGCAGAAAGATGAAGGTAGTCATAGAAAGGCTGTGATAAGTGTGTCTGAGAGAATAAAATAAGTTGAGAGTGAAGAGGAAAAAGAAATGGTCCAAAGCCTGTTTGCTGGCAGGCCCACTTGAGGAGCACCAAGGGGCGAAGGCCCCCTATTCAGTACGTGCCACCAAGTGGTCTGTTCCCACAGCTTAACACAGGCACAGCCAGGGGCACCACTGAGGCAGAAGAGAGGAGTCCTTTCTCTCACTGAAAAGAAAATGTCCTCCAGAGCAGGAGTTTTTTCATTTTCTTCTCCTCTCATTCCTCTCTGCCACTTTTTTTTTTTGTCTCGAACAAGCAGCCACGGTGGCAATTCAAACAAGAGCTTGTAAAACACCTATGGAAAACAGTGTTTCAAAAGACCTTTCTTACAGACTTTCATCTTGTGAAGAAATAAGAACTACTTTATACATTGTATTGCTGCAGGAATTTAGCACTGAACTTCCCAGAGAAGCACTGTAGCTTTTTTTTGTAGGATTTTCTGCTGGTGAGGTTTGGATTTTTGGTACAGGTTATTGGCGTAGCCTGACCAATTCTGGATTTTTGAGACTGATATCTATCGATATTTGTTTTAATATATGATTTATTGACCTATTGAACTGTGACCAAGATGAGCACTGAGCGATACATTTTACAGCTGAAAATAAACTTGTCAGCGCTCTCTGGTGGAGCAAAGTAGACTCTCAGTGGAACAATTAGCTGCTGAATCATATCAGCTATTTTTCCAGGGGTTCATATAAAAATATACACAGTGACAACACACCACATCAACACCACGTACACAACACACACAATTACACAAAGCACACAGTTACATAATGACAATGGCAATACATCTATTAACTTAACAAATAAAGAATAACGTGATATCCCTACGATATACATACAGTATATCACTACATGCAACATTAGATACAACACGAGGATACACACACACAGACAAGCTCTGAGAAAACAATCAGCACTATAATCAGTAATATCATAATGAAAAAGGCTAAAAGACACGTTGGTCATTATAGGTCATGCTGATAGAGTTCTTCTGTTTTACTCTGAACAAATAAAGAAATGACATTCTATGTGTGAGATCTACCATAATGCAAAGGAACTCACTTAGTGTTCTGAGAAACAATCAAAACTGCAATTTAAACATTAACAATGTCCTGTCTCTCATACAATCTATGCATGGAAAATGTATAGTTAAGAATGTGGAGATGAAAGCAAGAGATTAAACAATATGACATGGCAGCTGAAATTTTAAAAAAGAGCGAAACAGGTGTGAGCATTACTGTGAATGACAAACCAGGAATGGAGAAAGTTGGTCTAATGACAGAAAAAAAGATGGTGTAAGGAGCAGAGAGTGAGGGAACGTAAAGGAACATTCAAAATCTTATGTCGAGTTTATTTCATCATCTAATGTCCTGTATGTAATAGGTATTGAGCTGGAGTGGAGCTGCAATTTCACAGAAATCATTTTTGAACTCACTGGGGCCAAATATCCTTTCTCAGACTGTTACATACTGTTCAAAACTCCCTGGGACACTGGAGTGCTTTCTAAAAGGCCCAATCTAGAAGCTCCCCAAGACCAACAAACCCTTCGCCAGTCTTATAAATGTTGTCTGTGCTGATGTACAGTAGGTACCCCATATCATACATTGGAGTAGAATGCAAATAACGAGCCACTGTCCCTCACTCAGACTCAGTACAACTTTTTAGGATTCAGTAAAATATGATAATAAACTCAGGTTCTGCACAGTAAATGTATGTCCTTCAGGGACTCTTACATTAAAGATCAAAAAGGGCCTTCCGATTTCTCTGATTCACACAGTAAGTTTCTGGTGTCAGCGTTCTGTGGAGAACCAAACTTTCCTCCAACAGTTTGGGGTTTTACAGTGTTTTTTATTGGAGAGTTTCACTTTCAGTGTTGTGGATGGAGTTAAAATGGAGGTGAAGGTGGTGCTGTAATCTCAAATACAAATATGAAGGAAAATATTAATTATTAATCTTGAATTTGAAATGACTTAAGGCAGGGACACGCAGAACGATTGTGCCAGTTTTATTGTGGTTTGGGCATCACAACTGTGTCTACTCTGTTCCAGTCGGTGCCAGTTGGTGTTGACAGTTGGGAGATAAAGCCATACAAATGCTACAAAAATGCTACTATGCAAAAAAACAAAACGCCCAAAGAAATAAAACAAAACGGTGAGCAAATGGTAAAATGGCATGATGTGCTTTAAGTGAGAATTATTTTATAATCCAGTTCGTCCAGGTCTTCTTTCACCGCACTCTTAAAATTCACCTTCCTCCTGCTTTCCGAGTTTCCAGATCTTGTTGCCTTCATCTCTCTCTACCCATCTCATCCATTTTTAGCTTCTTTGCTCCGTTTCTTTCCCTATGCGAATTGCAGCATAAATTAGAAAGGCAAACCTTTTTTGATAGTTTCTGTTATGCTACAGCAACAAACGAGAATTTGTGTTCTCATGGGATTTCGGGGTTGATTGGCTACATATCTCAAATCATAGTTCTCCACTGTGATGTCCTCAGTATTCATTCAGTTGTTCAGTGTGTGTTCCTTCCTGACTGTGGAGACAAAAAAAAAAATCTGTGTGTGGTGGAAATATCTGTTATATGTAAGGTGTCAAGTTTTTGTAGGCTTCAATGATCCCACAGTCTGTTACAAGCTTTAGGCAAAATGAGGCGGATGTTAACTTGTATTTCTTGTGAGCTAAAGATCAGCCAAATCTATTTCTGTGTGTGTATGTGTGTGCGGTTATTTTTGCCAGTGTGTTGCGATGTCCTCTATTATGTGCGCCCCAAAGAATGTGCGTCACTGCAAGTTAAGTATGTCAGCGCTATGATACTACAGCATCTCCAAAGCATGTGTGGATGTTTTTCTTCACTGTCTTGTCTGAGATGCGAATTGTATGAGTTGCCGTTACTAACAAGGCCATAACATTTCTATTTACCAGAGATAGGAGGAGCTTGACCTTGGTATTTTCTGTGAGGCACTCTTGGGTGGTTCCTGATGAGAAGCGGGCGATATTGTGACCCACAGGTCAGCCACTATGAGAGATTGGACTTCTTATACTGACTGTAAGTGTTAAGATGTCATGCTGGGATTCATGTTTTCCCAACAGACTCGGTGGAATGGAAAGAAGTGATGGAAACAGCAGGGAGAGGTGAGGAGTGGCCTACAGTAGTTGCTACAGAACAATTGGACAAAGGGATTTTGTGGGTCCTCTACTATGTGCCATAAAATATTTCTTACAGTCTTTCAACTATAGAAATACTAAGCATACATTTCCTCTGCAGCATCCAGACAGGATGGTCCCTGTGTTTCTTATTGAGTTTCCAAGTCCACAATATCTTGTGTGCACAAGTTATTTATCTCATGGGAATAAATTATATTAAAGTGTGCACAGCTACCTAGCACTTCTAATGCTTTTATAAAATAGTTCCATAGTAACTTTGGGTCAGTGGTTGTTTTGTAGGCACTCAGCTAAATGATCTACTGTGAGAAGCCACCAATACACTCATTAACACACAGAGAAAAACCTTTTAATGAGTCACTGTTGCAGATATAATTTGGTTCCTTTGAGAAGCACCATCTTCTGTGAAGTCTGTCGTCTGTGTGATGACTGCTTGTGATTCACCTTAGCTAATATGATTTTTACTAATTCTAAGACAGGCCAAATGTAGAAGTGAAGCAAAATTTTGCCTTGCGTTGGACTGCTTAATAAACATACTGCACAATGTACAAAATTAGTCATTAGCTATAAGCTAACTAGCAATATACACACTGTGTTAACTCAGAACTCACCTCGAACACCAGTTCTTTCTGTTTTTTCTCTCCAGTCTCTCTCCTTTTTCCTCTGTACATTTATGAAGTACATTCATAAAACCCTGGAGAAAGTGCAAATGTTTCTCTCAAGTTGAAACATTTACCACATTTAACATGTTTTTGTGCTAGCAGCAAGAATTTCATTGTATCATGAGGTTAAAACTTGACTATTAATTGAGTTTTCCTGCATTTCGAGGTGGATGTGTGCATCTGATGTGAGCAAACTGCATGGTAGAGATGCAAATAGATTTATGTTTATAGCTTTATTCTCATTTTATGATATTATTTTTCAAAGTTGGAACATTTACTCCATTCTGTTTTTGTTTTCTCATTTTCTGCCCCCTCGCTCTCTCTCTCGCTCTCTCTCTCTCTTTCCATCTCTGTCTCTCTCTCTCCTTTTTCCTCATGTTCCAAAATAGTAATTAGTACAGAATCACTCTGGCGCCAGAACACAAAACCACAAAAACATGGAATCTGAGGCTTTGGGGGCAGCTGCCTCTTCAGCAGCAAGCATATGGCAGACACCCTTTTTGGAATGCAACTCAATAATTTGGTGATTGATCCTGCCTCCATCCCCCCACCCCCCTCTCTCACTCTGCTCCTCATCAAATTAGCTCATGTTTACATTCATCCCCAAAACTATTAGCTTTTATTTATAGGTTCTCATTAGAACCAAATACGTCGAAACCAGTCTCTGAGCTGTACGTACGTGTGTGTGTGTGTGTGTGTGTGTGGGGAAGGGGAAGGGGAAGGTATCAGTAGTTCCATTGATGTCTGCTGCTATGCAATAGTGCTGATATGACACGATTTTGGAGGACAGACACACACAGACAGACAGAGATGCACACACACACACTTTGGTTTGTGCATTCCCCTTGGCCTCTATGATAGGGGAATGTTAATGAGTGGAGCCAGCCTTCGAGCTGAGCTCTGTGCCATATGGACCTGCCACGGGAGTGGCACAAATCCCACTGACTAATTTAACTCAGAGACACACATGCACACATGCTTACTCACACACATATATGCAACGAACAAATGTGAGAGAATGGGCTTCTCATTATGACTTTTGTGCAGATGTAGCCATATGTTTGCCAAAGTTTGCTGTTTGAAAAATGTACAACAAACCTTTGGCAAAACATTAGTTTAGCAAGAGTTTGCAACAGCAACTTGCATAAATGTATTACACAAAATGAATTGTATTTTGTGTCATAAATTTGATGCAGTTTTGCACACATGTACAGAACCAACATCCCCGCTCAATAAAAGTTAGCATTGTTCATTTCTGTGTGTTTTGGCTTTGAGAATTTTAAATCAAAGCAGATGTGATATATCTCTGGAATGTAGAGACTATGTCCTGGATAAATAATAGAAATTCTTGTAGAGCATTTGAATTTATTTGTCTACATTTGGGTTTTTACTGCCTCTCCTCCTCGTCCTCTTTCTTCTCCTTCCCAGTTTCTCTGTCAAAGACTTTAAGGCCTGGCGGGGGGCAGGTTTCCCCTTGGTGGAAGCCAAACTCTCACACTCCAAACACGTGTTCACACTGAGTTTTTGTGTGACTCGCTCAGTGTGACATCCACAGACCTTAATATGTTGGTGCCATTGTGATCTAACTCAGTGTAAAGACATGTGGTCAAGAAATACTTTAGTTTAGATCCCATCATTCTGTTCATGTTTAAAAGTGGATGTTGTCATGAATTGCATAGCTAGTGTCTATTTTTAGTCTGTTTTGCTCTCTTGTGCTTTCTTGACTTGTATTTGCTTTCATATATAAAATCAGTTTTGATATTCATGACAGATTTGTCAAACCATATCTTGTATGTCACATACGTACATTACCACATGCAAGGAATTTAAATGAACAGTTTTGTATGTTGAATGGCACAAGTACTACAGTTGCTTGACCTTCGACTTGATTTCTGGAAGCAGTGACGATCGCTCGGAAAACAGAGTGACAAGAAGAACGGTTCAGTCAGGATGTTCCAAGGTTTAATGAATTGCAAACTTACACAAGGCTCTAACGGGAACGGATAAGAAAGAAGCACCTGGAAACAAAGAGGCAGTTATAATATGTCAAAGTTGCAGAAAGATGGGATGAGCGGGGATGGAAAACAGATGGTACAAATATAGATTTTTAAAAAAGGCTATTCTGAGGGAACAGGGAGTGATGAGAACTGAGAGGGAGAGTTTTCCCCCACACCACTGAAGATTCATGGTGTCCTAAGGCGCTTCAGTTCTTCCATCTGAGAAACATGTACGTGGTCTGTTTGCTCAATTAACCGCCAAGGAACTGCTGTCCATCCTAAAAACCTTTTTTAACCTGACAAATGTGACTAATTCATACATTTTTCTCCAACAGTCAACTACAGTGAGCCATTTGCCTACAACATGGCATTGACATGAACCTGACTGTACTTAAATTTCAACGTTGTCTCTGAAGGCAAATTCATCTTGCATCCATGTGATACAATGACGGGTGTTTCTATTAATTTGAGTGTAATGAGTGTAGGCTGAATAACAGAAACACCTCTCTGTATAATGCAGTACACCTCAACAGCACCACAAACCACATCCTACAAAATGACCATGAATCAACACCTCTCTAAAACAGTTTCAACAAAAACTGAACATTATAACTTTGAAGGTTGGATTTATTGGAGGACCGTAATGTATAAAACATATTCTAAAACCTACTACTTAAAGTCACATAAAATTCAATGTACATAAGAGTAACTATAAAACCTGGAGTACATTCAGCCATCACCATCTAACCCAATATATAGTTAAAACATCATCACTATTACCAACCCATGACTGTAAACCCACAGAGTTTTTTATAAAGAAGACCCATCAGCTGGCACATGAGCCTTTTAAGAATTTGATGGCGTGGGAGATAAAGGAATTTCTTACCCTGTTAGACCTGGCCTTTAGCTGTCTAAATCTCTGTCCAGACAGGAGAAACTCTTGATACAGGCAATGGAGAGGGCTCTTCAAAAATGATTTGAGTCTTTGAAATTGCTCTCTTGGAAAAATGTGAGACAGATCAGGCAGTTAAACACTGCCACTATCACTGGCCACTCTTACTGCACTCTTGGGCAATAAAAACAGAGCTGTTGGCTTTTTCAGGGCAATCGTGAATTGGTTTTCTTAAGCTTTTCAAAAATATGCAGCCAGTGAGCCAGTGATTTGATGGTGACAAATATACACCTGAGTTTGTAGTACAAATATTACCTACACCCAGTGGAGTGTTTTCTTTCAAAACACTTTCAAGGATCCGAGTGCGTTCAAGGGGCACACAGTAGCAAACGGAAGAATCCACAATTTAGTCAAATAAAAACTGAGTGAAATACACAATGCTAATGCAATCAGCATGAGTAAAGTTTAAAGCTGATCATTAGGGACTGCTGCTGCTGCTAGTCAAACTGCTGAGCTCTAATCATGCATTCATCCTGATGTAACAGGTTACACAGAGCTGGGGAATACACTGCAACATTTCTGCAAGTCAAATTTCTGAAAACTGCAAAAATATGCAGAACTGCGAGAGGATCTGGCCCTTCGAGATTCCATAATTAATTCTAATTTTCTCATTTCTGTTTCATGTTGTCAAGATATTTTGTCACTTAATTACACAACAAGACTGCATTTATCCTCCTCCCAAACTTTTAAGATATAAAAGGGTCACTTGCTGCTGCCGCTGCACAGGATCTCAAGCTTCTTTTTGGTAAGAGAACCCATTTCTGGGGTTAGAACATTTCTAAAACCTCAAACATATAAATCCCATTAGACGCCCTCCCGAAGGTGTTGTAGTATATCAATATCTGGTGACCATGGAGGTCACTGGAGGCCACTGAACTCATTGTCATGTTGGTGGAACAAGCTTGAGATGGCGTGTGCTTTGTGACATGGCGCGTTATCCTGCTGGAAGTAGAAGCATTAGAGGATGGGTAGACTGTGGCCATAAAGGGATGCACATGGTCAGCAACAATACTCATATAGGCTGTGGCATTTGAGAAAAACATTGCCAAGAAAAAGAAAAGAAATTCCCCACACCATTACAGACCACCAGCAGCCTGAACCGTTGACACAAGGCAGGATGGATCCATGGATTCCAGTTGTTGTTGTTGTTGTTTACTCTCAGTTCTGACCCTAACATCTTCATGTGGCAGAAGAAATCGAGATCCGTCAGACCAGGCAATGTTTTTCCCATCTTCTGCTGTCCAGTTTTGGTGAGCCTCTCTGGCCTCAGTTTTCTGTTGTTAGCCAACAGGAGTGGAACCCAGTGTGGTCGTCTTCTGCTGCTGTAGTCACCTTAAGGTTCGACATGTTGAGCATTCAGGGAGGCTTTTCTGCATAGCACTGTTGTAACTCGTGTTTATTTGAGTTACTGCCTTCCTGTCAGCTTGAACCAGTCCGGCCATTCTCTTCTAACTTCTCTCATTAACAGGGAGTTTTTTTTGCCCACAGAACTGCAGCTCACTGGATGTTTTTCGTACCATTCTCTGTAAACTCTAGAGACTGTGCATGAAAATCCTACAAGATCAGCAGTTTCTGAGATACTCAAACCACCACATCTGGCACCAACAATCATTCCACAAACATTCAAGTCACTTGGGTTACATGTCTTCCCAATTCTGATGTTTGGTCCCAACAACAGATCAGTTACCGCCACATGATTGGCTGATTAGATATTTGCATTAACAAATGTGTACATAATAATAATAAAAATAATAATAAAAATAATAATAAATGAATGAATGTGTATAGTCAATACGTGCCCTTTATAGACAAGGTGGTTTAGTGGAAATCACAAAGGAATTAGCCAACACAGTATGGCTTGTTATTATACCAGGAAAAGGAGGTCTGTTATTTTGCAACTGCAAAAAAAAGCAGACTTATGAATAAATTAATTTATTCAGTTATTGTGTTCCCGATCTTGTGGTACCTGAGAAACATGGTGTCAAGGTGGAGCTGATTAAAGTGGTTTTATTCACTACAGTCGTGTTCACAGTACATTTAATACCAGTGATCTGACCCTGACAGAAGATGTAAAACCCTGCATTCAATGATTAACAGTATCATCCTCACACTCTAAACCATGAGACGTGCCTTGCTTTTGTTACAGCTGCTGCTGCTATTGACAAGAGCCTCTTTCCACCTCTACCTTGATTTCCCTCTGCGTCTACGCACCCTGGAGGGTCTTTATTTCTGAGCTGATTCCCACTGGTTGATTGTTTGCAGTCCTCACTGCATGTTAGCTATTGTGTGCTGCGTAGTCTGTGTTATGCAGTACTGCCGCAGCAGGGAGAGTCCCCAAGACTACAACTGCACTGCCAAGTCAGACTGTGTTGACGAAATTTGCCAACACTTTGCTATATGATATGTGTTTCTGACAGAGCTACAATAGGCAACTCTACAATAATGTATGAGAACAATATTAACATTGTATGTCACAGAGAAGACATTTGTGTTATCTAATAACTTGATTCACTTTGTTCTGTTTCTGGCTTCTAAAATCCTAGGGATGTCCAATTTTTTTTGGCCTTGATCCCAGTCTTTTAATATTGGGTATCTGCTGATACCGAGTCCAGTCGGATACTTATATTTACTTAAAGCAGCTATAACCAATATTTTTCCAATAAAAATGTATCAACGTGACAATGTGAAAGGAGTCGCTCATAGTGATGAACCTATCTCTTGAATCTTCAGCTTCCCTCGGCTTTACGGAGCTTTAATGCGAGTTTCAGCTCATTGTTCAGCTGTCCAGTAGGTAACTTTTGGCTGTGGGTTCACTCTCATAGTGTAGTTTTTAACCACAGCATGAAGCTGTTTTCAGCACAAAATCTCTAAAAACCCACAGTACACTACCTGCTCAGCTCCAAACAGCAGATAGACACAGTTAGTGACTAACTGGTGAACATATAGTGGAGCATTTAGCAGCTAAAGAGCCAAATATTTCCCTCAGGAGTTGGTGGAGACCAAATACAGAGCTAAAGGAGAGTGAACTTTAGCTTTAAAATGACTTCAGCGATTATTGTTGCAGATTTATTTTCTGTTACTCAACTAATTGATTAATTGACTAATCATTTAAGCTCTCCACCCAATAAAAAATCAAGTCACACTCTGTCTATGAAAGCTGCCGTTTATGAATGCAATACCATATATTTCTATTCCAATTTAAGGAAAAAAAAAGTTTGTCTTTGAGCAAAACTGTTACTTGACAGCTATTGTATATGTGAAAGATGAGAGAGAGATAGTCCATGTGTGCAGTAGTTTCAGTCAAAATTAGATAAGGCCAAATGAGAGAAATCAGAAGTAGAAAACTGAAATGAGAGAGAGAATCAAGGGAGAGAGCAGGTTTGAAGTAAAGTCAGATTGACTGGGAGAGATGCACTGGCACACAATGTAAGAAACAAAGAGGATGAAAAAGAGACAGATGGAGTGAGAGGATGGAGGAAGGAGTAAGATGATGTTCTCTCTGGCTGTCACACAACCTGGCAGTGTTGCTCGGTCACAGGCAGAGGCTGTGCACCCATAATTCAGTCTGATTTAGGGCTGCGATAGAGCGCTCAGGGATAATAAGCAGTATAATTTGCAGGCAGGTGTGACCAGACTAGATAAGAAGGATACTCGTGTTTGTAGCACGTCTCGTCCTCCCCTCATCCTCTTTCTCAAATCAAAGTAATTTCAGTTCAGTTGCTTTCAGCTCTGCCCAGTTCATTTCACTTTTTAATGAACATTTAACATCATTTCAGTTCAAATCAGTTAATTTTATTTCAGTTCAGTTAAGCCCAGCTCAGTTCACCTCACACACTCCAGTGTACAATATGCAGATATTAAAAACGTAAAAAGAAACGGAATGCATCGGTCTGTCTCTCTCTTTGTCTCTCATTACCTGCATAACTAGTTTTTAATAATTCCTACCAATCCCTGGAGTAGCTGTATTAACGGTTTTTATTACAGGAAACACCAAAAGTATTTCTCGTCTTATCTGTATTGGTTGATTAGGAGGAGTGGGATATCAATTCTGCATTGGTTTTAATTGAAAGTCCCTCCCTCAAACAGCAATCGTCCAATTATAACTTAGCAAGCGTACCTAGGCACAGCAGCAGACCTGCTGCGTCAAGCTTTGGATTTTTTTAACATGACAAAGAGATGGGGCTCTAAGAGCAATATTCACATTTAAGGAGTTTGGAGGGTGGTGTCTTTTTTTTGCCTTTCCAAAATCAAAAACACAAAACTGTAAGGAATGAAAAAACAGTTTTTCTGCTCTAATGTAAGCTGCAATTGTTAGCATACCTGGCTAACTAGCTTACTACAGGCAGTAGTAATCAAGCTTTACTTTCGAGGCCAAGGAGCAATTAACAGTAACTCATGGGGGCACAGCTTAGCAAACGGTTCATTGGACAGGTGACATAACAGGTGACTTCCGACAAGTATCCATTTATAGTTGAGGGACACTGCATGATTTCTTTTATGAAAACCGTTTCAGCCATAACAAGTCTAAATCCAGTGACTGACATATGATTTTTCTCCTCAGTCCCCGAGGTTTGTCTGGGCTGCCGTATTTGCTGTGCAAACCTAATGAAAATCTTCAGTGTGCATTGAGTTACATGACAAATTCTGATACCAGCCCTGTGAATTTTCACTGTATGCATTCATTTGATTATTTTGGGATTTGAGCAAAAGAAGATTCTCAAATAGCGCTGTGCTTCCTGAGACATATTTTTGAGTAGCTCCCCTCCATATTTTGTACCTCCCATTTGAACATTTTCTACCCGCTGAATCATTCACACATCCTAAATTAATTCGTTGACTCGTTCTTAAAATCTCCCCCCTCATGTGATAAACTTCCTTTGCCGTGGCCCGACTGACTATCAGCACTTGCCACTGTAATTGCCGCTCGTTCAAGGATGGGACACAGCAATAAACTTGTCACCACATAATACAATGTCGGACAGATGAGCAGGAAAGAGCCTTCCTGCCCTCTCATCTTAATGGCAGCCATCTCCTGTGTGGCATGTCCCCAGACAGACAACTCATTTCATCTTACCATTAATTCTGAACAGCAAGGGTGACATTGTGTCCATCATGGCGGCTTTATGTAAAGCAGGATCCTTTGTGTCATACCTCATAATGCAGACGTCTATCCCGCTTGCCCCTGATAAAGTCATTTGGTAATGATCATTTGATGCTGCAATCTTGTTAAAGGTGAGGCTAAGGTATGCAATATTTGTTGGGTAATTTCCATAAAATGATAAATGATGAACACCGGTGAAAGTGGTGCTGTGAGACAGCCAGAGTGTGCGACAAAACAGCTGGTGGATATTATATTTACCTCTGTATTTCATCTAGCCCTGTCCCCTCAGGAGCACTGCTTAACTGTCCAATGAGGCTCATGCCCTCCTGTTTTATAGATGGCTCCCTCTGCCTTCAGTTAACACAGTATCAGCACCTGGCCTCTGAGAATTCATTAGGGAGCACCTCAATCACACAGCCAAAGCTGTACCAAAGGGACAGGCAGAGAGGGACGAATCAATTTGGAGGCGTGCAGGTGCAGGTGGAATTATCAGCCTGTGTGTGAAGGGAAGGCTAGTCGGCTATCGGTGTATTCTGTCACAGGCTCAACAAGGTGGTGGGAGGTGATTGAGCATTTTGGGGGTGGGCAGATTGGAAGGCAAGCAGACAGTGTCTATTGTGGAGGTGGGGGAACAACTGCACATCAACATGGGGCGATGCAGTCACCTATCTCTGTCCTGCAATAAAAAGCTGAAATTGAGCTCACGGTGTAGGTGGTGCAGGTGATGGTGCAGCAAACATGCACAACACTGTGTAGCGGTTAGACAGATCTATTATTTTGATTTTATTGAGCATACATGTAGTTCTGAAGAGAGATTCATAGATTAAAAACAGGAAATGAATAAACTTAAAATTTTTGACTTTATGAAAGAGCGAATAATGAAATTAGGTTACAATATGACATTAAAATATTGTTAAAAAAAGTTTAGTGTAAATGACTGCTTTATCATCTTTATTCACAAAAAAAGTAACTCAAAATGTATCGTATCAATGTTCAAAACTGTTGGAAACTGTAGGAGTGTGGCTCTAAGAATGGAAATGTCGGTTGGTCAGTAGGTTGTTACACGACTTAGGCCCAGATTGAAATATATTGGCAACTGCTGCCATGAACTGCCATGACATTTGGTACAGATATTCAAGGTTCTGAAAGGATAAATCCTAATCACTTTGTTGATTCCCTGGCTTTTTCATCTAGCGCCACCAGCAGGTCAAAATTGTAATTTGTCCAGTACTTTGGTTTATAACCCAGCCTCAGCTGTACTTTGTGTTTAGTGCTAATTAGCAAATGTTAACACACTAAAACGCTAAATTAAGATGAACATAGTAAATATTCTACCTGCTAAATATCAGCAGGATAGCATTGTCTCAGCATGTTGGCAACAACCTCACCGAGCCACTAGTGTGACTGTAGACTCCAAGTCTTGTTTTTAAATGATTTACAACTTCAACAAAATGCCTAAAAGTTGTTATGGCCCAGGATGTAGCTTCAGTAACATTTTCACACTCCCAAATACCAAAACAGAGCTTTATAGAAGAGTTCTCTGCTCAGCTTCAAGCTGCTTTAAGCTGCCTGACGTGAGGCTGCCTCCAGCAAACTGTAGAACCCTGATATATCACAGCCTATGTGTTGGCAAACATTTCACACACAGCAGGTCAGACTGACAGATGTGTGATTTAGTATTTTTTTTGTTTGTTTTGTTTTGTTTTGTGCAACAAAAGCAGTACTTTCTAGCTTCTCCCTCTTGCAGTCAGTCAGCTTTATCTGGAAGGAAATCTGCGTCTATACTGAACATCAGCACCTGAATATGCAATTAGATGGAGACTCAATCAGGTATAATGAGATGATGCTACAGCTCTTGTCACCAGTCGGTCTGTTTTTGCTTGGTTGTGATGCCAGCTGGCTGTGTGTAGCTGCATGGCTTCATGGATCTCACAATTTGGCATTGAAAAAATATTTTAATTTCAAGAACAATCATTTATTTTCTATAAGCAGAAAAAATGATCTTAGGGTCCATAATTCCTTGCTTCTTTGCATCAGGTAACACTCAAGATTGGCATAACATCTACAGTCAGAACAGAGACATTGCTCTTTACAAAATCCAGGCTGAAGACATTGACAATCAATAACTACTGACATTTATTATTATTACTGTCCACTGACGTAAAAGCCTTTGTATATGTGTGCACATACGTGCATGACGGAACGTAAACTGATGCACACAAACAACTCATTGTGAATCCAAACCCTTGTCCTAATGCTTGAAATTGAAATACATGACTCCACATATTTTGTATATGCATTGATTCATATATATTATGGCTGCACCAAGACCCTGATCTCCTCAGTGTGATCTCTCATTACACTCAGCCTCCTCAGCGAGGGGAGATGGTGGCGTTGACCGCCAGCCCATCAGGACAGAGAGCACGCATGGAAATGTCACTCCCAACGAGATCTTAATTAACACACTCAATCATAATGAGACTGCAGCAGCCAACGCACAGATCCACGAAGAACCACTGTGCTATTTAAATGAAGCACATACTAAGGCACTTAAAAGGTACAAATTACATGTCAGGTCTTGCTATAACAATTTGTAGAGAGAAATCACAGGGCAGTTTAAAAGTGTGTGTGCGTGTAATGTGTTACCAACGTATCTACCCAGAGAAATCAGCCTTTCCAACCTTCTTTCCATATTTCTTCACACCTACTGTATCTTCTCTTAGGCTCAATTTTTAAAATGGTTGGTTCACTTCTGAGGTTGAACGCAGGGAAGATGCATCATTTGAAGGCCATTGGGTCTCATTCACTCCCCACTTACCAAGAAAAAGTCATGGGCTGACTGGGGTTGCTGGAGTATAGGTGTCTTTTTATATCTGCATTATAAGAAATGTTCTTCCACTCACCCATTTCTGCCTCCTCCTTTGTTTTTTTTATCCTCCCTCTTAGGAATTCAACAAGGCAGGAAAGATGGGTGTTCAGGAGGGTTGCAGGAGTGATTCGTATCCCTTTTTACAGAGCAAATGGATGGATGCCGTGTCGCCCATAGTCATTTAGCATCAGGCAGCCTATTGTGCTGTTTATCACATGTAATCCATCACACGTACTGTATGGATTTTGAATTATAAAGTAAAGCAATTCTCATTAAGCACTGACCATTAGTTGTAGAAACAAACTAAATCTATTTCTTTTGCTGGTAATCACACTGCAGTGACTGTGAGACAGAGTCACATAAACCTCTCAGTACCTAATGCAAACAGGACCACTGACAGCCTATAAATATATTATTAACACTTCTGTTCTGCAGGGCACTCTCTAAATGTTTTATTCAGCCACGCCAATTACGGCAGACAAGCCAGTTTAGGGACCTACTGCTAATGAAGCAGAGTCTTAATCTACACCGTCTGCATCAGATATCAGAAAAGTTTTCATTTCCTCTCTGCTCGTTTCTCTTCAAACTTCCTGGGTCTGTTTAATGATATGGTGAGAGAATAAAAAAAATGTCTTTGTTTTCAATTTGTGTAAACAAGAAAATTGCTCTCGTGGTTTGTTTTGAGATGCGTTAAGACGCAGACAAAATGACAAAACGGCTCCTACTGTGTAATTTATAACAAGGGAGGGAGAAAGGAAGCATAGTTATTGTTTATGATTTGATTTGTAATTCCAAGGTACAGCATATTCCATGGCCTATGGCTTTAGAGCACGCTTCACAGTCTGAGAGAGAAACTAATAAAGGCTAGCTTTATGTCCTGTGAAATTAAATTCAACTTATAGCCATATATTTTTTTTGTCCATTTGTTTCGCCGCCTTCCTCGCTATCCTGCCTCCTGAAATACACATATATCACAATGCGCCTTTTTTAGATTTCTTTATCTGCTATGCATATCTTGTTTTATGATATATTCAGTGGCCTGAGAAACAGAGCAGTTAATGTTACGGTCTGGTAGTAGTTTGTTGATTTATGGGTGCACAATAGGCCCTTGTAGAAACGAAGGGGCTGTAAGATATTTGTTGTACCCTTGCTGTTGTGAGAGTCATCGTTAGCTTTGGAAGAAGGTAATCAGATGGCTGTCTCTGTGGTCTAACAAACTGCCCCCAGCATCTCTCTCTATCCCTTTCTCTCTCTGCTTCTCAACTAGTGTGGTGCCCCGTGGCTGCAGGATGAGCTGCTGCGAGTCTGGTCCTGATCTTTCTCCGTCTCTCCCTCACTTTAGATCACTTCCTTTCCCCTGGCTGTTAGAGGAAAAACTCTTTGCTAGTGCATTTATAGTCCCAATAACAACCTGACAGGATGTTGTCTCTCTTGTCCTTGCTTGTCAAGTATTTACCTATCAAAACTTCATTACAGAGGTCTTCATGGGTCCATCTGGCAAATTATATTCAATCTACTCTGAATATAAGTAGACAATCAGGCAGGAGAAAAATATGTGTCTTTTCAGGCTAGAAGGTGAGTACGACCAAAATTAAATGTGTTGCCACTGTGCTCGATAATTGGTGCTGCATCATGCTGCTGCCAGAGTTGGCATCCTCTCTCTATTTTGATCTGTTTGTGTCGACCGCATCTTGGATCAGGTCTATTTTGGACCATGTCTCACTGCCCTCTTCTGGATCAGGTCTCTATTTCATAACATTTTTATTCTGGTAAGTTTTGACCCATTTTAGACCACTACAGTTCACTGAAAAGCCCAACCAATACTGGATTCTTCACCATATTGGGAGTAAAAAATCTGATAATTGAATATCAGCCAATATTTGTTTCTTCACAGAAAATAAATATTTGTAATACAAATCCCTTAAATTTAGTTAAGGAATTGTGACCAACATATGTACTAAGAAGGACATTTTTCTTTACAGTTGCGATCATTTTTGTGCTCTCTGTTGGATAAACTATGTAATGCAACACTATAAACATATTTACCATAGACATATCTTTGGCATTTCTGTACTGCAATTTTTTGTTACTTGTCAGCTGACACGTACCAATATGATACAACTGTGATGAGCTAATATCAGCTGATAATATCAGGGCTCTAGTTCATTGTACTAAATGTGATGAGTTCAAAGTTTATTGCACACTAAGGAGACCTGGCAGATTTTTCAAGGCGAACTGAACACACATCTGTTCATTATGGTGATATTTCATGAAAGACATTGCTGTTTTGTATGTAACAGAAACACAAGTGTTTCAGCTTTCTGGCTTCAATGATTTGATGCGATTTGACAGCACAGATTCATTCTAGTGTCAGTGAAAATTCAGTATCACTAGGTAGTGCAGCTAAACCCAGCACATCACATGACATGGCGTGGGTGCTATGATGAGTGCAACTTTGCAGTTTTGTAAGTGTGATTATTTGTGTCAAACATCAAAATGAAAAACACAAATCGGGACATCCTTGGGTGAGTGCTCTCTTTTTCCTTCTCCCTTCCTCTCTCTCAGCTCTGAGCTCTGATCTGACGTGTAATTCCTAAGACAACATCTTGTTAAGCTGCTCCCGGAGAACATAAACCTATGGAGGGTCTCTGTGGTGATAACACTCAAGCGATACCTTACTGTTGCTTACAGCTAGCCTTTGAAGTTGACCAGATGTGATGAATAATGCATAGTCTTCATTGCCTCTTCCAAAGACAATATTACCTTTGACAAAGTTCTGCCTCTGACTTCCTCCCAGAGGACAGGTGGGAGAAGTTTTACACTTTCTTTCGTAAGTAAAGCAGCGTTAGGCAAACACAATTATTCTTGGAAACTTTTTTGTGTAACCCTCCTTACAGAGGATCAAAGTTTTTTTTTTCTTTTTTAATTTGTGCAGTTTTAACCCCCGCTCTCTTCGGGCCTGAGCTAATCCTCAGATGCAACTCATGAAACTTCTTTGATTACGCTGCTCTCACAAGATACTTGACAAAAACAATCTCGGGAGCAAAGGGAACATGTTGATCAAACGCATCGTCACACTCTGGAGTCTGAGCTGAACTGGGGTATATGAGTGCTGACAGCGGAGTACTTTATGTTGTGCCCTTTTTGTAGTATTTTACCACAGACTTGAACTTTACTGTGCTGCTCTTTTCCTCCACACCCAGAAATAAGACATGAACATAGCTCTGCAAAAACAAAGAGCATGATTCATCCTATCTCTGCAGTGCAAATAATTACGGCTTTGCTTTGCACGGTGATGTGGAAATGTCACACAATCAATCAGTTTTAAAGACACAGACATGATTGAAAACCTGTTCATTACTCGGCCTATTCCTGTTGTTTTGCATGAAAACTGGACAGCTACTCTACATCATTCCCGTTACATCATTACTTCAATTCCCTTTATGCCTCTCTGACATTATTAATAGCTGTGAGTTTGTTTACTCAGCTCATCTAAGTTAACAAGCTTGTTTGTGATGTTAAAATGTGTTGTCCTTCATGGCAAATTCTCCTGCCTTTTGATAGCAGATACCATTAGCACTGTCATTATGGCCTCAGTGTGAAGTGGGCAAGATGTGTGTGTGCCCATAGAAGTTTTTGAGTGTGTGTGTGTTGTGGTGTGTACTGCCAGTATGGCCATGCCTGTCTGCAATTACTCCCCTCAGTGGAAACATTAAAAATCTACTGCCATGGAAAGATGCCATTGCTGAGACATTCATGCCCGTACCCACGTACTACAAAGACCCTGGAGTGGGCTGGATTCGCCACATATGCATGTTCCATTCATCGACTGAGAGGCAGAGCAGATGCCAAGATGGGAATTACTACTCCAATCTGAACAAGTGGTGCAAGAATTCTGGGTGCAGTAATGCCACTGCAGCTTTGGCTTATTGCAGACTTGTGGGTTTGTGTATTTAGGGATGTGCCAGTTTAAAAGCCCTTCAGATACAAAGCACATGGGAGGCACATTGAGATCAGCTTTGAGATGAATAAGCTGTAGATATTTAAATTTTGTTGTCTCTGAGCCACCGAGGGTCCATTTAAGAGGCTTGGTTCTGCAGAGAGAAAACAACTTTCTGTGTCAGCGAATGTGGTGACACCTCATCTATTTGTATTAGCATGCATTTGATTTTTATCTGCACTGATTTATCAGATTTCATCAAAATATTTTGGTCGGTTAACTGCAGTCACTTCAGAGAGTAAAGAGGCATAAAAGATTAGTCTGCTATAATTTTGATATTCACTAGATTTGAAGCTGCCCCTCAAAAAGCCCACTTAGTTCTAAGTATCTCAAAAGTGTAGATATATTGATTTTAAAATGTTGTGTCTGTCCATTGCTCGAGGCTACAACTGTATGGAACACACCTGAGTGATATTTGCAAGTTTGCTGCAGGTCTGTTTATGCATAAATTGTCCAATCTAAACATATTGAATAACACTTGTTCAGTTTGGTGTGTGACAAATGCGCTCTGACATAATCTGTGTAGAGATGACACAATTAGTTGATTAATCAATCAGCTGATTGACGGGTGCCCTGTGGAGTTTTCTTGTAAACAAAGTCTCTGTCTATATTCACTGTTTCTCACCTACACATTGTGTGTATCGTTGAGGTCTCACAAACGTATTTAATGCATTTAATTTCCTTCCTCGTAACATTTGGGGTATTTTAAATTCTGCATTGTTTGTTTACATGCATGTTTGCTAGCTTGCAGTCTTCTTCCTCACTGCCTTTATGGGCAAATTGCTAAGCTTATTCAGGCTTTACAACTGCCAATCAGAGGAATAGGGTGAAACCGGTGGCACTTAGGGGAAGCAGAAACAAGTAGTGAACACAGCATTGACGTATCACCTTTTTAAGTTAATGTGGTGAACTTGTTGGAAAACGGTTGTTTATTTACACATCCAGCAGTTACGGAGCAACATTAGCATTAATTTGGAGTTGTGTTTCTGGCCACCTGGCGAATGTAAGTCAGATTCAGGTGATAATTCTCTGTAGGTTCATCACTGGGAACGACCCCTTTCACATTGTCACATTAAGCGGACCAAACAGTTCTGGGGACTCCCTGAGAGGAGCGGCCCACTGGGGATCTTTTTTTCTGTTTTCATTCGCACAGCCAATAGCAACGCTGAAGTGACGTAAGCTGGCCGGTGGTTGGTACAGCAATGTCACCCCTACGTTTCACACAACGGCTACAACTGTCGGTCCATTTGTCCATGGTTTGTTCCATTTTTTTAGGGCTACTGTTACGAGCTGTTACACCGGTTTTTAAAAATGGCGGTTGCTGGTGCTGCGTTGGGTCATGTGTTCGACCAATCAACATACACTTACATCACTCAAGGTTCCTCTTGTACCTACTCTGAAGTAGGAGCTAAAAAAATCCCTCAAAATGGCGTTCTAACAACTACAATCGTTCCCAGTTCTTGCAGTGCGAACACAATAAAAAGGGAAGGGGTCCTCCAACTGTTCTTAGAACAATGAAAAAGTTCCTCCGGTCTGAAAACGCCAGTCGTTTTCATATTGCCGTTCGACAATGGATTCTAGCCACTTGAAGGATTTGCTGCTTTTCTTTGTCTTATGTGATAGTAAAGTGAATACCTTTTGCGGTTTATTGACCAAACAACTAATAGACTAATCAAGAAAATAATCTGCAGATCAATCAATAATGAAAATATTAATTAGTTGGCGGCCTTACCTGATTCTTTTTAAAAGTTGTTCATGTCATTCTGCATGCCCTTTTTCCCTTATCTCTCAATATCTCTTTACTTCTGTTCAACAATAGCTGCAGATGAATAGATTAGAAATTAAATATGAACTCTTTTCCTCCAGCCAACATTATTTTTGAGTCTGTTTTTAGAGCCTCTGCCTGACATTTCTAGTGTTGTCTTAATAAGCTTCAGGATCTTTGTAAGAAAACACAGCCCAGTAAATTTAACTGACTTTGATACGATGTGTTGAAGTCAATATACCTTTTGCAGTTTCCTGGCAGTAGTCTCTGCAGAACTGAGCATAGTCTATTACACCCATTAGAAAGAGATGTTCCCTACATAAAGACAAGCGGACAGATTTACAGCCGTTATATGAACTGTTGGTTTTCCTCACAATCTAAAAGCCGAAGTAAAGGATTCTTGCTATTTTCGTTTATGGCTCAACAATATAACACAGGCTCTTAACAGCAGGGGGAGCATTTAAAATGACAGTGATTGTCTGGTCTTTTGTTTGCCTTTTATTCTGTGGTTACAGTGGCTACCCGTGTTCTCAAACTCTGCCTTGAACAATTTGTTGGCTTTCATGTCACGATTATACAGTCTATCAGCAAAGTGCGGCCACTCTGTCTTCGTTTCAATTTATGTTTTCCTACAAACCTATAGTCCCCTCTCACAGAGAAGGATGGGTCTGACAGAGAAACAATTTATTCACCTCGAGATGTAATTTCCGCTGAGTTGTGATGCGTCACGGGTCAGAACTCATTAATTACACCTGTTACAGTAATGATGACACTGTGATCCTGATGTATTCGGATAATGGTGAGTTTTCACTTGCCTGTGTTTATTAGAATAAGATATTGGGTGAGGCAGCAACACAGACACAGGAGATTGTGCAGACTTTTATCTCCCCACACGATTAACAAGAACACACATACGAATACAGACCCATACAGCTATTCACAAACGCACACAACAACATCTGTCTTCCACAATTTACCACTCTGTTCCCAGCAACAACAGATGCACTGTACAGTTAAGGACATTGCAGTAAATTATTTGCTGTGTTTGTGCTGTGCTTGATGGGACGAAGCAACCCTCAGATGAGTAAATAAATGTGCAACTCCTGCATGTCAAAACCAGTAATTCAGTCATATATAATTTCTAACACTCTGGCAATAAACCATGTCTATCACATGTAAACATCTTTGTGCTGCCAACATTACATGACTTGGACAAACAATAATTGTGTGATGTACATCAGTGATTCCCAACAAGGGGTACTTCTGCAGTTACCAGGGGGTACGTGGAAAATTGTGAAGCTCAGCTAATTTGTAAAAATAGAAATTATGATTTGATAATACATATCCATATATTTGTGTTTAGGAGAAAAGATAAATTTGTGTGATGCTGATCTTTATAGTTATTGTCACAATAACTTACCAACTATGGTAGTCTGACAGCACAAGACATGCCACAGTTTTCCACCAACCTGAGCCAATTGTAAGTTGATTAACTCTGCAGAAAGAGTAGTTGGAAAAAAGACAACAAAAAGCTAAAAGTAAAGATACTGGTAATGGTTGAAACAACCAGTTTCTGTCACTCCAAATGGCAGTAGCACGAATGCAAACTTGGCCAAAACTACTAAAAAATACCATTGAACAAAACCATAAAGCCATCCCTTCTATCAAAGGGGTAGTTGGGGTGTGGGGTATGTTGGACAAAAAGGTTGGGAACCACTGATGTACATAAACTGCACCTCAAGCTGATCTGTTTAAGATCCACTAAACTGACATTCACTTTTTCTTTGGCCTCTTTCACTATCAAGCCAGGTTATGGAATCCGCGTTTTAGTTCTGATTAGTTTATGAACGGAAAATGAATCTGCAACTATTTTGGTAATCAATTTTTCAAGCAAAAATGCCAAACACTTGCTGGTTCCAGCTTTTCCACTGCGAGGATGCTGCTTTTCCTTGTCATATATCATTGTAAACTGAATATCTTTGGGTTTTGAATTGTTGGGCGGACAAAACCAAGACATTTGAAGACATCAGATTGGGTTCTGAGAAATTATAATGAACATGGTAAACTATTTTCTGACATTTTGTAGAAAAAAATAGTAACTTGAAGAAAATAATTGGCAGATTAATGCATAATGAAAATGGATTGTTGCATGATCATGTTTGTGTCAGTGAAGTTCAGTGCTGAAACAATTAATGATCAATTAGCTCATTTATCAACTGTCAGAAATGCATTACTGTTCCTAGCTTCTCAAAAACGAAGGTTGGTTGCATTTGTCTGTTTTTATATCCTTGAAACTGACTGATGATTGAATCAAACAAGCAATTTGAGGACTTCTGCCTGTTTTCTGACATTTTATAAATGAAATAATTAATAGATTCATTGAAAAAAATCATTTCCAGATTAATCTAATGAAATTAACCATTAGTTGCAGCACTAATGAAGTTATTCCACACCTGATAGTTATGGCTACCCAGCAGACATGTTAGTGAAACAACAAGATCCTTCATCTGTAGATAATGATATTAGGCAGATGCTATGTGTCTTTCAGTAATGCACAAGACAAATCTAATCCACAAGAATCACATGCTTGAAAGCATTTATTCACTGTGAATATCAACATGTTTCTCAGATGATCTTAAGATTTATAAACAGCACTGCCTGTGGTGCCAAATCCTCCAATTATCACATCAGGTAACTGACATGTACACGCAACATGTCTAACCTGTCAAGTCTCTCTGTCCTCATTTATGTATCAATACAGGCTACATTAATATATAAACATATATACAGTAGGGGTGGGCCAAAAATATTCTATCATGGTATATGTAATTTTATATCCCAATACAGTAATTATTCTGTCAATTCAATTAGGAAATGGTTTAAAATAACCATACCATACTTCATGCTCTGTATTTACAATTTCACTCTCCTCCTCCATGTTTTCTTGTTTTTCTTCTTCTGCGGCTGTTGGCAAACCAGCTTAGAGGTGTATTACCGCCACCAACTGCCACTGTCACGTTCAAATCACGTTACCTTGCAAGGCAGCTGGATTTGTGAGATCACGCGAGAATCCAGCCCTGATTTGCTGCATAGTCTGCCCCGAATATATAGCAGGCGATAGGGATAGCTCCAGTCCAAATCTCTACCAGTGGACACATTTCTACCGTCATATCGGCCAACCCTAATATATAATTTTTATTTAAAAGATTTATTACATTGTTCACTATCATTTTAATGAGTAGTTCAGACGATAGCAATATCATCGGAGACTGCATTGCATGTAACTGTGGGCTGATTGAAAGCTGTGATTGAAAATGGCCCCTTACAGCAGAGACGGAGTGAAAATTGCAATCCCCATGTATGCAGCCTACACATCTATATCAATCAAGGGGCACAGCTGCACTCACAATTGAGATATTCACATCCATTTTCCACAATCACCACCCACTGTAGGTAATTTTCTTCTGAAGTGTACATTAAGGTGAAGGAATAAAGATGGTGATTTTGTATGAAAAATACATTTTGGCTGTACAAAGGGGTGGTGATTGCTACTGTGGATTAACAATGAAATGCATCTTTGCCCAAGTCTCTGTTGGTCCACAGTATAATGAAGCACTTGTGTTTTATTTTTTGTTTTTTTGTGATGGACACGGCTGAAGCCATTACACGGCACAGATTTCCTAATAAGAGCTTATCATGTCATTGTTTGTGTCAGGGAAAGGGCAGAGTGGGAAGAGGAGCTGCAGCAAAACCACAAGGCTCTGTTAGAAATAAATTGTATGGTGGTTGTGTCTTCAAACATATTGCACACATCTAGAAGGCAAAAGTCTAACTTTAGACAGCTTAAAATAAGACAATGTGGACTGCCAATTAGCCGTTTGCTAAGCCCCTGCCCCCTTAAATACTGTTGCTTCGCTTTTCAAGCTTTTCGTTCTTGCAGATTTAAAAATAGTTTTTTGTAATTTTTGAAACAGTGGCTCCTTAATTTCAGACAGTCAGCGTTCTCACGGTTGATGATTCATGTAGAAAACACAGAAATAAAGGAGCATGGTTTTTGTATTGCAGTGTGTTATTACTGTGATAAGGACAAATGTTAAGATCACACTGTTATTTTGTTAATAACACTGTTTGGCTGCTTGACTTTCGTACTTGCTTATATTCTAAAACTGCATGTTTTCACTTTTAACAACATTGTAAGAGAGAAGGGTTTTAGGATGAGGACTACCTGATGTGTTTGGCAAACCTAGCGCTAGTCGGGTAACGTTGGCTGGTGCTGCTGTAGTTCAAACAAATGTAGATGGGTAATGATGCGCTAACACTTGGGCTTGGAAGTACCACTCGTTTAAGCTAGCTAGACGGACATGCAAATGATTGTAGCTTACATAAGAGCAGATAAACACATACTGCAGTTGAATCCATTTCTTGCACTGTGTTTTTGGAAAGACTACAAATAGACACCACACCTCCATTGTCTTTACATGCAGAGTACCTCTCTTACAGCCTCAGGCACACTGCTTCAACATGTGGAGAAATGCAAAGCTTGACAGGCAGTGCCTAGTCGCAGATGCTAAGCTACGATTGGACAATTGCTGTTTGGGGGAGGGGTTTACCGAATGGTCAATTCGTTGAGAGGGATTAGCCATGTAGAGTCTTTCAGTAGCCCCTAGATGAAGTCAGAATTAGGGTTTTACAGATCATTTACAATATTAGAACAAAACAAGATAATAAGGGAAACATTAACACAAAGGCTAAGCAGCAAAGTGTGTGTGCATTGGTGAGTGTGCAGCATATGGGTATAGGGGGGGTGTGGTGATGGGTCCATAATCATCTTTCCTGCAGACAGGAAATGTAATATTCGATGTTTTGATTCACTGTCTAAGGTCTGTAAAATGAGTACACAATACATTTGGCTTGGAAACGCCTGCTGCTCTGTCTTTCCACCATCCAGCAATGAACAGAAGATGAAATGATTCATCACAGCAGAGACAGCTTCCGGAGAATGAGATGAGATGAGAGTGGGAACGGTGTCATTTTATATCTCCCAGAGAAATACACAAAGCAAAGATGAATTGTAGCTGCTGGAGGCTGATGGTATACCAACCCCGGCTGGCACTGAACCTGGCAGTGCCCCACAGGTGTGATAGTGCTATGATATTTGTCCAGCACCTGTATTTAAAGAAGTGATACTCCAGTGATGTTGCCCTCGCCTCTCTGCTGCACAGAGCCTCTGCACAGCTTGGATAAACTGAAGGTCAGAGAGGCTCAGATGGGAAACGATCTAGATTTGAGCAGGTCATCCAGTCCCATGAGTGCTGCCCCATATCTCAGTATAGGCTAACTGTACCACAGCTAGGTCCGGCATGTTGCTGTTTACAAGTCTCGAAGGGCCGGGTTTTTTTTAGTTTTTTTTTTTTTAAAGTTTGGGATCTCTTTCACGATGACATACTGAAGCAGTAAATCGCACATGAAGGCTCCAGGCATCAACAACAAGCGGCATTCATTGCTTTTTCGGTTTGTTCTCCATCCATTTGTGTCGAATGAAACAATATCACAAAATGAACCAGCCTCTCATAATTAATTGGTGCTCACAGTGTTTTGTTCTTGTACTGTAGAAACGAAGAGATAAATTTCACATGAACCAGACTGGATTGTGGAAGGTGCCCCCTGGCCTGTTCCTTTCACTAAGGCATTCCTAAAATATTTAATTTCCGTGCATGCGTGTCTTTGAGAGGATTGTGGTTAGCTGCATTTATAAAGCTAAAGCCATAATAATTACTTTACTAATTTGCAGCATTTGTGCTAAACCGATAAGACGCCCTCTTTCATGGGATTCAGAGGCTGCCATCAATAATGTGACTGCTTGGGGTAAAAGTGATTTAAAGCCCATTTCACACTTGGCTTCAAACAGAGAGTGATGGCTGGGCATTCTGAGATCCTCACAGCTGCCACCATGACCACATCCTATCCACAAGCTCTGCATTTAATGCCAACAAACAAACTTGAAGTTGGAGGAAATGTCTCTCTCAAAAGTTCTCTCTCGGTTTTTCTCTGTCTGTGATTCTATTTGTTAAAGTGAGATTGTAATCAAAGATCAGCACTGCATGTCAGTATTTTTCAGTAGTATACTAGCGGAGTATCTTGAGGAATATTTGACAAATCCACACATCCTCTGAGAACCATGAATGTCTGTACAAAACTGTACATCTTAATCCATCCAATAGTTATGAGATATTTCAGTCTGGAGCAAAGTGGTTGACCGACCAACCGACTGGCATTGCCAGCCTTAGAGCCAGGCCGCTAGCATGGCTAAAAATGCTGTCATTGACACTATCCTGAATTTTGCAGAATCGTCCAATATCGCCATTCCCATTTGGCAACTTGGATGAGCATACTGTAGACTTTCAGAGATGCTCATATTTTCCTTCATTCATCCATTTACCAAGTGAAGAGCAGAGTGAGTGTGTCCCAATCAATGTACATGCTCTTGTTGCCTTTAGTCAACAAGCCGGTGGGTCAGTGACTTCATTAACAGACTGATGGTACTCTGTGGAACGCTGAACGCTGATGATCAACACAGAGCTCCGCTGATTAAAGTCCCATTCCCTCAGTGTAAGCGCTAATTATCTAGATTGACATTACTACACCACTATAGCTTCTCTCTGAGCTGAGAGGTCTGGGCACTCGCTCTGTCCTCCTATCCTCTCCGGTCATGCACATCGGGAGCACAAAATGGATTTTCACCATGCAGCCAAACAATGGGCATAAACAGTAGTATAATTTCATACTATCATTTCAGTAATTTATGGTTGTTTGGACACCTATGTTTTGTATGCAAGAGCGGCCCTTATTATAATTATGGTATTGGGCCACATAAGTTTTATAGGGTTTTGTGTAGGATGGTACATTACTTCACCATTACTACAGATAACAATAAATATTTAGCCACTGTCACTGCAATAGTTTATGACATGCCCTCTATTGCAAATGTAATCATTTCTGTCCTTGCTGATAGAAATCTACCTTGTCAGTCTTCCAGAAAGATGTCTGTTACAATTTTGCAGAAAATCTGACCCCAAATGAATTTAAAGCTGCTGTAAACAATAGTTTTATATTAACAATACATCAAAAGGGTCATTTATAGTGAGAGAGACACACAGAATTTTTACCCAGCTCTGCAGTTCCCCACAGCTCTACCGAGCATTTTAGAGTCTTTCATCTCATTGGTTTTGGTTTTACAGCCTGCAGCTTTGCTGTTTTGGTTCACTCTAAACGCTCTAAAAAGTGTTGTTTCTAGCAGCAGCAGTCAGCTGTTTTCAGCAAAGTAAACCCAATGGGCACTACCTGCCTAGCACTAAACGGCAGACAGACAAAGTTAGCAACTAGTTGTTGAGCATTTAGCAGCTAAAGAGCCAGATATTTCCCTAACTGAGCTAAAAGGAGAGTGAATATCGGACTTGCATTCGTCAGGTGGCCAGAAACACGACTCCAAATGAATACTAATGTTGCTCTGGGTCTGCTGGATGTGTAAATAGGCAATCATTTGCTAACACATTTGCCATATTAGATTAGATTTACTTTAAGAAAATGTGTCGCTGGAACACTGTTTCATAACAAAAGAAAACAAAAGCATTCAGCCACACAGAGCATATCAACTTTTTTGTTATTTCAATGTTGCATTCACTAGGGCTGCAACTATTTATTTGCATTATAGATTACTCTGCCAATTATTTTCTTGATTATTGATTTATTGTTTTGTCCATAAAATGTCAGAAAATGGTAAAAAAAAAAAAAAAAAAAATCTCTGTATAATTTCCCACAGCCCAAGGTGATGTCTTCAAATATGGTGTCTGTTCAAAAAATCCAAAGCTATTCAGTTCACTATCTTGTATGACAAAGAAAAGCATACATTTTTTATTTTTTAATATTTAAAAAGCAGGATCCTGCAAATGTTTGTCACACAATGTGCAAGACATCTTTAAAATAATTCTTGGTTGGAAAGAAAAGATCTTTTTTTTTCATGGCATACTGTAGGAGCTGGAATCAACAGCAGACATCAACATGGGATGTTAATTGAATGACCTTACGAATGCATTTCCCCAGCCCATTAGTGTCTGTGCTGCCTTAAGCTCCATCTAGTAGACACGATATGGCGTCTTTAGGCTACAATGTGTTGAAACCCACAGGAAACATTTTGACTTTATCTTGACTTGAAAGCAATAATAACTGTTTCTAAGATTGGAGATATATATAAATAAAATGGCTGTCTCATTTGATGTATGTATGCATGTATCATTTAAACAATCACACAGACCTGTAAGGAAGAGATAAATAAAAAGATATAGCACAAACACTGTTCTCTTTGTGTAATTAGATTATGTTCATTCGGGCTGATTAAATTTGGTTACTTCAGGCATCAGATTTGTTGAACATCTTGTAGCTGAGATGTTTTTTTTGTGCTTTCATCACAGTACATGCAGTACTGTATACAGAACAATGTGGCCAACATTTGTGGTGACACAGTTTCATAATAAGAGTTTCTTTTCATTTCCTTGAACCACAGTTTCACCCTGATGGGAAAATATGCGAGCCTTTGAAGGTGTATATTTCATCGAACAATAAGATGAAAGGGCTTCAGGCCCAATGGCAGAATTGGAGAACTGATTTTCCTGGACATGTCTAAGTCTGCTGTAGGTTGAAAGGACACAGACGGTTCATAATCTGATCAGACATCCATTACTCCCTTGCAGGGACATGGCACCAGCACAGGGACTCATTGTGTAAGTACAATAAATACAGCAGCACATGGACTAGATACTGTAAGAGAGTGCACAAAGTCCATACTTAATGTTACAGATTGCAGGAATTATAATTGTTGTCTAGCAAATGTCTCTACTATAAGCATTTATAGATAAGAAATACAATTCTTTTTTCTTCTTGGTGGAGACACAGGAGTCTATTAAGACAGCACTGCAGTTTATAGATGCAAGCTCATCTTCATAAGCCAATGTAATCTTCAATATTAAAACACATTCTTCCATATGTTAAACGTGCATAATCGATTCTGTGAGAAATAAACATTTTAATGGACCATGGAAGATATGTAAAACAAATATGAATTGCATAATGGCAATGTGTCTAGACTTGGACGTAGTGTAATAGGCTATTGCGGTCGCCTTTTCTTGTTTTAAAAAGTAATTCCTAAGTAAAACAGTAGGATATAATGAACCCTTTCCTGTTGCATTATCATTTATATTAAACCAACTCTGTTTTTCTAGTAATAAAAAGGGATAATGCATGTAATGAGGTATTGTATTAGTCTGGCAGTCAGTTCTATGAATGAATAAACAGGAAAAATAAAAATCACTATATATATACTATAAAGAAAGAATCTTGTAATATTAGACACCCTGACCTTTTTTATTCTCAGGAGCACTGAAATTACAACCCTGTTAGACATGATGTGAACCACTGGTATATGCCTCAACTCGTTAAAAACAGTCGTCATTGCTGTCATTTTATCAGCAAGTGTTTTAGAGGGCTGACTCTTCACGGTTAGAAATTAACCTCAGGACATACAACAAGGGAAGGGAATAATGAGAAAATAATAAGGCTAAAACATAATGACATGTCTTCCTCATGACTGCAAATATGTAAATTTGTGGCATCCAGCAGTTAACTTTGAAAAATGTGAGCGAAAATGTAATGAGTCGTCTTTCCTGATATCCTATTATTAGATCTTCTATTTAGCTTTTGGTGATAGTGCTAATTAGGGTTGTAACTAATGATTATTTTCCTTATTGATTAATCTGCCAATAATTTTTTCAATTAATTGAGTATGAAATGTCAAAAATTGTGCATGCCCATCCAAATGTCCCATTGCCCAAGGTGACGTTTTTAAATTGGTTGTTTTGTCCAAGAAAAGCAGCAAACTCTCATGATCGACTAAGCGATTAATTGACTAGTTGTTTCAGCTCATTCTAATGCCCAAATTGTAAAAATGCTGGTTCATTCAAACTTTTTCAGCTTGAAGGTTTAAATTGTCTGTGGTTAAATAAATAAATGAATAATGTACGCTTTTCCTAATATCACCTGTAAAACTTCACAATAGGCAAGGCGATTTTATTTGTAAAGCACATTTCATACACTAGTGCAATTCAATGTGCTTCACAGGGTAATAAAAATACAGCTAGGTAAAGAGATGTACAATATAAAAATGCAAAAAATACAGGAAAGTGACACAAGAGAAGCTAGGCTATTTAAAAGCTAAGTTAAGAAGATATGTTTTTATCCATTACTGGGTAGAGTAGGCAGTGTAAAATAGGAGACTTTTGAGTTTAGACTTAAAAGTGGTCAGCGTCAGCTTGTCTAACATCACTTGGGAGGTTATTCCAGGTTTGTGTTGCATGGCAAGTAAATGCTGCTTCACCGTGTTTCGTTGTAATTCTGGGTACAACCAGTAGGCGAGACCCAGATGTCCTCAGCGTTCTTGGTGCATATGGTACGAGCATATCCAAGATTTATTTGGGCCCAGAGCCACAGAGTGATTTATACAGTATACGAGCAACATGATTTAGAATTGAATTCTCAATAGAATTTCGATGAACTATAAACCTGCATTTATTGATTTTTTTTTTTTTGGCCACTTGGGGGCAACACAACAAGCTGTAAACACAACATTGACATCCAGGGGATCAATTGTAAGTCTAATATTCACTCTCCTTTTGAGCTCTGTTTTGGTCTCGACATTTCTGGCTCTTTATCTCCTCAATTCTCCGCTATATTCACCAGCTAGTTGCTAACTTGTCTGTGTGTTTGGTGCTGTGCAGGTAGTGTACAATGGGGTTTTCTTCCTGCTGGGGCTGACAGCGATGCTGATGAGGGCAGTTAGACTGAATCAAAACGGTGAGGATGCAGGCCATAAAACCAACACAATGAGGTAAAACACGATATAAAGCTGAGGTGAAATTGGGTAATAATTATCTGTGGGTTCGTCACTACGAGCGGCACCTTTTACATTAAACATAATCATTTGATCCATTGTCAATATAAAAATATTGAGTAGAGCAGTTTTAAACAAACAATATGAACAGATTGTGGTACAAAAGACATTAATAGCTTTAGAATGATCAATACAATTTATAAAAAATAAAAATAAAAAAGCCTTTAATATTTTTAGACTGTACAAGCTCTTTCACAGCAGTGATCGAGCAGTCTTGCGTTTTGTTTTTGTTCACATGATTCTGGCACTCTGTTCAGAAAAGCTGAATGAAAGAAGTGCGCATTCTTCATCATAACAAAACAAAAATAAAACACTTTATCAAAGAGACCATGCAGAGACTTCATGAAGATGCCACAATCCAGTTTCTTTGTCATGTCAGAAGTGTTCTTCTGCTCAAATATATTTCGCTGGTATATTCTGTATAGGAAATTCAGAAAAACTAGAGAATAATATTTTCTTTTCACAATATGTTTTGTGAAGTTTTATGGTTGATTTACAATACCGAACCATGATAGCAGAGAATGATACTCTTTTACGTATCAGCGACAGCTGCTGACATGTCTATCTATAACCAGATGTTCCATTCATAAACGTGAAGAGACGGATCAATTTTTCTATTGTCCTTGAATATGAATGCTATGTATCTGGAGGCCTTGACCCTATCCTCCCTCTCATTACTCCCTGCTTTTTATGAAACCCCCTCTGATCCACCCTGGCCAACACATATATCAGAGGAGCAGGTCTGCTCTCCCTGCATCAGCGATCATAACACTGTAAAATACACTGGCGCCAAGCCCAAGGGCCAGGAGAAATTTGTTACCCATGATTATATAATTTATTCACCTGACACTGTGTTCCTGGTTTAGAGCTCTCTCTCTCTCTCTCTCTCTCTCTCTCTCTCTCTGTCTCTCTCTCTCTCTCTCTGTCTCTGTCTCTGTCTCTGTCTCTCTCTCTGTCTCTGTCTGTGTTTTCCTTGTTCATTTGTGAGGAAATACTACATTTGTTTTGCGTGATTGAGGAGGGGGGGATGCAGGCGACTCGGTACAGCCTTGGGTAAGAGAGAGAATCCAGTCACAGCTGGTGTGCCGCTCTCCCATTATGAGCAAACGTGACAAGATGAAAGTGTGTAGCATCTGCCATGTGCCACAGCCCTGGGAGGAACTTTGAGGAAAGGACAATTTATAGATATTCATGCGGCTCTGTAATTGTTGGTGGACATGAATAGAACTTTTTTTTTTTCTTTTCTGTCATCTATAAGCTGAAATCATAGACAATTACACGGTTGACACTGTCTCCCTGAACTCGTATCCCCCCCCTCCCCTGTGTGAGTCATATGAGATAGTGATTCACAGGTTATTATCCAAGATGGCTGGCATTCTTGTCAGTGGACCAGAAGTGGTCAGAGGTGTTGCCAAACTGTGTCTGAGGAGCCAGGAACTCAACCAGTTTCCATCCACTATAAACAGGTGTAATGGGGCATATAGCCTCCTACAGCCAAGGGCAGAATAACTTCTTTGAGTAAGCAAAGAATATACATCTTATATGGCCTAAGAGAAACGGTGCTAAACTAAAGGAGAAAGTTCTGAAGTCAGTTGTTGTTTCAAGGACGATGAGACTTAAAAACGTGGATGGGATCCAAAGTCCTAACAGGAAAATTTGTATGTTTGTAAAATGGCACAACGGTGTAGTCACTAACATGACAGTTTTTGCTCTCAGGGGTTCATTTACCATGCACTTCTTAAAGGAATAGTTAAACATTTTGGGAAATAACCTTATTTGAGTCTGTGTCATGTCTGTGAATTAAGTCTAAATGTGGGAGGCAATTAGCCTAGCTTTGCATAAAGACTGGAAGCAGGGGGAAACCGCTAGCCTGGGTTCAAAAGCCACCTTCCAACACCTAAAGCTCACTAATTAACACAATGTAGCTAATTTGTTTGAACCGTACACAAACCGTAATGAAAAACATGACAGCTGGTGGTTTTAGGGGGATTTGCGCGATGTAACAACAGTTTATACGTCTGCCCAGCACTACTGTGCAGAACAGAAATATAGATAATTGTCAACCACACTTGACATTCCTGTCTCCTAGCCTCTGCTACACCTAGTCCCAGTCGTTCAGTGGTGGACTGTGACTCAAGCAAATCTGCTTTTACTCTGACAAACATGTTACAAAAAGGGGTAGGAATCCATAATGTCCACTGCATGCCTGGAAATCGAGTGAGCTCGGCTCTGATAGAAGACTGAGCTCTGGTGAGGAGAGAGAACAAAACTGCCAAATCCCTCCTGCAGTTCTTCAACTATCTCGTCTCTTCAGGCATCCAATATGTCAGTGGATGGTAGAAGTAAATTGCTACAGGTGCCACAGGTGGATAGAGTGATGCAGACAACAGTGGCAAGAGCTGTGGATATTATAGATATGCAACCCGTATGACTAACATGGGGAAATAAGGTTGAAAATCCACAAACTGCTCCTTTAAGCCTACCATCTGTGTACTTCAGCTCAGAATTAATCTCACCAATTTCTCTGATTATTATGAATATTTTCTCTGATACGTATAGTAACAGCTTCCCTTTAAGTAATTTGCATTTTCATATTTTGCGAGGAATCTACAGTGTGAGATCAAAGTCCCTCTTTAACTCATTAGTGAATAAGATGGAAAATAAAATTCCCAACACTCCCGTACGTAGCTTTGTCTTAGTTGCTGCAGTATTAGCACGCGGTGAAAAGGCCAACACGGAAATGATTGCTCAGTTTAATTTCTGAATGTGCTAGTTAAAATGATATAACTTTATTATTTTAAGCAGACTTTCCACCATCTCTCTCCCCCACTAACAATATATTCCTCCTCCAGTGAAATATCTGAGTCAGAAGCACATAGAAAGTGTATTTTTATTCAATTAATGCTGCATGTCTCGAGCTCCATTTCTACACGGTTGCCACAGAGCTGTCAAGTTGCTCAAAATAGCACTCGGGCTATTTCCCCAACTGTCAACCACCAGCTCAACAGTTCTAACAATGAAATTATTTCAAACTCCGAAATTAAAAGCAAATGGGATTAACCAAGATGTCACACACTCCTCTTAAATGACATTTTTCTTTTCTTTTTTTTAGTGCCATAGCTGAAGTTCGTTCATTTCGTGTTGGTGCATGCTCTGAATCAGAACATCTATCTGAAATGTTTTTCCACAGTTTTCTCTTAATCTCAAAACATCTTTCCTCCTCATGTACTCGATGCTGCTCTCCTAGAAACGGTATACCATGCCTCTTGTTGGAACACACTCTGAGTCCACGAGTGGCCTCCAAATGTCCAGAAATGACTCATCATTACCTTTTTAAGCACAGAGCTTATCCTCTCATGTGGTAATACAATCTTTTTGTACCACATAGTAACAGTTGATCCATTTTAACAAAATACGGTTGCTTGCCAAAAGCACTGATTTATCCAGCAATTTAAATTTCAGAGAGGAAAGTGACACATCTTTAGAGGGAACCCCCAGCAGAAAAAGATGAATATAATTGCCTTTTTTCCTAGACATTTTAAGCATAGATGTGATAAGCAGTGATCCATATTGTTCTGAAAAGGTGTTATATGTAATCTATGGAGAATTTTGTTTCCCTCAGTCTATCGCAAGTAAAGACTGATACATACATTTACGTTGGATGTTGAACAAATGCAATATAGAAGGGAGTAGAAGTTGAGTCTGAGTTTGGGACTGAGAGGGAGAGAGTATGTGCATTGATAAAGTGACAAATTTGCAAATGCACAAAGAAGTGTTCCTTAGGTGGATCAAACTGTTGCAGAAAGGACATAAGAATACCTTCCTGAAATAGTTTTGCAATAGCCTAAGTGTACCTAGCTTTCCACATGTTAAAGACTGAGGTGCTACTCCCTGGGATGAAGTCACCATTCCCAGAGACCAAAACAGAATTGTAAATTATAGGATTGGCTTTAACATCTTTAGTGATGATATGTTTATTGCAGTTAAGCAGGCTCCATAGGAAGAGAGGTGAGCCCAAGAATCTATACGGAAAGCTGAGTCAAAATATGGATGTAGCCATCTCCAGATTAAACGAGCATGGCAAGCCCAGTCATAAAAATGTACATTGGGCATGCCAAGACCACGCATGCCAGTTGACATTTGACAATATTGATGCCTGTGTCCTTCTGTTCATGTGGCAGAGGCTCTGTTCAGCCCAGGCTCCTTCTCTGTAGATCACCAGAAACAAAATCTCCTTGCTCAGCTGTCACCGTCATGCAAGTACGTGAGTATTAATGTTCAATCATCGCTTCTAGTGCATGCCGGAAACCTCTCCAGTACATTACTGAAACCTCCCAAAGACGGGGATATTCTGACTTTCTTGTACATTATAGACCCTAACGCTGCAATTTTCTCAGTACAGAGTAGCATGGATTAATCAATAATACACTAGTGATCACCTGCTTCAAATTGTAATCGGTAGCCTTGACAGCATTCTGTCACCAGCAGTTGGTTTTACTTGAACATTCTGTGCACTGTGAGTACCCGGATGGTGTACTGTACGGTCAGAAAAGTTGAGTGCTGAACGCTACACACCCTCAATGGTCGCCATCTTGGCTACGTAGTGGAAGAGGAGGGGGACCCTCAACGTATGAAAATGGCGGTTGCGATTGTTACGGCTAAAAGTAAAAGCACGTTCATTTTCATTTATTTTTAATCAAATTTAATTGAAGTCAAGTGAGCAAACAAGCTGGCAGATATTTTGGCGTGCCGGAATCGCGGTAAAATGTTGGCGATAATGCTCCGCCCGGCTGCAATCCGCTATTAAAAAGAAGAAGCAGTCCAGTATTGCGATCGTCATTTCCGATAAGTGCACAACAGCCATGTTCAATTTGAGATAACACTACCCTGTCAAAATTCACGCACTACACAAATAGGTACATAGTGTACAAAGTGTACTGCATGTAAGTGTACTAACGGAAGTATCTGAATTGAGACACAGCAACAGTTTGTTACATCCACCATTTTGTCAGATCTGTGACTAAGCAAATATTGACAAGCATCTTCTATCTTATACCCGAATGCCCTTGTTGGAGTATTGTCTGTAGGTACCATTTTATTATAGCTGTTTTGTGATTTAGTAGAATTTAGTTTTTCTGCAGCCAGTTTACTGCTAACCAAGCAAACCATTTTACTAGCTGTCAGAGGCTACTGTGTTGCTAGTACAACATTCTGCAAGTAACTGTTAATTTACTGTTGGGCTAACGGTTACGCATTTTACTCCTTACTTTTACTCTAATGTTGATACTTAGTTTCTTTTCTGGCATGAGGCGTAGCTAGTCTATAGAGAGCCGAAGTCTTAACGTCATTGCCGGACTAGATTCTGTTCCACCATCTTCTGTAACTCAATACATCTCTCATTGAGGGTTTTTAAGTCTGCGTTTTTGAAAAAATGTAAATGTGTTCCTGCTATCAATATTCTAAGACAAATTGGAATCCACTAGCACATGCTATTAGAAACTGAAACCTTTACAATTTTAAACATTGATTACTTTGTGGGCATACAAATAAACTAAAGCTCCTAACTTCTCTCATCTAAAGTCTTTTTTCCCCAAAAATTTTTAGCAGTTATCCCTGCTGTCTGAAAACTTCTACACCATTCGGTCCTCTCAGTCCTTTGCTGCTACAGACGTGTCTGAACTTGCTGCGGCCCTTCCACTCACCCATGGACTCCTCATGGGAAAGGGTGTTCATTAAAGGCAGCTAAAAACAGAAATATCAAATAAACAATGATATTTGATTGTTTTCTTAAAAATTACCATTCTTATCTTGACATATGGAGTGAACCGCATGACATACTGTTGATTAAGACAGTTCCATTGCTCGGTTTTTAATTATTAGCATTTTTACAAATGTCAGTGGGATTTTGAATGAGTTCCTTTTTACTTCTGGAACAGCACCTGGAAGTTCCCATTTTACTTTGTCTCTCTATACTGTCTTTTGTCTAACTATTGTATGTTTTTGCTAGTTCATCATCTTTCAGTACCTATCTTTGAATTTGTTGTCCAATAGTGTTTTTCACAGTTGCAGCTGCAATGCTGTGCAGCTGCAGAAGAGTGAGGGCAGAAGAGAAACTGACTAAAAATGTTTCTGCTCAATCCAAATGATTTGTTGAAAATCACTACATATTTATATTTAATGAGAAATTAAATAAATTTTACATGCTATAATACAAATTGATTAATCATAATTTCCAGCCATAATTCCAACATATGTGGTAATATATTTGGGTTTTGTCTTCTTTATTTCTGAGTAATCAACTACTGTTTTTCATTCAAAACTCTCTAAATGTATAATTATATCTTTAGAAACAGATGTATTATGTTTTTTTGTAATAAGATCACAGTAATCCTGTATTTGTAGGCTTGTTACTTTCAAATTTTGCCCACATTATGTGGAAAAAAAAGAATATTAAAGTAAGAGATGATGGTCTATTCAGTAAGGATGCAAGAGTGCATTTTCTTTTGTTACCTTGGAAACCACAATACAGTGTAGCAGGTGGCACTTCCTTTCATGGGCTGGACGGGTACTCATGCTAAGGTCAGACATAGTGTAATGCTTCCTCTGACGTCAATGTGACTCACTTTTAGGCGAGAGAAAGAATAACAGACTATTTTGAATTGAAATATCCATTCTGTGTAGCTTTTGCGGGTTAGTATTGGGTATACTTATAGAAACAGTCCTTTAAAGGTGTTATGGAAGTGTGTTAGTTCCCGTACAGCAAGTCTGAATAAGATTGGAGCGGAGCTGACACATTCACAAATTGGCATTGACCAATTCGTCTTTTAGACAAGATGGTTGAAATTGACCATTTATAATAGATTTTTGTACCTTCACCTTTTGGTTGAAGGTTTTGCACTTCTAAAATATGGACTAACGTCAGACCTCTATAGTTGAACTGTGGAGGAGTGGGGTAGGTGCATATACAGTAATACTTCATTGATTAAAATATTTCTGGCTGACGGGTGAGAGCTTCGACTGCTGTAGAGGTAGACAAAGAGAGGCCTGTGGGCCAAATCTGGACCTCGAGAAACAATATTTGGCCCCAGACAAAAGTTGTTTACCTGAGGACCTTTTAGAAGATGTGTGAATTATGACTCTTGTCAAGGCACAAGTAGTATTATATTGTATTTGTGCTGCAAAAGCTCATAGTAACGACTTTGGCATGGATGGATGGGTCAGTACAGTGTGTGACATAAGAGTCCACCGTTTCTTTCCCATTTCCTACCAACAGTCAATAATGGTTTCCTTTATCCAAGGCTGTGCTCTTTCCTTAACCTTAAGCAAGTACAATAGTTCTTCTATTAACCATAACCACGACCTGCTGTATCTTAAACTTAACCAAGCAGTTTTTGTGCCTACATCTAGGAGTGAGCTAAAAAAATCCTATGTCACTGTACAGTATATGTAATTTTATAGCATGATATTGTGATAAAGTAAATTTTCTAGAAAATCAATAAATGGGTAAAATAAACAGACATCATTGTTTGTTTTTAGTTAATACAGTGAATTAAATACCTGATACTTAATTACATTGATGCAAAAAAATCATAAAAATTCAATATTGCTATCAATCAGTCCTACTAATTGATGTAAAATTGCCCACTATGGCCTAATATAACTAGAGATGTTAAAATGATAGATACCACAGTATAAAAGGTATGGAAACATTTCTCTCTGAGCGTTGATGCTTTAATTTACTGTGCTGTCCTGCTGATACGGGGGGGCACATCAGAACATGCTTGTTGTTTTGAAAGGCAATGGCATGATGTATGACTGTAATGGCAATGACTATACCTTATGTAAATCACATCACACCAGCCTTGAGTTAGAAAAAAAAAATACAAATCAATACTGAATTACACTGAGCAGAAAACTGCAAATTCATGCTCTGATGACACAAAACGTGTTTCACATCTGGTCGCACTCCAATCAATAATGACCAGCTTTAACAGCTGATAGACAAGTGGCCGTGACATCACCGATAGTTTTTTAAAGGGACACTTTGGGTCTACTCTTCGCCACAGTCTTTTGAGTTGTTTGGAGGCAGGAAAGCACATTTGGGTGACGGGTGGCCCGAGTAATCGGCCATCACCATGATCAATGTGATAGGCAAGGCAATCAGGTGACACCACCCCCAATCAAACTCCAATTTAGATCCTTTTAAAGACTCTTAATTGAACAATGATTTTCAAAGGTGACATTACCTATTGAGACCCTAAATTCAAGTGAAAGTTTATTGACTTTGTATTTCTAAAGAGATTTTGACTTCAGTCCAGTCAGTTTTTTGGAATCACTATATTGCCATTAGATAAATTGCATCTTATGGCTCTCAGGCTTTGGCTTTAGAATTGAGTTATGGTGGTTGCTTCTTGGGAAAGTCCTCCTGTGACAACATCTAATTTTAAAAAATGTGATTAAAAATATGTAACATTATTTAGAAGATGGCATTTAAAGAAAACGCAACACACACAATTACAACATTTTAGTGATGGCATGTGTGCCTTTCTGTTGGTGTGTCTCTGTCTTCCAGTGTGTGTATTATTCCAGTTAGCAACCCACTTTACTGACTCAAACTCTCTGCTATCTTACTTTGAGGCGGGGTAAGCAAACCATTCTTCACAGAAACTGTATTAGGATTCACTGTAAAGACTCACATCAACATTATCTTTCCTCCTTTTCGAAATAAATGTCACACTCTGATGCACAGACAGTTCAAGTTTGAGTGATATGAGGGCCAAGTCAATGAAAGATTTCCAGCCCAAGAGCTACTGACTTGTTCCGTTTGCTCCAAAAACCAATTTGTCCTCAAACTGTGGAGCTGTTTTTAGTAGACTTTGATCCCCAGCCAGCATTTCACAACACGGATATTTAATGAAAACACCTGATCATAAATCACCAGACATTTCCACTAAAAAGAAAGTGTATGGATACTTATATGGATAATAAATAATAACAGCTATACAATACAATAAGATGGAATGGGCTAGAAAGTGTTGGACACATAGTCATGAATGAAAGTAAAGGAGTGTGATCATCCGTGCAGCGAGTCTTCCTCACAGGAGCTGATGGGATCTTATCTATAGTAGCTTCCTGACTGTTGCTCAGATAGCAGCACTCCTGGCAGCGCCCTGAGATAACTGCTGCCTCAGAGCATGTGCTCTCCCAGACATGAAGCTGCATCAAAGCTGCTGCAACATTACCACCACTGACTGCATGACTGTGAACATTAGTGAGGGTGGTAGATATGAAGGAGATGAAAGGCGAATAGATGAGGACAGAGGAAGGAGGAAGGAGATGAAGAAAAGTGGAAACAATAAGGTTTCTATTTTTGGTGGTAACTGGGTCAGTGAAGTGGTATTTTTGTCAATGATTTCCCTTGCCTGTGCATGTTTGGTGTATTGGTGACTTGCTCTGGACTTGCTGAATTTGGAGAAAAGCTGCTGCAATGTGCAGGGCTGTCGTCAGGAATATAGAAATACTGTAAAAAACAAAACAGCAGAACAAAAATGTTTGACTAGTCATCAATCAAAACCTGTAAAATGTTCTAAATCACAACATTTCTCATTTATTAATTTAACTGTTAAACTATATTTTCTTTGATCTCCCTACATTGGGTGTAATTGTTTTAGAATGCCCTTTATGCAAGGAACAAGGACTATTCATTTGACCTCCATCTCTTACAACGAGGCGAGGTAGGAAATGATCACTCACAGCCAGTATGCACAGGAGGAACAATTAGGCCTACAGAGACCATGACTCTTTAAATGTACATATTGACATATTGATGACATATTGATGTTAGTGTTGTATTAAGATACTGTAGGCTTACTTTAAAAAATCTTAACCTATCCTTTTAAGGGGAACATTTGGGAAGATGTCAAGTTGTTTTTGCATGTTAATATCTGTCAACAAAAACCCTGTCCTAAAGCTAAAGTATCATATAAACACAGACAAACAAATTAAAAATGGCAAGGTTATACTGAAGAGAGTGAGGGTCATTGATGAATATTCAAATTATTTCAGTTGCACTGATGTTGCAGTCCAAATTATTTTGGACCTCAAGTTAATATCTAGCCAAACCTAATGATCAGTTCCCTCATGAAAAAACCTGGACCATTAACTGTAATGAGCTCATTGTGCAACTACCATGAAACATGCTAAATCAGCAGAGTCAGCACCTGTTCTGTTTGTCTGACACTGACCGACATTCACAATCCACCATCTTTGCACATCAATTGTGCACAGGCAGGACTCCAAAGCTGCGTTGTCATTTCATTGTTAACAAACCTGACAGTGATTGGCAGGCAGGTCCAATTACAGCCGCAACTGGCTGACACCAGCGCAGGTCATCAAATTCCCATTTGGACTTTCAGTTGTCAAATAGTCCCATTGATCCACGAGCTGAGGTATCTATTGAAAGCTGATGAGGAACTGTTACTGTCAAGGTCAGAAGAAACCAGTCTGGATGGGTTCAATTAATGATGCATCATGGGAGTTTGACATGATTATTTGTGGTTGGGAGGAAAGTCCTGTGGTTTTGTTATGCTATGCAGATTTGTGGATGTGTTTTAAAGAGAAGGCTCATTATGAGTTTGCATATCGTTTTTACATATTTAAATTACATATTTGGAGCACAAGTATGCCTCAACTGTTTAATTTAAAAGGTTAAATGACAGGCACATTTTAAGTTGTGACAATATGACATGATATGAGACTATACAAATATTAATTAAGGTATTATTAAAGGTAATCAGCCTTACACTTATCGTAAGTCTTCTGGACGACAGGACATGATGAGCAACCCTGTCTCCTAAAAAAACAAAAAAAAAAACAAATATGCTTATATACTACTAAGTGGTTTTGCCAAATACTTTCTGGAGGAAATGTAATAGGTGTCTGGATTATGTTCACTGGCAAAAATATATTTTTCTGCCCCACAGTACCGTACAAAGTGGGCTTGCATTCTGCCTCCAATGTGTTTTAAGGTGAGAGAAAGATCATGGTTTTGGTTAAGTATTGAAAAAGAAAACATGTCTCATGTAACTGTTGACTTTTTACGTTTTTCACCAAGACCACGTTCTTTCACTACCCTTAAACAAGCGTTGTTAGTGCTGAAACATATTCATAAAAAACAATCACGCTTCAGATGCTACGAGTAAATATTGTATTGCGAGAGCAGATATCGTAGGGAAAACGAATTAATTACGTCTTGTATTTTGCAGATATGTTCTGTATGAGACTTTGTGACTTCACATGTATGTTAATAAAAAGTAATTATTCAGTATGTTGATAAAGACATGTAATCTGGGTGGCATTATTTTTCTTTTAAAACATATTTTCTGTTGCAAATTAGTAATATTGTAATTTTTAGGAGACTGGGTTGCCTAAAAACACGCACAAATTTAGTCTGAACACACAGAAGAGAGACAAAAAAACAGGTTGAATACCAACAGTATTGACAATTTCTCATGTGACTGATTTGCAGCGGAGACAGGTGTGTCTTCTGCAGGTGCCTTTTTAAAATCACAAGTTTACCAAGAAATCAAGGGGAAGTGGCAGTAATCAAACCTTGAGTAGGTGCTCTGGTTGTAAGTTTTCCATGGAACTGAAATTCACTGAAGCTGTTTCAACTCTGAGTTTATAACTGAAATCATGGCATTTGGCCTAACAATGACACTCTTGTCTCTTGTGGATGAAATGGAAAGAAAAATCCCTGATATTCTAATATTAATATTAAAATTTTTCCATTTCATTGAATTCTGACAAGTACAGCTCCACAGTAAATTGGTTTGATGAGGATCAACTCTGTTTCATGTTAATGACTGATGTGAGCAAAATCATTTAGGCTAATCATATTCATTCCCCATTAGCTGCAGCTTTGTCATCCAAACAATTACAGAATTGCACCAATGATTTCGGAGCATCGGACTGTGTGAGAGTCTGGATACATCTGAGTGTGTGTCTGCTCATGCACATGTGTGTATGAGGTATTTTTTAATGAACTCAGGATTTTGTCCTTTCCAGGTCAGCAAAACCATGAAGGAAATACAGAAACTTCACAGCCTCAACTTCCAGCTTAATTAAATTAAAGTTAGTAAAGATTGGGAAACTCTTCAATACTGGGAAGCTGAAATATCTGCAAAAGATAGAAAACACAAATGAACAACTTACTAATTTGGCACTAGTATGAGTTTCCAACTGCACCATGACTGATATCGGTAAATATGGCTGCTATGCCAGTACACACAGCAGTTCGTTAGTGAGTTTGAAAGCCATTTGCAACAAGTAATTAGCTGTAGTGCTTATTCCGAGTGAATATCAATAATTTCAAATCTGTTGTACACATACATAAGATATTTTACTGCAGAAAAGAGTGCGTTGATATTTATCTTATCAAGTTTCCTTAATCAAATGTAAGCATCTAATCTCTGTGTCTTACAGTACCATAGCAGCCCAAATATGTCAAACAAGGTGATTAAGTGTAGTGCTTGAGTAAGCAATAATAAAAGTATAAATGAAGACTCGATGCGTTAAAATTGAAGACTTATGAGAGAGAACACAGCCTGTTATGATGGGGCTTTACCACATTGATTCTTAAGTTAGAGCCCAATCTTAATTCCAAAGTGAATAAGCAGCCTGAAGAAAAGTCCAATTTTTTGAGTTTGTTATAAGCCCTGCAGCTGCATTTTCCACCAGACAGGAGAACAAAGTCTGACTGAGGTCAAAGTAGAGTTTACAGTAGCCCACAAGATGAGATGAAGGCATCGATAACCCTCTCAAAGTCTGTAAAGGACAGACCAGAGTTTATTCAGAGATGTTTATCAGCTGCAGGAGAGAGGACTGAACCTTCTTGACCTGATCAGTGAAACAGTGGTTAGAGTTATGTGTGATCCCCAGGCCTGTAATGGATGATGTAACATAGGCCGACAGGCTGCCAAGATGGTATTTTGTTGTGCTGCTAGAATTTGGAGAATCACACAGAACAAACTCAGATCCTGTGTCTCTTATTTGTTTTGAATTATTCAGGAGAATTAGTCGTACTAGTACACCATCCAGTGCTTATTTATTTTGGGCATTTAGGAACTGCTGTCAGCGAGGAGTGATATCAAAATACTGGCAACACTTGCGAGTGCAAAACAGCACAGTAATGTTCACTTATTACAAAAAATATACTACTTTAGTCTTGGCCTACTCTCATACACATTTGTTTGTTACTTTGTTCAAACACACATTTTCTCTCCCTGAACATTTTACTGTTTTAACAGCCACTTTCCGAAAAAGTAATCGCCTCTAATGTGACAACTGTATCCTAAAGTGTTGGTGTGAATCCCAGCTGCACATTTTGTTGCCAGTTCCTTTTCATGCTGTTTCAGTGTCAGCTGAATTGACCTCATGACACCTATTCTCAGGTTTATAGAAATGCCAATAAACCAACTTGCAGAGCCATGCATTGAGGCTGTTCTTTAGTCAAGGTAGCTTTGAAGACATGACAAATTTGACAAAAAAGTAAGATTTCTTTCATGTGTATGTTACTGAGGGCATACTAATATAAGAAATGGAGCTTGACTCAGCCAGCACTTTACTTTGAGCCAGCACGCTCTGTCATCTAAATTAGATTAGATGGAAATTTGGTGGTGTTTCAATAGTATCTGCTTTTTGGGACTGTGGGCCAACAAGACCAGACAAAAGTTTAAACACAGCTCCTCGATGCTGATGGATGACTGCAATAAATAAGCTCATTTGAAATAATCACCATGCTCCCTCTTGTCGCCTCCAACACCTCATTGGACAGGTAAATTGTTTTTGTCCATAGCTCCTTATTCTCTGCCTATTATGACAGCTGTTTCTTTTATTTTGACTTTAATTTTAACTTCACGGTGCCTGCTGAGAACACCGGGAACATTTACATAACTTTGTCCACGTTACACTGGAGTAGTAAAATTTCATTAGTTACATTTAAGAGTTAAAAAGAGCCCTGCCTGGAGAGTTACATGAACTACCTTCGTTCAGATAGCAACAGTGGTTAAAAGATCAAGACATGAAAGATTAGGCGATCTGTTTGAAAATACATCATTCCAGGGCTGCATGGGTTCGAATTTAAATTTGTTCTTCTGCAAATCCTCCTCATTTCATGGTTCCCCACAAACCTGTAAAAATGATGAAAATGTTGAAGGTATTTGTGACATATTGTAGTTGGGAAATGAAGCTTCCAGTTACATCTGTTTGGTGGGCAAGCAACCGTATTTACATATTGATTATTAGGATTTTCTTTTTCTTTTTGAAATAGCCAAACCGGGGGGGGGGGGGGGGTTATTATGTACGCCTCATATCTCATCTGTCAGTTTACAGCCAGATAAAGACAGTCTCTTTTTGTGTTGATGCAAACAGTGACCTTGTGCATTGTGGTTATTTTGCTGCAACCAGATTTATTTTTCTTGTCCGCTCCTGTTTGGCAATTTCACCGCTCACCATAACATTGCTTGTGATAAAACAGGTGGGAGAGCTCACTAGAGGCGATTCTTGATACTCAGAGGTGCAGAGTGCTTGTGGTTTCAAAACTTGCACCTCTCCCTTCGCCTACTCTCACCACATCTTAAGACAGGCGCTCTATGCTGCTGTCATGGCTGCAGGTGGTCGAGGCACCCCATAAAGATCCTATTATCTCTTTTGATGTGTTTTGTGCATGCCTTCAATATAACCTCTTCAACAATTTACATGCAGATTCAAAATGTAACTAGAATGCATTTAAGGCAATAATGCCAGTAACACTGAGTGTTTAAGCTACTAGATGACATTAATGGGTTTTAATAGAAATTTGTCTCCTACAGCTGTCTGCAGGCTGTTAACACCGTTATGGTTGATGAAATCCATGAAGACAACAGGAACAGGTGTATCTGGTCCTCTAATTTAAGGGATTGGTGTGCAATATAATGTAGCAAGTTTCATCCAATGTACATAACTAGTTTTGCTCCATCAGCAACAAAATAGACACAAAATGGTGCTTGCGGTGAGCAAACTGGTTGGCAATAACTCACCCTCACCCACAGTGACATCCTGGTGACCCTTTGAAATTGTACATGTCTCCATGAAATACCATAAAATAACTTAGTTCTCTTTCCACACTCTTCAACTACATCACAGAACTCCTTTCAAATGACCTGTTCCCGACAATCCTCACTGTGCATCCTCATACCTGACTGCTGGTTTGTCAGCAGCATGTCTCACTCCTCCTACCAAACACATTTCCCAAAACTAGTGTCAGAATCAGTGCATATTTTATATTTTGCAACACAAAGTTTACTTGTTTCCAAAACTTTCAGACAGTCAATTTAAAATGTAGACAATTATGAAGAGACCCACTTGATTTTGAAGACAGAATAGCAGATTTTTATTAATTTAGCTTTAATTTATTTGCTACAAAAAATGTTTTGTATGTGCTATGAAATTCTACTAAATATTGTTGGAAACAATTAGTAAGTTGGACCTTGTGTTTTGTTTTTGTTTTTTGTAAAGCTGCTGTTTCCAAGGTCAAGAATGAACCTTGAATGAAGAACAATTACCTTTCTGCAGTATCATGTGTGCAAGTATTTTGGTAAACTTTCATAGCAGTGGGTCAAAAACATAGTTTGATTTTGCAGAATTTATGTACTTTTTAAGGTCGCCGTAGAGAGTGTTACAACCTGCAGTTAACTGAGAAAATGTAGAAACCCATTTCATTCGACCACTGTACAAAGCTTTAACTGTCGAGGTCCGCCAAGTCAAGTAGTCTGTGTTTTATGGTTTCCTGTTTTATTTTGGTAGTCTTGTGTGTCATTCCCCATGTCCTGTCAAGTTTCCCGCCTGTGTGATTGTCTAATGTTTCACCTGTGTCTTGTTGTCCCCTCCCCCTCAGTGTATTTACGGTGTGTGTTCCCTTCCTTCTGTGCCAGATTGTCGTATCTTTGTGTGAGCATTCCAGCGTTTTCTTCGTGTATGTTTCCCGTGTTTTTGAGACCCTCGCTTGTGTTTTGGATACCTCAGCTTGATTGGACTGACTACTCGTGTACCGAACTGTGTTTATTAAAGTATCTGGACTTTGCCTCCGTGTTTGTGTCTGCATTGTGGGTCCTCCATCTTGTGAGCCTGACAGTAACATCACATGAGGTCATTGAGTGCATTGACCTCCAAAATAAGTTATTTATTTATTAAACACTGTACATTATTATGTATGAAGGATATAATGACACAGATGTCCATCTCTCTTTAAGTTAAACTTAAAGCCCCAACCCCTCTTGTTGATGTTTGTTCTTCTAAATCAACCCCTTCAGCTACTCCTGCTATGGCAGAGACTCTGGTAATTTTCAGAAAACTATTGGTCACATCCAACATCATGAACTTTGATCCCACAGAGTCAGTGTCCATTCTGTCTGCCTCTACAGGCCCTCCTCTGAGGGGCATCAATGAAAAGGTTCAATGTATGTTAAAGTAAAAGGTAACACTTCCTGCAACAAAACTTGGAGAATACAATCAAAAAGTTAGAGTTGAACTTTTAGTCAATTTAGTAGCATAGCGGCAAAGGGATCACAAAAGGTTATGAAACTTCCATCTTATTTCTTAACTTCACTACAGAGCTCCATTCACTATCGAAGCCATTCATTTTTCTATCTGTGCATTGACCTACGAAGCCATTCTGTTTGGTTGAAGGCTGCATTGGCTCTTGATGCGCGCATCTGTAAAGGCAAGTGATAACAGTAATTGAAAGTGAGCGCTGTTGCCCAGCACCCCAGCTATAATTGACTCGCTACACCTCACAGCAAACACGGCTCACACAATTCGCAGCCGACGTCTTGGATTGCAATTTCAAATCCATCTCATTTCAGTCAGACATCAAACCAGTTGAGTGTATTATGTTTGTTCTTACAGCATACAAAATCGCCTCCAAAGCTCTCTTTAGTGTTGAAATAGAGACACCCTAATACATGAAAGGGGTTACTCAGTATGTATTAAGAGGAACATTAAGTAGGTCAAACAAACTTAACAAGAACAACTGTAAAATGAGAGAAAAATCATTACAAAGGACATAAAGTTTTCAAAAAGCTCGTAAAAGGAGACTTTCATGCTTTCAGTCTGCAGTCAAAACCTTGGTCTGTACCTAAAACCTATTAAAAGTTAGCATTTAAAGAAGTGTTAGAAGAGAAAAAGGTCATTTAACTCAATCAATTTACAGGCAGCTCCTCTGAAGATGAGCCTATAGATACAGAGAGAGATTATGTTGACAAAAGCAGTGAAAATGTGTTCTTTAGATTCTTAAGTAAAAAGCTGATTCTTTTCTGAACAGGCTACACTTGAGTGAATATTATATTTCATCAATTATTAATAATTACCCTATAAAAATGCATAAATTATATCATGCAGTACAAGTGGAGAAACTCTACTCAACAAACCAAGTGTATTCTAACCAAACTTTAAATTTTACCAAAACTTTTCATTGTTTTCATTCATTGCAAAGACATTTACAAAAATATCATCACAAGCTATAGCATGAATCATGAGTAGCACTTAACATTTGAAGTAGAAAGGGTTACTTGTGACTTGTGGAGCTAAGATTTAAGTCGAACAGTTGAGTACATTTCTCAGCATCTCCGTAACAGAGATCATTAAACCATTTAAAGTCTTATACAGTTACATTAAAATGGACAGAGCTAATGGTTGGTGTGAACGCCACATTAGAACAGTTTATAGATAAGTTAACTCAGTAAATCAGTGCAATTAAAGTCAGCATTAAAAGTCAAGGCAGGCTATCAAAGCACAAGTGCTATTTATTATTTCTTGTTTTATTACAGGTTTTCCCCTAAAGTGAGGAGAATTTGTTTTTCCTTATAAATGCTGAAAGCACTTCTTGTTGTAAATCCTGTAAAATTGAACATTGTTAGTTTACCCTGCTGTTGCTGTGGTTTGCTTTTCTTATTCACGCACTCACTCGCTCTTCCTTTTTGTGTATTTTGTGTGTGTTTGTGCCTGTTTGCCTCTTTTAAATGGCACATATAAGATGGCATACATGCATGACTGATCGATGGAAATTTGAAGTTGGTTTGCTCTTCAATCTGTTTATAATCAGTGGTGGCTAGTTCTTGTACCCGACATTTGCTGCTTACATGACCTTTCCTGAACTAAGTGGTACAGTGGTACAGTGGTACAACACACTGGACAACTGATTTAAAGCTGAATAAATCCTCCCAAGGCATAAACAAAAATAATGCCTCTGTAACTCTCTGTCCCCTCTACTTTGCAGCTGCCTCTGTCCGTCTCTGTCCTCCGTTCTCCAGCCTCTCTCGATCCCCAGGCTCCCGCTACTGATAAAACACGCACCTTGATTATCATTTGCAGCACCTGTGTGCTGCCCTGACTTCCCGAGCCACTCCCCCACCTCTCTCCTCTGCAGCTGAGCGCTAAACCACGCCCCGCCACCACACTGTGGTACATTATTTACAGGAAGGCTGACTGCTGCATTGGCCATACATAACAACTACCTTAACTCTGCCAAACAACTCCAGATTTCAGCTTTAATTTAACAATCAGTTAATTTGTTAAAGCGGCTGTGGCTCAGGAGGTAGAGCGGGTTGTCCATTAATCTCAGGGTTGGCGGTTCCATCTCCAGCTCCTCCTGTCCACATGTCGAAGTGTCCTTGGGCAGGACACTGAACCCTGAGTTGCTCCCGATGGAGGCCAGCACCTTGCAGCTCTGTCGCCATCTGTGTGTGAATGTTTGTGTAAATGAGACCAATCTGTAAGCGCTTTGGGAACCGTTAAGGTTGAAAAGTGAAGTCCATTTACAGCTGATTGTAATGATTATTCACCCCTCTTCCTTGAGAACTGCCCAAGTACAACTAGTCTATAAAACAATAATTCGTAGATGGATTCAATTCCTTTTGTCTTTCCAATTCCGGCTTTAAATGTTACAGATCTCCCAGAAAAAAGTATGAAGTTATTTCACCATGAAACAATGTTCTTGCCGAAAGCACTCAGTGATCTGTCCTGTGAAAGGACGTCCTAACCTTTCGTTGAGGACATCACACAGTATACGCAGCATGATAAAAGATCTTAATATTGTACAGTTATATGTAAAACAAATGTGCATTTGGTCCTATTTGATGTGTGTATTGACCTTCAGTGTCCTCTACTGTTCTGTTAGAAGCCTTAGAGAACACACACACACACACACACGCGCACACACGTGCACACACACACACACACGCACACACGTGCACAAGCTCAGTGTGTGTCGCTGGAGAGAAACGCTGATCTTCTGCATGAGCAGAGATGGTTATGCAATGGTCTCACCACAGCAGGTGCGACACACTGACAGTGCCGTGTTGTGAGGAAGGAGAGGCGGACAGCCAGGGCTATTTTTAAAGCCACTATCGGAGCCATCGGTAAGGTCGGCTCGGATGCAGCATTATTCTGTGTGCCTGCTGAATTCTAGGAGGGTTCTTGAAGTTTTCTTTGCACCGCTGTAGTTTCAGTGGTGAACTTGGAAGATGAAAATAAAATGCATATATATGAATATTTGAAAAGAACTGTACTGTGATGAAAAGGGTTGTGCAAGGCCAGATCTGTTGGGGATGAAACACTTGAGTTTTAAGTGGTGCTCTAAAAAGAGGGACAATATTATACTGACTGTAATGCTATGCTGCAGACTCTGGGACCATTTGTTCCAGGCATACTGTCTCCCCAGCAGGATCATTTGGTATATTAAGACTATCAAGCATCTGTATGTGCTGCATTTATCCATCTTCTCTCACAATAGCCAAAAGCAAATCAAGCATCTCACTGAGTTATGAGAATTAAACTTTCCTTTTGTACAACAGAGCTGCTGGTTTCCTCCTGTATCCGTGTTAAGAGCCAGTAGCGACTCTGAGCATCCAGCATGGAATATCATGATCAGTTACCCAGTGAGTGTATCTATGCACCATTGGCACCTCTATCCGAGCCCAGCTTTAGTTAATCTAACCTCGGTTACCTCATGCACTGAGGCAGGCAACTGTGGCTAAGGACCCACTACTTTACACCCAGCACCAAATTCAATTAACTGCCCAACTGGAAAATGAGTGTTTGGGGAAATAAAGCATAGAACAAGGAGGCAAAGGAACAGGGGCATTACTGTAGATGATGTGGTCGTGCACATTTGTTATGATTTACTGGAGCAAAGCAACCGGCAGAGTAAATGTTTTGCAACAGGAGGTGTATAGGGCATTCGGTTATAGCGTGAAAAGCCAGAGAACAACATAATAGAGTTCAATATGAGAATTTCAATTCAATTTTTAATTAAATGTTATTTATATAGCGCCAAATCACAACAGAAATTATCTCAGGGCACTTTTCATATAGAGCAGGTCTTTATAATGATAATACCTGCTCTATATGTTGCTGAACTCTTAACAAAATAAGAGATTAAAACAAAGGGATGAAAAATTGTCAAGTCAGTGCCTCTAGGCAACAATATGCCCGGTTTAATAAGATTGTTGTATCTCATTAGGATATTATGCATCCAGGAACATTGCCAAAGAAAAAGAGAACATTTTAGCACAAATGAATCACCAGATGGGCTACAAAAAGCTACATCCTAGATATGATGTTCTCCGGTATCTACAGGGCAGGGGTGTAGCAGTGCTACTATTTGTATCAGTTCATTGAACAAAAATGTCTGTATTTGTATCTCAGATTTATACCAGACGTGTGCAAGGCTGGAAAGACTGGAATTTCTGAAATTGTGTATAATTATATGTAAATGTCCTACGTTAAATTGTTTCCTACTGCCAATTTGCATGCACGTTTGAGACGGTCTCTAACTTCAGCTCGTCATTTTCTCTCTACTGCATGTAACGCAAGGTGCCAGGCTTCAATATCAGATCATGACATGAGGTAAAAATAACACCGGTGCAATATCAGTCAAGCTTTATCTTTATCTTGAAAGCTGATTAAAAGTTGTTGAGGAGGAATCTAGTCAGATGTCTGAATTTTGAACTTGTATCTACACCTCCCTGTTCGTAGCACATTTGTTTACAATTTGACAAATCTGCATAATGGAAAGCCTTTGCTAACTAGTATTGGCTAGCAGTTCCTAGCCTCACTGTACAGGAGAGGAATATTATACTGGAAAAATGTCAGATTCATGATCTGTTTACATGTGTATCTGAATAATGTATTGGCATTCGGTTTAGAGCTGGAACAATTATTTTAATTTTCAATTAATCTGATGAAAGAATAGTGAAAAATACCCACAAATTACAATATTCAGTTTACTATCACATAAGACAAAGACGAGCAGAAAATGCACTGGAACTAAGGAGCGTATGCATATTTTTGCTTAAAAAATGACTAATGATTAATCGATTATCAAAGTAATTATCGATTAATCGACCAATTGTTTCAGCTCTAACCCACATCCCTACTGCAGAGGTGGAGAGTCTCCTCTACTGATCCACTTTTGTAAACTCATTCCCACTTCAGACAGCTAAACACCCAGAACAGCCCTAGAGCTATTAATTAAAGGACACACCTTAGAGACTGTAAACAAGCTCTGTACTGACAAGCGCAAGTAATGTACATTAGCACTGTAGGAGACAGTCGACCACATCAGTGGCTGCAGGTGCTTCACTCTCTGGCTGTATCTTTCAGCAGGTTTTATCTTGTAGAGAGGTGGTAATGAAACAGGAGTGAAGTCGTTTAGAGAAAAGCTGTTGATAGTAACACTGAAAATCCGAGACTGCGACATGACTCCTCTGAGGGTTGTCTGACAGTTGCCGCAAGCTGGGGACAAACAGTTGTAAAGGATGCTCATGAGCAGAAATGCACTCAGAAATCGAAACTCTCTCCTTTTTTTCCTTCACAGTGTTATATGCATTTTCCTCCCCTAAACCTCAGAGTTTGGAAGGGCAACCAGCTGTGGGCTTTTCATTGTAACCTCATGGGACGATAATGCCTCTATTTCGTCTGAACACTTCAGAAAATCAGAAAATCTCCCTCCCTCTCTCCTTTCTCCGTCGGTCTCTCTCTCCCTTCTTTCTTATCTGTCTTATTGCCCTCATGGTTGACCAAAAGAAAATCTCCTACTGCCAGAGGAACCATCCTAGCTTGTCCCAAAGCAATTACAAGCCTGGCTATTTCTTACCCTCAGCTAAACATATTGCAGACTGATATTGCATGACTTCCTTCTCCTACCTCTTCTACCCGAAGATAACAGTGAAAAGTACACTCATACTGCAGTGAAATTGTCTGGGGAACTTCTCAAAGACTTTGCCTCTGAAGTTAAGCCTTTGGAAAACCTCCTTTTGATTGCAGTTTGAAATTAAGAGCCCTAACTGGCTAGTCTGTGTGGACAATAAGAAGGAAATCAGACCGTGCTAGTAATGGGAAAGTTAATAGGATTGCAGCCGTGACTAACACTTTATTACATGATGTGCTGGTAATTGTCCATGTTGTTCTTATGTTTGTATAAGCGTCTGAGTGACTGCACAGCAATCTTGCAAAGTCAGACATGTCTTTGTAATGTAACACTTCCAGCACAGAACAAGTCTCATCTGAATGCTGTTACATTAACATAAAGCCAACAGCAGCATAATCACCATCTCTTATCCACAAAAGTAATAAAATTAGTTTAATAAACCACAAAATACTGTGAATTGGACAATTTCAAGTTGCACAGAGTTTCTTCTCTTGCCGGGACAGTCTACAAAAACGTGTTTTCATCAGGCGCCCTGGTGGCCAAGGGTTGAATTGCAACATAATTGGTTTGCGTCCGACCAGGGACCTTTCTTGCATGTCTTTGCCCATCAGTCTCCCATTAGTTCCTGTCATCTCTCTACTGTCAGCTATCAATAAAGGCATAAAATGGCCCCCCAAAAATGTTTTCCGGCTACAGTGCAGGGCAAAAGACTAAATAATACAGCCATGCTAGCAGCTCTGTGAGGCTGTACTTTGGCACAGCGGTGCTAACATCAGCGTGCTAATATGCTCACAATGACATTGCTAACATGCTGATGCTAAGCAGGTGTAATGTTTACCATATTCACCATCTTACAGTGGTAGCATGCTAACATTTGCCAATTACCATTAAATTTTGCAGTTGTTTGGTCAAAGTATTGGACAAATTGAATTTTTTGCCTGATGTTGGTGTTAGATGAAAAGTTTAGGGATCACAAAAGTGATTTAATAGGCTTCCTTCTCTGGGGACCATGAGTGTTTGTACAAAATTTAGTTAGTTGTTGTATATAGTTGTTGAGATATTTCAGTTTGGACCAAAAGTGGTGGACGGGACGACAGACCAACAATGCCACCCTTAGAGCCACGTCACTAACATGGCTAAAAAATTGGTGTTTTCATTAATTTTTCCCCCTCGCAGTGTAGGGCAAAAGAGTACAAAAAAGTTTGTGTGCTGTTGGACTGTATATACTGGGCACCAGAAGTCTACAATCTATCTAATAAATGATGACAGTGATGAAAACATGTATTAGAGGATCTACAGGGTTGGTTAGACTAGTGAGAAATGGGGGCGAGTGTCCCACAAGTTCATGTTGGTCAATTAAGTTACAGAAAACCTTTTTCTTTTTCGTTTAACTGCAAAATAAGTTTGAAAATCCACCGGTGACGCTGCCTGTGACAGAACTTCCCCTTCCTTTGTATCAATACCTCCTGCATAATCATGCAAGCATTGTAGCTCTATTCACACTGATCTTGTCACATATCAAAACACTGACTATAGCCATTACAGAACAGTTATGTAATGGAGACCTTTTATATGGAAGCTAAAGGCCATAACGGATACATAAAGCCAGCAATAGGACGTATTTGATGTGTGGAAATGGTTCATTTCACCGTTAGAAAGAGGTGAAATGTGGTAGAACATCCTTTAGCACAAACATACAATGACAGACACTCAGTCCTACCCTGCTGTTCATTGCAAACTGCGTATCAAATTCACATGAAGGTCAGCTGACGTCACGCTTTTTCATTTTCTCTGTGACTAAACAAACACACTATTTTTCTTGCTACCAGGTGCTGACTTATTGTTCAGGAAGACAGTTTTCCCCCAGGGGGGACCGGGTCAGCCGCTGTGCCAAGCCTAAGAGTATGAAAATGGAGGTGACAGGATGTTGATGAGGAGGCCCGAAGCGTTACCTCCAACCACCGTGCCCTGGAGTGCTCCACTCTGCCAGCCGGTAATGAACCTATGAGGCTCCGCTCCGCTCACCTGTCACCCAGTCACCCAGTCACTCTTTACCAACCGCATTTTCACCCCAGAGAGAAACAGAAACAGGCAAACACATAGAGTGTTCAGTATTCAGTACTAACCGTCAGATGAGGTGTTTGTTTGCAGACAAACAACAACACATTTCATATGCTTCCTGAGTCGGTCTAACAGATTTTTATGAAGCACATGAATTTAAAATAACAGTTGGGAAATATGGAGTCAATAAAGAGCACAAAACATTTGAGTGAGTGAGTGAGAGGTAAAGTGTTAAGCGAGAAAGCAGTGGAGGGATTCAGCGGAAAAATAAGTACAGGTGTGAGTTGATAGAGGTAGATGAGGGGGGTGTGTGTGTGTGTGTGCTCTCCCCTGTCACCCCTCTGAGCTCCTGTGCCCAGCAGTCTGGATCTCTCTCTCTCTCTCCTTCCTCAATCCCTCAAACCCAGTGATGGAGAACATAACCTCGATATGTAAGCTGACAGAGGATTTTCACTCTCACTTCATCCCTCTTCCTCAAGATTCTCTTTCTCATTCCACTTTTTGGTGAGCCGTAAAACCTTAAATAATTCCTGTAGAGTAGCAAAGGAGGAGTTGTTTCAGGTGCCTAGGGTTCTGGAGGTAAAAGTCGTATTCAGATCATTGCATAGATAATGTTAGATGACTGGTAGTTGGAACTCTTCCAAGGCTTGGATGGACGTGAAACTGTCCTGGTTGAATCATCAGTAAAGAAGATGAGCAAATGTGTGTGGTTTTTTTTTAAATTATAAAGTCAAAGGTACAAGCCTGTGTATATACAAACATAAGGAGAGAAGTCGGGTATGACTATGTTCTGCGTTTTCAAACAAGTCTTCCAAAGTAAACAACTAAATATTGTCATTGCCGATCAAAATGACAGAAGTGTTTTCTAACCCTGAGCCCTTATCAGCAGAACGTGTTTTCTAGTGCAAAAAACCCATATGAACTTTACAAAAATGATTCATGTGACTTTGCAAATAAAGTGGACCTTGAGCTGAGATTGTTTTGTCAATTTACAGAACTTCTGTCATGTGATAACAGATGGTTGTACATCAGGGCGAAATTGTAACCCTGGTCTCTGATGATGATGATGATGATGATCTTTGGCGTTGTAGTTGAGATGTTTTGCAGAAAACTTGATATAATATATATTGTCATTCTTCTGCCACCAACGGGGGGTGAGGGAGGTGTTGACGGAGGCTAACAGTCACTTACATCTCTGTATCGTGCCGTATTTGCTAAACCAGGCCCACTTTTGAGCAGTCCAGCCAAATCTGAAGGTTTAGATCAAGACCCTTTTGTAATTATGCCCGGCCATCATATTCTGTTTCACCGGGAAATATGTGACATTACGGAAGAAGCTCTAAATGTCATTTCACTATGACTTTAAAGCCATCTGCCAAACCAAACAAAAGACAGGATTTCTCAAAAACCAAATTGAAGTAATTCAAACTGATGGCGATAACATAAAGCCCGTTGTATCGTGAAATTATTCAGGAGACTTCTTTTTTTCGATGTTGAGTAATATTGAGGAAACCATTAAGAGAAACTGTAAATTTCCTGTGGTTACTATTACTTCTCCCATTTAACAGCTCTATTCTCTTCTTTTCCTGTGTCCTTTTAACCTCAACCTGTAGACGAGCTCTCATCAATTTGAATAGAGAAGGTAATGGAGTTGAAATTACACTGACTGGGCCAGATAATCTCTGTTTTTCCACATTTCCCTCTTTTACAACACAGACTCTCATATTTGCTGTATTAGTATCAGTGTCTGCTTGAAGCCACATTATTTTATCAGCATGGTTGCTCCTGGCAGCACTTTCACCCACCGTGAAGCGATTGATGAAGGTGTGTGCACAGGAAGCAACTTTTGGCTCCGGTGGAAATATTTCCCTTTCCATAAAGCATTTTGTTCAGACAAAGCGAAATGGAATATAAATTAACAAACACTCTGAGATGCAAAATATGACTGGGAGGTGATTTAGTTTCGTCTCAAGAACAGTCCAGTTCACCGTCTGTGTGATTTACCACAGCACTATATCCGTACTCCATCAACTGGGATAATTGAAACATATTTTAATTAAAACATTAGCCATCAATCAGAGGAATTCCACCCGAGAAATAAAATTGATGAAATACCATTGTGGTATATTAGTGTCTTTCACTGAGGTTGTGTGTTGTAAATAACATTACACTGTTATAATTTCTGAAATGTTTTGACTTAAATTAAATTCACAGTACACCCCTTCTACTTCAACAGTCATACGGGCTGGACTCGGCAATGCAAAGGTGTCGTATAATTTATTGTGACCACTCTATTAAAAGCACACGCAGTCGCATCTGCAGCAATGACAGGGACTCCAGCTCAGGGCCGCAGTGTCTCCCCCATGGCAATATGTGGCACTAAAATGGAAAACAATACATGCATTGGGAGCCGGGCCAGGCAGCGGGCTCAGTGGAACCAAAGGTCGTTGTCTTTCAATAAATCAGTGGAGGCAATAGCAGGGATGATTGTATAGGCTGGTGGCCATAGTGGAGCTATTACTTATCCCCCTGTCAGTGCACTGGGTCCAGTCATTGTGCTCAGGCCAGCAGTGGGTCACACAGAAACGTACAATGAAACACCCTCATGCACATGTGCAAAATGCATGCTTGTTGTGTACAAATAGGATTAAACTGCCCATTACCACTGTGGGTATTTGCAGTAGTCACTGTGTGTGTGTCTCGTCAGTTTGCTGCAGTTCCTCCTGACCTTATAAGGCCGCAGCTAATCTGCAGTCAGCCTGTAGTGTTAGTCCTGTCATTTGTCACTCTCCTAGCAGCTCATACTTTCACATATTCATCAATGACTGTCTAACAATAGCGTAGGTGATTTGCAATCATAATGCAATTATGAGGCTGTATTGATGTGATCAAAATTTAATGTTCCACTGCTGGACAAGGCTGCAAGTGGTTGTTTTCACAACGCTGACAGCAGAGAAGCCCAAAGAGGATTTTGTTGCACCTCTTACTGGATGGAAGACAGTCACAAGAGAGAGGAAATTAATGAATGGGGCAGATGCAGAGATGTAGGGAAGTTGTCTTCCAATATCTTGGCTCCCCACGCTCCCGCCCTCTCTGTGTAAACTGTCCTTCGCATGGATCTGCACCATGAGGCTGTGAAGTCAAGGTCATTCCTGCTACATCAGAGTGATTCAGGACCAATAAAACCAAACAACCACCCCAGTGCTGAGCTGAGGCAGAACATGATTTGTTTTCCACTTGCCAATTTTCAAGACCATTCAAAGCCCGCTGGACACCACCAACAATACAGAAACCATAGCACTCAAACAGCACTCTGCTGGTATGCAGCAGCTGCACGTACAATCCTCCAGTCAGTTTTCTTCCTTGCTGTGTTACTACTGATTGATTTACCTACTGGAGCCCAGTTCAATATTACTTTGATCTGTACATACACAGCACTGCAGTTTATTATGTATGAACACCATGCGAATACTGCAGAATACTCTTTCTGAATTTTCTATTGTTAGTAGTGCTGAAATGATTGGTCAATTAATGGATTTGTTAATCGACAGAAATTAATCAACAACAATTTGGATAATGGATTAATTATTTAAGTCATTTGACAAGCAAAACGTCAAATCTTTGGTTCCAGCTGCTTTTCTTTGTTTAATATTATTGCAAATTGAATATTTTGGGGTTTCAGATTGTTGATTAGACAAAAGACACAATTAGAAGACATGACCTTGGCCTTTTGGGATCTTGTACTGGGCATTTTTCACTATTTTTTGACATTTTAAAGACTAAATGATATATTTAAAACATAACCAACAGATTGATAATGGATACTCTTAAGTATTTTTCTTTACAGAACATTACTTTGTACATACGTTCACAGGATATTACTTACTGTACTGTCTACGATATACTTTCATAAAAGGAGACATTCCTCTAATTTTTAACATTTTATCCACTTCTTGTCACTAATTTAATTGCTTCTTTTTAAAATTAATTTGCATTAATAATAAGTAAATAAACTGCTACCCTGTCTGCTCACCACCCGCAGGGATAGACTGGTGTCGGGTGCATCGTCAATCGGGCGTCGGGCAAAGTTGGGGACCTAGGTGTACTGATTGCAGACTGGTTCTAGGGACGTGGAACGTCACCACCAGAGCTGGTCACTGATGCCAACAACTGCAATTACAATTACTGTACCTAATCAAAATAAATACAACTGTGTGTTTTATATCAGTAATGAGTGATGCACAGTATGTTTGTAGACCATTTCCTGCTCTAAGCTCAATAACTCATAGACTATATGTAGAAAGCTAGTTTAATTTGACTCATGACAAACCTTTGGCATCTTCAATAAACAATGTGAAAAAACAAAAAAATACTGCACGTACAAACATACACGACTCGTGCGTTTTGCCGCAGGTCTCTGTAGATTGAAAACTAGGGTTCTGGGTGCTGTAGAGTTGTAAATATGCCGAACCACAAGCTCTCCAACTCATTTGGAAACTTTTAGTGACTATCCATCATCCAGCAGAGTTACAGTCTGTCAGTTCAAATAGCAACACTCCAAAATAAAACTAAATAAAAAATTCTTGCTCAGTGTCTTCAGTGGCATCGTAGCACCGTAATGAATGTGGCACCAGTTTCATTTTTTACAATATTACAAACTTAAAATAGACGCTGTCATCAAATGTTATCACATCCATCAAAACAAAAACAACACTGCTCTGGAGCAAGACATCTCCATAATGCAATACATTATAAAAATACAGACTCAAATGCAAAATGCATCCTGAGGAAACAAAGCGAGATATTCTACAGGAACCCTTCATTACTTCTGGAGCATAATCTATCTTTGTCTCTGCTTTTAAAACACTGGGTTCGTCCCTGAATCTATAAAGAGATTTCACTGATTCATGTATATTAAATAAATTAATTCAATTTATTAAATGAATTTTATTATGAAAAATCATTATGGTGATCTGATGAAGGCTTGTTCACCAGCCTGATCATAAAAATTGGCATACGGAGGTCACTGTGTTCCAACATTTATATTTATTTTTGGAGTACTGTTTTTGAATTGTGACCACCTGTTAATCTGTCCTGAATCTCAACAGTCTGTCTTTGTGTTTTATAATTAATTTACAATAATAGACTATAATGCATAATATTGGATAGATTGGAAAGAACATATATATTCCTTAATAATGTAGAAGAACACTTTGTTACGATTTGGTATAAGTCAGATTTAATGTGGCTACGGACAACTTGTTTTGTTTGTCTGTTACATTGATGTGGTAAAAACGTGCAGCTTGGTGGAGTAGGGGTTTAAGTCGCTAACCATGTACTTGCACCGTCCAAGTCCGACTGGGGGCCTTTTGTTGCATGTCATCTCTTTCCCCTCATTTCCTGTTGCCTCTCCACTCTCTAAAAAAATCCATAAAATCCCCCAAAAATAATTAAAAATGTGCAGTTTAGAGCAAAAGCAAATCTACTTGAGAATATTTCTCCCAGTAGGACGATCATGAAAGTTGATTTCTGCTTGAGAAAAGGCAGATTTTACAGCATGTGATGCAATTTATCTGTAAATCCTGGTAAAACACTAGTTTGTGTGAGTCTCATGAGGAATATAATAATTAGACACAATATGATATAAGCCTATTGTGTGCGGGCTGGCCACCTACAGTTAATCAATTACTAAGTCAGACAGTCTTGGCAGGTGTAATGACTGTAATGAGAGCAAATATGTACAGGATATAACTAATGGATTTCCATTAGTTAGGTATTATTTTAAGTCACAGTGTTTCTGACGCTAACTCACTGTCCCTGGTGGCTGAATCATAATCACTTTTATACAAAATCATTCATTTAAGAGATGATACATTCTGATATCGAAGTTATACTGAAACACAATACGTCCCCATCAATGGTTTTGAATAAATGTCACTTTTTAAATTAAGATGCAGCCAGTGGTGAAAAGATTTTTAAAAACCGGGACAGAGTGACTTCTACTGTGCTCAATGACAAACTTGGATCGCCTCTTTTCTTCTCCAACTGTTGCTTAAATCTTCCTCCTTAAGCTTTCTCAGGGGAGGCGGGATTGAAGTGAAAGCCGTGCTTTACCTCTGCTGTCTGAGGCGGTTTCAAGCTGCAGGCTTCCTGATGTGCGTTCTCCTCCCACACAAGACACTGACGCTTCACCTTGACTTTTAAAGGGGACACGTCGGTGCCATCAGTGACGGCAGACGGTCCTCAGGCCTCGGCTGCAGTGAGGAGGGAGATCAATGATGAGACAGAGTAATGATGCTGTGCATAAACTGACTCTTAAAATGGATGGAAGAGGGAGACAGTAAAAGGTGATAATAAAGGTATCACAGAACATCTGGTGCCAGACGTGTAGCCCAAATATTAAATGTAAACAGAAAAGCAGTGCAGACATATGTATTGTGAATATGATATATAAGAGAATTTGTGCACAATATGTACAAAAGTTTGTGGACGAGCCGTACTTACTGTCTTTCATGGTTTGGTCAAGGCCCCTTAGATCCAATTAAAGGAAATCTGTAATTCTTCAGGATACAGTCATATTTTAGGCAATAGTGTGTTTACAACTTTATGTACAGTTTGGGGAAGGCACTTTCCTTTTTCAACATGACAAAGCCCCTGTGCACAAAGTGAGTTCTCTGGGTTTGGTGTGGAAGAACTTGACTAGCCTGGACAAAGCCCTGACCTCAACCCCATCAAACACCTTTGGGATGAACTGGGACGTCAGCTGTGAGCCGGGCCTTATCACTCAACATCGGAGTCCAATCTCACTGATGCTCATGTGGCTGAATGGGAGCAAATCCCTGCAGCCAGGTTCCCAGAAGAGTGGAGGCAGTTATAGCAGCATGTTTAATGCCCATAGTTTTGGAAAGAGATGTCCAACAATTACAATTAATGTTCATGTGTACTTTTATCCATGTAGTGTATGTTAAGATAGAATGACTGCAATTGGTACGTTTTCCTTCTGTTCAGTCGCTTTAAAGCCTATAAAACACTTTATACACCCCAGGTGGGGGGATGGTTGCAGAATGAGATGTTCAATGATCATGCCTACACGGGTATAATGTTAAGGTGTCCACACACTTAGTTTGGATGTCCTCATACTTTTGGCCATGGAGTGTATAATATAATAAACATAGAAATACTATAAGAGGGACGTAAATAGTTGAACAAATAAAATTACCTTTTATAAAATGTGATTTGTCATTACTCGGTACATACATTCTGTAATGTGTTTGGACTGTAACTTGGCAGTGTAAACAAGCTTTGACGTCATCTTAAAAAAAAAACGCTGCCTATTTACACATCCAGCAGAGCAACATTAGCATACATTTGGAGGCCAATATTCATTCTTCATTTAGCTCTGTGTTGCTCTCCACTAACTCCTGAGGGAAATATCTGGCTCTTTAGCTGCTTAATGCTCGACTATGTTCACCAGCTAGTTGCTGATTTTGTCTTTCTGCTGTTTGGTGCTGCACAGGTAGCATACAGTGGGTTTATTAGAGGTTTTTTTTGTTTGTTTGTTTTTTGCTGGAAATGGCTGTCTGCTGTGAGACGGAACCAAAAGCAGTAGAGCTGCGGGAAGTAAAACAAAAACAATGAGCTGAAAGACGCTAAAACACTCAATAGAGTAGAGTTGAGGGGAGCTGGGCCATGATTTTCTGTTGGTTCATCACTATGAGCAGTCCCTTTCATGGTACGCAGTCATTTGATCCATTGTTGATATAAAATATTGATTATAGCTCCTACTTATAACTAATACGAATTTAAATAGTTTTCATAGCAAGGCAAGACCAAACTGCTGCTCTGTTATTGAAGTGAGTCCCAAACTGAAGAATAGATGTCACTATATTCAAGCAGCTCTGAAATGAGGAGGTGAGGACTGACACGCTTATGTACATACGTGCAGACACTCAGACACACATTCATAGACAGACAGACAGGTGAGATCAAAGCCTGAGCAGCTGGTGGTCTACCTCCTCTGGAGACAGACAGATGGCACGCCATTAATTAAGCAGAAACCACAGTGGACTCAGCCCACCTGAGATTAACCGTCTTCCTGCCACCCTTAAATAGAGACGTATGTGAGGAAACTCGGAGGATCTCTCTCGCTCTCGCACGCACGCACACACACAAACACACACAGGATATAAAAGAACTCAGGGCATCAAAGAGCACCAAAAGACATTAAGTGTTTTATCCAATTGTAAAGCGCATTAGCCACTTGCAATTCAGACGGCATAACTGAAAATAAAGCTAGAAAATTTAAACAGCCTTGCCAAGAATGAATTAACTGATAACCGAATAAATGAATTAAATGATTTTGTTAATGCCATGCCTCAGTTTAAGCGTGAAATATTAAATATGCTTGAATGCAATCCAAGCCCCAAAGTAATGATTATTTTGGATTCCAAAGGAATGTTTTAATATCCATCTTTGCAATTATATGCACTTAAAATTTTACAGCCAACCCCCACAGTGTGTCTGTTTCAGCCGGTGAGTAGGTTGATAGTGTGTGCCATTTTGTTTGGTAAATTTATTCCCAGTTACAAGTGGTGGCACCAATTTTGGGAATAATATATTACTGGTACAATATAAACATACAAAATAATCTAACCTTTGAGTAACAGTATGCATAAACACTGGATTACAGAAGCCAAGCTGGTGCCTCAGTCATCTTTTATTGTCATGAAGGAGAAATTGAAATTCCACATTGCAAATTCACAAGGTTGTGGTTTCAAATGGAAGGAAAAGGTAAATGTTTGAAATGACTTCCATATTCATAAATTGTGAATTTTTGGTAAACTGTACACTACTCAGACTTCAATTTCTTCATCTTTAGTGGCTGCAGGTTCAGCAATTTCACTTAAAAATGTAAGATTTCTCTGACATGACAGTGTAATTTGATTGATGGATGATGAGATAGCCGTGTTTTGAATAATGCATATTAGTTTGTAATCCTGTTTTTAAAAAAAATAAATAAAAAAAATAAAGTGTTGTGTAAATGGAGAAATGCCTGACGGCTAGTTCAGGAAGATAACTCGAGTCACTGCTGCTCTCACACACGTCAAACCCTCACTGCAATATACGGAATATCCAATGCACCCTTTGCAATTAGGCGACTCATTGTTGTTGTAAATTGTAATTGTATTGTAAATCTGTTCCATGAGTTGGCTGACTGAAATAAAAAATATTATTAGTTCTTAGTATAATATAATAGATATACTCAACATAGACACTTCTGTTGTTATGTAATGATACTTGAAAAGATACATTTTTTTAAGTAACTCCTCTTGAGGCTGGGTCATTTTTGTCCAGTCACTGCTATATATAGCATCCTGTGACTACCTCTTACCGCTGGCTTATGTCTTGTCTGTGCACGCTGCAATCTATCAGCTGCCCTGCTGAAGGAGGTTGCTGCAGTGAGCCCCCTACCTGCTCAGGAGCTCCTGCCGTGGATTCCCCACAGGCTGAGCCGGTGGACTCCCCCTCCGTTACCTACAAGAGCCTGTCTTCTCGCGTCAGCTCAGAGCTGTGCAGCCCAGCTTGAAGGCTTCGCCCCTGGATTCCCAATAAGAGGAAGGGTGTGTGTTTGTGTGTGTGCACGTCCATCAGATTAGAGTACAGGCTCCTGTCAGGCAGTAAACAATACGTCGGGTGGTGCCGAGTCTGGACGCTGTCGGTCTGCAGTTGATGTGAGAGCAAAGGCCATGACATGACTGAGCTGTTGCTTTGTTATCACTGAAAAACGTTTTCATCTGTTAAATGTTGTTATATTTGGATACTGAAAACAGCTATTACACATCAAGATGATTTATTCTTTATGTTGTAGCTCAGACAGACTGAGGAATAATTTCAGTATTTAAATAAATAATTCACAAACAAAAGCTCAACATAACTTCTCTTGCTTCCTGAATAGCTTGTGAAAATGTTTTTTATTTAACTAGCCATATAACCACTTTACCAAAGCAACCAATTATTGTCATTTGCCCTGGAATCCCTCTATGAATCATATCAAGTCAGTGATTTGTGCTGTCTGTAGCTCTCTGATTGCCAACACTTAATGAAACACTTCAAAAATAATGGCAACTCTCTCAATGAAGCAACGTGGGAAAGAAAGACAGAAAGAAAAAAAACCCCATCCAGGAGTGAACCAGCAGCAAATGAACTTTTAAAACGAACAGTAATTAGTTCTGCTGAACTAGACTCCCTGTGGCCTTGACGGGGCCAGCTGCACACATCGATTCTGTCAGAAGATGTGGCGAGAGGTCCCATAGGCTGCACGGCTCTGAACGCTCCTGTTCTTGTCATCGCCATCACATCACAAGTGTCCCCTCAGTCCCTGTCCAATTAGAAGCCACCGTGGGCCACAACCTGGAACAGCAATGTTGCAGAACCTGCAGCTGGAGTAGGTGGAGGAGAAAATATTGTAAAGGAGAACGCATTTAGTTTGCAATCACTTTTAAACATTTTAAATTGCAATTCAGAGACACATTTTATAGCAAATGGCTGTACAGTTAGATTTAATGGACAAGGTCTGTTCTTTGATGGACGTCTCAAAGGGTCCGAGAGGCAACGAGGAGTTGCTTGAAGAACTAAGAACTAATCCCTCTAGATTATTAATGAAGTCAACAATACCAAAACCATAACGAGAAGGTTTGGGTGGTGGAGGGCGCTGCGGCAGCAAACATCATTGGAATAAAGGTATCCGCAGAGTGATCAGTAAGAAGTGTCAGTTATATGTTTTGCAAATGAAATTCCGTAAAATAATTCCTAAAATCTTAATGACTGGAAAAACTGAAAGAGATGCATTTAAATCCAAGTAGTCAAGTCAATTTAATTTATATAGCCCAGTATCACAAATTTGGATAAGGAAAAAAATAACCCTTTAGCGTGGAAAAATGGAAGAAACCTCAGGAAGGGATCCCTCTCCCAGGACGGACAGACATGCAAGAGATGTAGTGTGTACAGAATAAACTAATATAGTAAAATTACAGTATGGACGATCAGGATTACAAAATTATAGACGTATATAGTTACATAAATATTAATTTATTTGTTGAAAACTTTATTCTCCATATTTTTTGAGTTGTGCTGTATGCTTGACTGTAATTTACAACTACACAAAAAGACAAATTGACCTGCTGTGCACTAAAAATGATTACTTTGGTAAAAGAAGGTTATGCTACCAGTGATTTCAAAGGGAACCAACTGAACTAATTAGCATCAGATTACATAGTCATTTCCAGGAAACCTTCCTAAGAAATTTCATACATATCAGTTCCTTTCTGGGAAATGATTTTGAAACTAGGGATCGCATCAACTTTTAAAAACTACATACCAACTCAAAGGGCAAAAATCAATCGGACATATCAGTAGGGATCCAAAATAATCGAATGTTGCATACGTTCTGTGCACAAATACAGAAGTGTAGACATAAGTCAGATCTAGTGGGCAAACTGTTGCATTGCGTGACCTTTCATGTTAAGACTTTCACGTTCCAGTGCTAAATGTCACCAAATGTCACATCAAGGCTTCTGTATTCCAGCTTGTAAAGTCACAGGCACAGATGTGAAATATGATCATAAACCAAAAAGGTCTGATATAATGTAATCGCACTGGTTCTTCTGCAATCTGCCTCTCTGCTGTAGACAACATTAAGGGCAAAACTGTCACGTTGCTTGAAACCAAACCTGCGGTTTAGCCAATTAGGGCCCCTGCGATGCTGAGAACTGTGGGTAGATGTTTAAGGAATCAATAGCAAGCTAATTTCATGCAGGGCACAGAGCATGGAGCCAAGCCTGGTGATTATGTTTGAGAACACTGAGGTAAATAAGAGTGTTTACCCGTGTATTTATACATCTCAAAAAACCAAATTCCTGGCTAGGAACACAGTGGCATTATACACTCTAATTGAAAGACTTGACAAATAGGCTGTCGGCATTCACAAGCTTAGCATTGATTCGAAGGGAACGGGAATGAGACTGAAGCTTTACTGCAAAACAGCGTTTTATAGAGACCATTCTCAAGAAAAGAAGTCTTAAGTTCAGAGTGAGAATCTCGCGGCCTATTCACAGTCATGTCAGGTTTGCTGTTCAGTCTCTCGTTGAGACCTCGGCTTCAGAGCCTCAGATGTTTTCACACTCCAAGACCAGCCAAGAATCTCAAGTGGTCATGAAACACATTTTGATTGACAGTGTTTTGTCACTCCATCACTTTGCATTTAAACCTCAAAACAAGGAGGAGAAACATGTCAGAGTGGCTGAAAAGTACCTGGATGCTGAAATGTAGGACAAGAGTATTTAGAGACTACAAATGGTAACTGAGGCTGACGGGGGGGGGGGGGGGAGGTAGAAGGCCTTTTCTTTTTTGTCTACGGCTACTTGACTGAGCTTTGCTTTTCAATGTCACGAAACTCCTTTATCAATGTCAATTAATGTATGTACCATAGTATACAATATTCATTCTCAAAGGAAAAGTACAGCTTGCCTCAAGTTCAATAATCAAAGGTAATGGCTTTGTTTTGTGTCCTAGGTGCAGAAAAGGGGGCCAAAACAACACAACTTTTTGAAAATTAACTAAATTTTTATTCTAAATGCATCTACCCAAGGAAGTCATCAGGCAAATTTTCCCCACAGCATTAAAATATGTGTGAAAATCAAGTTTAATATGTGAGTTTTTCAAAGAAACTAACACAGCTCCACAGAGACTAAATATGTGGTGTCTGAACTGCCAGAACATAGATTTCCACGTCCTTCATCCATCAAGAAAAAAAAGACGTTTCATACTTGAAAAATGTTTTCATGCTGAAAATAGCTCAGGAGTTCTACAGCATTACAAGGAGCTGTTCATGGCCCCACTCCTTTATTATATACTTGACAAGAACATATTTTATGTCATGTGTCAAGTGTTGTGGTTATTTTGTCCACCCTGTGTACCCACAACCGTGGCACCACAACAATATTCCCTCTGCAACTTATTGATAAACACTACTGTAAAAAAAAAAAAAGTCACATCGCAGAGTTGGATGACAATCAAATGTTAAAATCTCCCAACTATTAAGCTGATCACTAATAAATGTATTTATTTGAACATAGGTCACATGAGGTAGCTCTATTCGTTGAAGACTGTGAGATACAGCAGAAAGCTCAGGAAAGCTAGTAAGTGGACCTTTTGAGCTTAGATTATATTGTTATGCATACTGTTTCCAAAAGTCAAGAACAAACTTCCAAGCTCAAATATTTATTTTATCTTACAATGGGATGCCCAATCTGAGTTTTTATGAGGTTTAAAGCACTTACAGAAGAAGAAAGTCATTATACTGTAAACAAAATCTATGTTGTCAAAAGTATGTGGACCCCTGAACATTACACCCATATGTTGTGGTTGAACATCTAATTTTAAAGCTGTGTGTATTGATATGCTTCTACAACAGCCTCCACTCTTCTGTGAAGGCCTTCCACCAGATGTTGGAGTCTGGCTGCAGTGACTTTCTCCCATTCAGCCACAAGAGCACCAGTGAGAGATCCAGCACTGATGTTGGGCGATGAGGCCCGGCTCAGAGTCGGCGTTCCAGTTCACCTCAAAGGTGTCTGATGGGGATGACTTCAGGTCTCTGTGCACGTTGCATTTATTATGTTGAAACAGGAAGTGACCTCCCCCAAACTGTTGCCACAAAGTTGGAAGAACGCTATTGGACTTGAAACAAGTAGTTCACGAATCGATGAGTTAACTGACAGAAAGTACATTTTTGATGATCGATTAGTTGTTCAAACAATTTTCTGTGTAAAATTGACAAAAAATCAGCTGGTTCTAAATTCTCAGATGTTATGATCTGCTGTTTTCTTTGTCATATATGATAGAAAACTGAATATCTTTGGGTGTTTGACTATTGGTTGCACAAAACAAGCTATTTAAAGACAAGACGTCACATTGGGCTCTGGGAACCTCTTGATGGGCTTTCTTCATTATTTTCTGATATTTTCAATACCAAATGATTTATCGGTATATCCAATAATAATAAAGCTGATTAATTAACAATGAAAATAATCATTAGTTGCAGCCCCACATACTATTGTCTAAAATATGACGGTATACTGTAGTATTAAGATTAGGCCGAACCATGAGAAACAGCCTCAGCCTTCAATACAAAACAGTATGAAGAAAGGTGTGTCCACATACTTTTGGTCATATAATGCATTATAGCTTATCCTCATCTTCACAAAAACACTTTGATGTATTAACATGTTTCATGTTTATGTATAATCTTTAATATATATATATATATATATATATATAATATGCTTAATTCACAGCTTTTTAAATGTTGTTCACACTTTGTTTTTCAGTTGGGAAGTCTAAGAAAGGCGTCTGAATTTAATAATGGTGTTCGTTCTCTCTCTGGTTCTGTCCTCATGCAGCCTCGTGTGTGTGTGTGTGTGTGTGTGTGTGTAAATGTCAACCAGGAGTCTGTATGAAAATCACATCCGGCTGTAATTACGAAAAATGGCAGTGTGTTCGTCCTGAAGTGAGGCGTCATTAAAGGCTTGAGTCTGTGAGACAGAGCGAGAGATGAGAGAATGAGCAGGAGAGGGACAGAGAGAGAGAGAGAGAGAGAGAGAGAGAGAGAGAGAGAGAGAGAGAGAAAGGCAGAGCGAGGAGAGAGATGGAGGTAAATGTGCATCCATTATATGAAGAGCATGGCATATTAGCTGCTGTGGCTTAGGTGCAGGCCATTATGTTTCCAGCCACTTGGAAAATATGGAACTAAATACTGGAGGACTAGAGTGAAACTGCATTAGATGCTGCAGTGCTCACAACAGAAAACTGATGCAGAAAACATACAGAGAGAAGATGTTATATTCCCAGAGCTGGTGGATGTCAGGTCACCTAAAAGTGATGAGAGGCTTGTAGGTTTGGTGATGAAAAGAGCTGCTACTGTTTCAACACTGTCGTCTGTCTTGAGGGGGAAAGATGAGCTGATGTTCCCTGAATTCAGTGCACAAGGCTCTGGATTTTCAGTTTATTCAAGCTTGACTTTGATCTCGTCTTCTGAGCCGACCCTCACCCAGGATCCAGAGACCTGGACTGTAAATATAATTGACAATATTCTCAGGCACACCTCCTTAGTTACTGTTGCTATGCTCGTCATTAAGCTTTTGTAGTAATCTTTGAAACAACCGGTCTATGATTTCAGACAGAGGGAGACAAAATCAGGGTTCTCATTTCTAGCCAGTTGATTTTGCTGAATTGTTAACTATTGCTAGCAGATTCTATCAGTCGTAGCTAGCTAATGTTAGCACCATGAGTTGGTTGAAAACTGTTTTTGGGTGACTTTTTGTCTGTAAAAGGGGTCTTAAATATGTACTTGATGGCTACGTATATGCCATTATGATAAAAGACCTGAGGCTAAAGTCAGCATCCTCACTAGTTAATGATCCATGTAGAAGTGTCTAAATAAAGAAACAGCAGTGTTCTTGTATTAGTAACTAGTTAGTCCTGGTATTATTTATGATAAGTAAAAATGTAAGATCAGACTTCATTCTAACATAAGCCTGTTTAGCTGCTTAGCTTACTTGGACAAGCGGCAACAAAGAAGTTTGTTCCTGCTTTCTTGTTAAAATGTTTAAACGGCACGTTTCACATTTAATGTTACAAGAGAAAAGGCTTTTAGGATGAGGACTAACCACTGGGTTGTGCAAATCTAACGCTATTTCAGATTTGAAACGCTATTTGGCTGTGGTTAGCATAGTAGCATCCAGAACCAGCTTCCACACAATGGGAAAAATACTACACAACGGCTGTGCTATCGCGAGCTTTTTAACACGTAACCTGTAACCCCACTAAGTATAAAACACTCCTCAGCCTTGGAAGTAACACTGGGGAGGTCACTACTATTTTTACACTTTTGCTGTTGTATATTTGGTTTTGAAAAGACAAAAAAAACAACCTCCCCCTCCAAAATCTTTACATTTGGAGTATAACACTTAATACAGCCTGATTAGATAGATGGATGGATAGATAGAAGCAGAAATACAACCCTATCCATCCCAGATATCATTACCTCAAGGTCATTTGCCACCTGTCAAAAGGAAATTGCTTTCATATTATTAGCACACCATCACTTTCTCTATTTGGAAAATTCTTCATATTGTATTAATGATAATTTTTCAAATCGCTCACTATTTTCTTAATACCAAATTAGATTTTATAACTTGCCATTAACCGGAGTGAATGAATTATACTTGAGAGAACTGCCACTTCAAAGGAATTTGTCAGGTAAGGAAAAGCTCCATTTAAAAAAACAAAAACCTCAGATATTCCTCCCAAAGTTCGAGATCAAATATGCACAAAAAGCTTGCATGTACTCAATGCCCTGGCGGATCTATTTGAATCACAAATAACATCATAAATTTGCAGAGCACCGGGAAGCCAGGGATACACAATGAACCACTGACTGTAAGCTGAAATCCCTGAGACAACATTTGCATCTCAATAAAAAGGCCTTACACAGCAGGTTAGGGCCTCTGTCTATCTCAGCATGCAAAACATCAAATGATAACAAATTGTTACAAATAATTTGTTGACTAGGGCAGCAATTATAGACACGTGCTCATAAACACTTCACAGAATGCTGCATATGTACGTTGTTAGTTTTATTTTATTTATATGGACTTTACTACAGCCTCAGTTTGGACAGACGAGGTATAATTGCCTAATTTACACCAGAACAAATTTAAGAATTGTGAAATAGAAATAATAAAAGTAATAAGGAGTTCATGAATGCTATGATTGCTCTCACACTCAGCGTAAACATTAGCAGGAGGTGTTCTTCCTATGTGCCTTCTGATGTGTGAAAAACACAACATATATTACTAATACAAAGAGCTTCAAAGTGCAAGTGAGATACATTTTAGGAAATATATTTTAATGTTGGTATCCTTTGTAACTTTGTAATTAACTTTTTTGGCCTGTCATCTTTTTTTTCTGGATTATGTATTCAGTCTTTTTTGCCATGATATACAATATTTCTTTATTTTTCTTTTGTAATTTCTTCTTAATGTCTACATGTTTGTCCCATGTTATTTGTGTGTATTCAGGCATGAAGACTAGAAGCTGTTCTACCAGAAGCTAATCAGGATCCAACAAACACAAGATTATTAGCATGTGCTATGAAACAAACTTTACATTTCAAGGGTTGTAAAACGACAGGAAAGTCATTCACTGTGTCTCAAACCAGGTCCAGCAAGTCAAAGTATGACACCATTGATCGTGAGGAACCTGTGCTGGATTTGATCATAATATTGCCCATAGCAACAATATTTTCTCATAGGAATGAGCGAATGAGTGTGCCAATGATAAAATATTAATATGTGTGGAGAGGTATAGCTTCCAACTCTCTCAAAGGAAACTCTGAGCACATGCTGCAGGGGCTTCATTTCAACGCCTGCCACCTCCATTGATTTAAGGCCCAGTGTCAGCAGAAGTCTCATTTAGGAAAGTCATCTGTCTCGCCTGCCTGGACCCGCTAAAAGGTTATTTAGCTGCCCGGTGCTTAGTAGCAATAGATAGAGGCTACAGAAGAACACCGCCGTTATGTTTGCGTTGGCTATTGATTGTCGTGGCTTGTTTGTGCAGAGCTTGTTTTGCCGGTGCGTCCACCTCTGGTGTCAGGAGGGGGGAGCGGGACACAAGCTGCGACGGCAGGGCCTGATTGGATGCTTGGCATTAAATGGTAAACACGGTGATGAAGACGCCCATTTGCAGGGGTCTAGTTCTGATGAGGACTGGAGCGAAAACAACGCAGCGTTCTGGTGCAAGCTCATTACCACCGTAATCTACAGCTGAGCTTTACAATTACTTAAAATGCAAGAAAGGCATCGTTGGCTACTGAGAGGATTGTGTTAAATTATGCAGAAAGTAATACAGAAAATCCAGAGCCACAACAGGAAGGCATTAGTGTCATATAGCACAAGGAAGGAATCCATTCTCCTCTTCATTAATAAAGAAATGTATGCTGGCTGTCATAATACACTGAGTGTTAATAGTTTGTTTTAAAGTCTGTAGAAAGTATCATTTCTCAAAAGGCAGAGGATGACGTTCGCCCATTTTCATTCAGAAATTACTGCTTTGTGTGTTAATGTGTCTTTCACAGGGTAGAAAGGGAAAGCTGACAAACAGTTTACACATTAAGCAGGAAATAGTAACACATCTGTTTCAATCAGAATCTGTACTACGAATGAACCTGTGCTTCTAATTTTAAATATCTTGATTCTGTCCTTTAAAACAATGACAGCTAGATCATGCAATTACTTTTCTTGGATGTAACAGCAAAGCTAACCACTAGGTATATTTAATATATAGTGTCAGCTGCAGAATTTTTCCTATGTTCAGTAAAGTAATGATGAAGCCTACAGTGGTTGTATAGAATCTTACAGGATTAGTTTGATATTTTGGGAAATACGCTTATTTGCTTTCTTTCCAAGAGTTGGATTGATACCACTCTCATGTCTGTGTGTTAAGTGTGGAGCTTGAATCAAAGAGTCAAGTGTTCAGCCAAAATTAGCATCCAGATTTGAGGCAGGCAAGATTAGATTGGCACTTTACAAAATTCAAAAACAGGCTTACCAATACCTCTAAAGCTCACTAATTAGCACGTTGTACCTCATTTGTTCAAGAAAGGTAAAAATGACCATTTGTGGTACAGGTGCAATGCAATAAATGTTGTTTTTACATTTCTGTTTGTGTAGGCATTAAACAGAGATATAATGTTTTAATTACTGAACTTTATAGGTGATTGAAGGTGTATTTTTTTCACTTTATAGAGAGACAACCTAGCTGTTCCCCCATTTCCAGTCTTTATATGATTATATTTGATATTAACCTTCTCATCTAACTCTTAGACATAAAGCAAATAAATGTACCCTTAACAGCTGAACTATTCTTTTAACTGCATTTTTTTGCAGTCAGGTAATGTAATGTTAAACAACTCATCACTGCTGTTTGAGTCTTTGTCATTGTTGAGTTAATCAAGTGGATTCAGTATGCATACATGTAAGTTCATGTTGATGAACTCGTAAGAATATATTGTAACAGATTATTCTATTAGTGAAATCAAAATAATTGGGGTTAGTGTCATGATATAAAAAGGAAGCTATTAACCTCCTTCATTTCCTCAGAAGTGTCTGACAGCACACGTCATGTTTAAAGTAACTGATGTTCTGCAACACAACTGCAGGAAGCAACCACTTGTATCTCTAAAGAATAACTTAAGTACAGGCACTTCTAGAAAAGTAATGTAATGTAATAGCTGCAGTATTTTGAAGTGGAGCAACCGACTATTTTCAAGAGTTATGATTTAGAAAGCATTAAATGGTGCGTGTGGAACGACCAATCAATTTAATACCAACCATTTCTTCTGGGTTTTTTTTCTTCTCATTTCTAAAATAAAAACACCAGGAGCAGCAATAAGAATGTGTGGGGCATGGACATGCTGAACAAATAACAGGTGATCTGCAGACAAAAATCAATCAATCAAAATGTATTTATATAGCAGCTTTTCAAACAAATCAAATGCAATTCAAAGTGCTTTACAAGCAATTGACAAAACGTAGGATGTTAAAAATTGACACGTAAACTGAATTAGAGTATATCATAAATGCAGTATGTCAGTATGTATAATGCTCTAGGATCCAGTGACACTTAAATGATTCAACTCAATGGTTACTTTCATGTGTTGAATCTGTTATTTTTATGATTACTCGGTTAACATTTTGTCTAAAAAATGTTAGAAATTAGTGGATAAAGCCCATCATCTATAAGATGATTCCTTCATATAGCTTTTTGTTTTGTCTGACCAACAGTCTAAAACCCAAGAAATTTCAATTAAAGTGATATAAAATTGAACAAACAAAATATTTGACATTTTTACTTCACATAAAATCACATAAACCATCAGTCAGTAATACAAATGGTTGTCAATTCATCTTTAGGCCATCTGAATATTGGTTAATTGACTAATCGTATCAGCACTTGTCTGCCTTCTGTTCATGCTGGCATGGTACTTTTCCAGTGGTAAGAACTAATAATTAGTGTGCAGCTGAGACACAGCTGCTGTGGATCATTCAGTTGCCACATCTCTGCAGAACTCCTAAACTATTTGCATCAATAACAGTTATTAGTTATTAAATTGATTGGACTTTGATCCGTTCTTGGACAGAAGGAGATACTTGTAGCAGACAAGCTGCATCTAACATGCTTTTGACAACTCCACCTGTTATGTTAGATACTGCAGAGTATTAACACGTAAATGCTGAGCCCCTGTGGAGCCGGTGAGATTTTGTAGTTCAAGCAGCCTGTTGTAATGAGTCTCTTCGCTTTGCCCCATCAGCTATAGAATCTAATCAAAGACTAATCCATCCCCCAACATCCTGAAGGAGCAGGTGTACATTCATCTGTTAGTGAAATTAAGCCTCTTGTTAAACCCCTGCTGTATTTATCTTTTAATTAAATCCTGATGGATAGTTCTCTACATTAATATCACACATACAGTGCATGTGTGCTTCAGCTACTGAACCTGTGTGTCCTTGTTTAGCAGGGATAAGAGGTGTCCTGTTATGGTACAATTCCTGCAAAGCATGGATTTAACAGGCTTTTCTGATTTGAGAGGCTCTGTGCCTGCGTACACACTGAATGCGCTTGCACATGCTCGCCATTTTGACAAAGACATTTTCTTTGTGTCTCATTTTGGCAAACAAGTCCGTCAGTGTTGCATATATACACAATGCCAATATCCTGATGAATACTGTACTTCTGAAGACAGGAAACCAGGCTGCGTCTTTTGATCAGCTTATCCCTTAATTTGCCAAATATAAAAAGGCTAATATGATTAGATACCAGAATGCATATCACTGCAAACACAGCAATAAAGCTATTAGTTGATTTTAGGAGTGGCCATATGGGTAAGGTCCTTTTATCATGGTATATTTAATTTTATATCGATATATCATAGCAAACTTTCTGTAGTGTGAGAATGTCTGTTTGACTAATCCAGTAAATGAAATATCTGAAAAATCAAGGTCCTGTGAGAACCATGTCTGATGTCTCGTGAACCATCTCTTAAAAAGTTAACTTTTCATGAGGAATACAGCCCTGTTTTCAGCTTTGTGACGATGCATTTTCCAGCCAATCCAAGGTTTTAAAATAGTTTGTTTAGTTTAAGAAGTAGAATTTTCTCAACCTATAAAGGAATACTTTCAGTTTCTCAGAAATGTTCAAATTTAAAATGACCAAATTTTGAAATACATGGTTTTCACTAGACAGGAAGGGTATGAAAAATGGTCTTAAAAGTAACAAATAAGACTAGTAGACTCTTAGTCATGTTTGATCATTTGTGCACATGAATTACCAGAATTACTTGTTTATATTCTGAATTAGTCATTTCTATCTTTAAATTAATAATTAATAATTTAGTACAACTTGTGCCCCCAAATGTTGCATACTATGCAGGCTGGTGGCTAAGAGTACTGGTGCCTTATTCCAATACAAGTAATCCGCCTTTTTCACAGAAGACATTTTGACATGTCACAGCAAGAAAAGCCCAGGTGTAAATAATCAAATGAATGATGGCTGAATTTCATTTAGCGGCTTCAGTTTCAGGGTCCTGGGATCGTGCATGCTGGTTCACTGTCACAGATTACTGAGACATTTGAATAAAACAGAGCCATTGTTAATGTTATTGGTAACACCTGTGCTTTTCATACTATTACAAGTCAAAATGTCTGCTGTGAAAAAAACGCCTATGGCCCAACCAAAGTTGATTTCAAAATGTCAGAAAAAAAAGTGCTTTAAGGGCGTCTTATTTTCCAGCTCTGTCTTGTACAAAACAGCTAAATCGTACTTCAAACCCAATAAAAACAAAAGTTGCTTTCTATTTACATTCAGCACTGTTCCATGTTGAAGCTGGCGCTGCAGACAGAGGCTGACTTTGTTTTACTGCGGTTCTGTTCTGGAGGCGGATGTGGTTTGTGGTGAACGAGCCACAGCCTGCGACTTCCACTGATGGATCATGGGATAATAAGTTTAGTGTGGAGTAAACGGGCAGTTACGGGGTTAGGATGAGAGAAAGGGGGATGTGATGGATCTGGGTTTTGATTGGTGGATGGTGGAGAAATCTTGTGATCTTTGTTTTCATATCTGAAAGCCTCAAGTCTGTAGTACCTTAACTAAATAATAAAACACTGCAAACATGTATAGTTTACTGAATTCAACAAAGACTGAGAAACTGACAAGGATGTAAGTCTTGCTGTGGCTCATTAGTTCATGTGGGACTAATGTTTTCCAAATCTATGAATATTTTATATTTTCAGCACTTGCTCTGTAAGAAAAAGTGTAAATTGAACGACTGTAATTAAGGGTGTGTAATAAAGTACTTACAGAGCATGAAGTTTCCAACTGCAGTCACATAACTTTGAAGAGAACTGGTACCACCACTCTAACGATATTAGATGGTAGGAAATTTACGCTGGATCTGGAAATAGTTCACAATTAAAGTACCGAAGGAATAAATGAATTGGGCATGAAATTGTTCTGCAGTATATCAAAAGAATTGCTTTCAACTTGGAAGGGAGCCTTGGGTGCCCCCCCCCCTTTTTTTTTTTAGATATACTCAAAGATATGAAGTAGTGGCATTTTTAATTTTTGTTGCTACAGACAGGAAGTGGGAAACGAGCGAGGGAGGAGAAATAAGAAACAAAGACGGGAATCGGGGACAGTGTGGGAGAAAATGCATCTACTGTGTGAGAGAAGGGAGCTGATAGAGATGCTTTGCTCATTAAAAAAACGGATGTATGTCTGTATTAGACATGGCTGCCTTCTATGATTTGTAGCACAGATTTATGTTGCTCACTCTCTCCGATGATGAATGTTCAGCTTTGATTAGCCCCAGTTTTTGGCCCTCGTGTATTCCATTACATTTCAGTTGCAGAGCTAAGCATGTTATTTCAAAGAGTCTGCTGCTCAATAAAACAAAAAGATTTTTAACCCTTTCCAGAAGTTGCAAATTTGGTTTCCTAATCCATGTAGCCAGAAATGACATCTGTCTTTGCTCGTTTTGTACGACACAAGAAAAATACAAACACAGCATAAACAGTTTTTTTTTTTAATGAAAATGTAATATCGGTACAAACTGATGATAAAATGTTTTGTGTTTCTCGTCACGGACGTATGTCATTAGGAAACCGGCATAATTTGGGAAAAGTGTTAACAAGACTAAGAGTCTACAGCCACGCCAGCTCTTCTGACAAGCTGTACTTTGAGCTAAATGCTAATGTCAGTATGCTAACGTATTCACAATGAATGCTAACATGCTGATGTTTAGAAGATATGTTTGTCTTGCTCACTATCTTATTTTAGCATTGTTAGCATGCTAACATTTGCTTGTTAGTACTACAGAACAGTCGATGCTGATGGGAATGCAGTTACTTTTGCAGGTATTTGGTCATAAACCAAAGTGATGGACAAACAGAACTTTTGACCTGATGATGGCGCCTAGATGAAAGGTCAATGGATCAAAGTTATTACAATTCACCCTGAGGGGGACATAAACGCTTGTACCAAATGTCACGGCAATCCATCCAATAGTTGTTGAGATATTTCAAGAAAACCAAAAACTGTCAACCTCATGGTGGCGCTAGAGGAAAACTCAGGGGATCATCAAGGTCATTAAAATTTATCCACTAGGGACCACACATGTTAAAAATCTGTATGCAGTGGATTGAATATTTTTTTCATCCAGATGGTTGAGGATTTGGGAAATACCTTCACAACAGTAAGTATTTTGTCAAATGACCTTTTGGGTTTTTCAAAGATTGCCAAACTTTTTTTTTTTTTTTGGGAAAAAGGGATGCTTAGCTGTGTGACTCGAATGTAATGGCAACACAAGAGAGGCACAAATTGGGGCAAAGCTTTGACCATCTGCTCAGAAACACTTCCCCCTGCAAAAACAACAACATGCAGATGTTGGGAGTGTGTGTGCAGACACTTGTGGCCCCTTACACACTTAATGAAATTAGCGATGCTGGATACCAGGGCCTCATGTCTTTGCAGCGGCCGTCGTTGCGTCAGTGGAAGTGGGCTCCTGTCAACAGATGGCTCAAGCAGTGGTTCAGACAGATTCATTTGTTCCCCTAAACAAAGTTGTCGCCATCAACCGCCGGACCGCTGACACCAGATCCCCATTAGTGTAGTTTAGTGGTCTGGGCGGGAGACTGAACGTGAACTGACGCAGCAAAGTGAGCGAAAGGAACATCCATCTGTTCCTTCCCTCTTGTGCTACAGTGAGCGCAATCCATCTATCCTTTCATCCATCTACCCTGCTTTCCATTATTTATGAGACATTAGCTCTGTATGTAATTAATTGGTGCTGTTAATAGCGAATGCATCAAGTTAATGATTTTTAATTAAGGAGATGTTTTGGTGTTGTTGATTATGCCTACAGGGCACATATCTGCTGTGGTTTATGTAAACTGTCAAGCCCTCTTTTGTCTCCATTTAATGAGCTAAGTCATGGTTCGGGCTGCCATACTGTAGGTAATGCACGAGGGTCTGTTAAATCTGGCAGCAACAGGTTTATGTGTGTTGAAAACCATTAATTTAGTTAACATCTGAGAAGGCCTGTGATGTCTGCTCACTGTGGCATATGTCTTGATTTTTCTTTTTGTTTTTGCCCCGCTCAGCAGGAATGCTCTGACCTTTAGCAATAGACAACCAAATAAAATCCCTCACACAAACACCATGATGACGGTATTTCTGTTTCTTGCATCACCAGGGATAAATTCTCATTCTTTTGCCACAGATCAAAGACTCCTGTCAAATGCAATCACATCCGGTGACGATCTTTTTAACCTCTCAGATCTCATAGCACGAGGAGGTATAAAACAAGAATGGACCTGTATCTTGAGCAGCAGCAGCAGCAGAAGTATCAATTAGGCCGGTTTACATGAGATTAACGATTTCGCATCTGCAGGTCTGTTTGGTTTAGAGTGCAGCTCTGTTCTGTTTTCCTAGGGCTCAAGAGAAGCTGGATCATAGAATGTGCTGTGGGCTTTTCATCTGTGTCTCTGTGCAGTAGCTCTGTGCCTGCCTGCCTTTTTTTTTTTCCCTGTGCAGCAGCAGTAGTAGTAGCAGCCTATATGAGGACAGTTGGTGCATATCAATCAGGACGCAGGGTGCTTTCTGATGAGGACCACGTCCTTCTATCTCTCGCTGTCGTCGATACGTGCAGATGCATCGCAGGGCCAAAGAGTGAGGCTTTGGAGGCTGGTGTTGCCAGTTGCTTTCACAAATGGAGTGAAGAGCAGGAGGAATACTATAATTTTGAGATGATAATAGCACTGTCAGCATGTGTGGGAGTAAGTATTAGGGTTAGCCAGTGCAGAAGGCACCAACTTGTTGGTAAATGATGGTCCTGCATGGCGGCGTGGTTGTGGCTGGGAACAGTCAGTCAGCAGTTTCCAGAATGTTCTGTGGTGTTGGTCTGTGGAAGTGGATGCTTCGACTCCCACCACGCCCTCATGTGTGTCTGAAGGACTGTCTTTTTAGCATTTGAGGAGCATCAATGTTTTAACTCAAAGAGAGACTTTTTAAAAAACATTTTACAAAGCAAGAGCACATTTCTGTGAGCTCTGCTTTAATGCTTGAATGTCTGATTCTTGAATTATGCACCGAGCCTCTAAAATGAGAGCTTACTTTGATTTACTTGCTCCTGGGAGGAGACTCGAGCCACAGACTTTAAGTAGAGGTGCAGACGTCATACATGCGGTCCAGTATGTGACTCAGCCATGATGCCAGCATGGTGGCGACTGTTTATGCCCAGAGTGGCGGCCGCAGTGGGAAACCTTTCCATCGCTTTTGTGTCTACATGCGTCATTCAGAGCCCTGCATCATTTATGCTACACCTCAAATGAGAGCCTTCTTGGGCTAAATAAAGGCTACAGAGTCTTATGCAACCAAGGTCCAAGTGTGCAATAACAGTATCCCGGGTAGAAAGAAGAGACACAACTTGTTCATGTTGTTCTGAAAATATCACAAGGGCGTCACTCTGACAGACGCCGTGGCTTCACTCAGATGGAGCGTGATTTAACTTTACTTTTTGCAGTTTCACAGGAAAAGCCGAGTCTCTTTTCTCAGTAGTTTATCTGCTTGTACATCTTAACCAGAACTATATATAAAGTTCAAAATGTAAAAAATACATTTTGAGGTAAACTGGCTGTTTTGACTGTTGCTTCCTGAGTAGCTTGACTCATGATTAACTACAGAGCACATTATAACGCTAAATGCTACTCTGTCTTGTTTCCATTGTTAGTTAGTATCAGTACTGAGAAGCTAATGCTAAGTGAGCAGCTAATGGGTCTTTGAACAACAAATGTAGCTGCAGGATGCTGTTTTAATGTGTTAATTCTGTGAATGAGATAAATGAGGGGTAGCGGCCAGCAGAAACCTGACCAGATCACACAGACAACAATTACACCACTTAGCAAGACAAAAGACCAGGAAGCAGAAGCTGAAGAGAAACAGGCTGGCTGTTATATCCACGACACTATGGATATGAGGGCACAGAGAGGCACTAGGCTTCTGGACATAAAAGTTATTAAAATTTTAATTCATAGCACAATTATTGCACAAATGGAGGCTTTATGTAATAATTTGTGTCAGCTTGTTTTTCAAATTGTATTTTGAATTTGAATTTTTCCTCATATTTTTCAAATCATACTCCCTGTAGTTTTTATTTCATGGTGTTCCTTTAACATACTGTATTACATTAAAGCTGCAGTAATCAAAAATTTTAATAATAAAGTTGGATCAAATGACTATTTGAATGTGAAAAGGGGTTGCTCGTAGTGACGAACCCACACAGTTATCACTCAGGTCTGCAGTTTCCCTCAGCCTTTGACACTGTTGTAGTGTCTTTCAGCTCATTGTTTTGGTTTTAAAACTTTATATGGAGATAACATGCCAAAGTTGTGTTTACAGTTTGTTCAGCTGCCCCCATGTGGCCAAAAATCAATTAATGCTGCTTTAAAGGCTTGCAGACAAAATTTCACTCAACATAATCATCACTGATCTCTGAAGATTTCCCTAAACCTCCTTCCTGCGTCATACAAAACCTACAATTTTAAAGAGAAATTTGGTGCACCGCCTGCTCCAGTAAGAAATACTGGAGGTAACACAAGGCATCTACAACAAGATAAAAACTTACAGGCACTTCTTCCAAGTCTTCCAAGTGTTTGTTACGGTCCAACCTGCTTACTTTTGAGCTGTCCCTCCCTGTACTGCTCAACAAGAAAGACATCATCAAAATGCCACTTCCCTGTGACTTTAAACTGTCACTTTTATCCACTATCTCATTGTTGACATGCTTTGTCATAAGGCTGTGTTTCTCCTTTTCCTCTCGCGCTGTCATTCCTTTTTTCTTCTTCCACTTAGTTTACAGTATTTTTCTACATAACCTCACATATACTTGAATCGGAGCAATTACTCGCCTGTCCCGCTGTAATAACAGTGGTTAAGACAGAAAAACAAGCCCTTTCCCCTGCCCGCCTTTCAGTCACAGGATCAAAGATGGCTCGAGAGGATGTGGATGGAAGCAGCGCTGACAACACCACGCACATAAAGACCGAACTAACAGCTCTGCACTGTCACCGCCTGGCGTTGCCTCACAAGAAGAATCTGGCTCTGAGAACATCAGGAGGTCCTGGAAAACTCTGTGCACCAAAAAAAAAAAAACACCTTGATGACCTCTCAACTCTTGGAATAGGCTGCTGTCACCTGGCTGGTAATTACATGCCAATCAGGGTAGTAGATGGACCTGCAAAGAAAAAGGGGATGGCAGTCAAAGATCGGGCCCAGTCACAGGGATAGAGCAAGACAGAGAGAGAGAGAGAGAGAGAGAAATATGAGGAAGGGATCGGGGGTGAGGTACAGGGGAAAAGCTGAGACAGAGAGGCTCATAATGAGGCCTGTGAAACAGACACGGCTGTCACAGCAGCAGAGGGAGACGGAGACGGTCGGGCTGGAAACACACACCCTTGTTCCTCATCTATGGATGCCAATTTGGGGGCTTTTATCTGGGGACGCCATTGTGCTCCATTTTAGGGCTCTAATACTGTATGCCTGCTATTGTACAAGACAAACTGCAAGGGATACAGCAGTGTTAGCTGCTGTCGAGCAGATGATTAGAAAGGAAAAGGGAATACGGAAACAAGGCCTGAAAACTGGGCTACGTCTTGAAATGTTTTACCATTAGATGAAGACTATTTCTGGAAACATTAGAGGTTATTATGAATGGTCACTGATGGTTAATTGATCACATTATGTTTCCTTTTTACTGTGTTGTCAGAAAAGACAGTTTCTCTTCTTTGACGTTGATGTGAAGCAGCAACGCATTCTCTTCTTCTGTTGGATTCATTATTTAGGCCCAACCATCAATATTGCATTGCTCGTAGTTCCTGGAGTGTTGATCCCAGCTGCACTTCAGCTTTGACTTTCAGGCACTGTCACTGACTATGTGTTGGCATGTGTAGAAAATGGAAGCTCTCCTCCAGTATGTTTTAAATCGAGGTTTTTATGGCTGCAGGCAGTGAATTTCAATGTCAATACTTAGTCGAAGAATGTGAACTTTTGCAAAATAAGTAGACTCTAAACAAACAAAATACAAACGGAGCTTTCGTGCTTGAAATACCAATTGTTGGACTGGGGATTTACTTTTCCTGTACAAGTCAAACAAACGGGTGGAGCCAGTCTTGTCTCCCACAACATACAAGTCTTATAAAATAGGCACATATGCGTCCCTCTTCTGTCTAGAGTGACACAGGCCCAGGTCCAATGTCAAATTTGCAACTACTTGCAATGCGCCGGTCTGCAGCGCCCTGAAACCTGCCAGTTTACACCAATGCGAGTAGAGACGGTGTATCGTTTCCATAGCAACGACTCTTTGTACTTCCGTTCTAACTGCCGGCTTTACAGGCGTTTTCTGCAGCTGGATATAATTTGTAGCGTCTTAAAATATGAATGAGGATAGTGATAGTGAATTACTTGCTACAGTTGCATTTCTAGTATTGATAAACGGCAAAAAGATTTTTTTTTTTTTTTAAACGAGCGGGTCAAGATGGCCAGCTGACTTCGACTACGAAGCTGATTGGCTGTTGAAAGAGGTGACGTGACTTACGTTCTAAAACCAGCCGCTGGCGATTTGACAAGCTGAGTTGCAGGCGACGCCATCAGCCGGCATGAGTCGAGTTAAGTTCACACCGCTGCAACTTTTCTACCTTCGACTTTCTAAAACGATTTCGTTTTGTCGCGAATCTTTGGTCTGAACTGGCCTTTACAGACTCACAGACTTTAATGCACACTTCTTAAAACCAGGCATTCAGACCAAAAACAGCACTGTGTTAAAATAAACGCAAGGGGCTGTGTTGGTGTGGAGGTGTTGCTGCAGGTAGAGACGATCTTGTAAGGCTGGTTTGAGTACAGATCCTGGATGAGTCTAGGGGTCTGTATGCTTCGAACAAAGTGCGTATTAAATAATTGAATAGCATCTGAAACCTCCTGCCCCCAGACCATTTTTGATGTTGGAATTCGGGGGTCTGCGTCCAACAATTTTTGTAACTTTCCAAAACCAAGAATCTGACAAGCACAGCCACTTCCATTGGCCAGGTGTGCGGGGGTGAGAAAGTAGGCACGATTTGAACTTCGCTATTGTTTATTCTTTACACAGCTACTTCAGCCACATTATGTATGTACAGACGAGTGCAAACCCTTGAATGCCTTTGAGGAGAGACACAGTTTTTCCCATTTTTAATTGATTATTGTGTCTCGCCTTTAACCCGGCTTTGTATATGGCCGTTTGGAACAGTTATAAACACTTGTGCCTCCAGACGTGGTCAGACAATATGTAGTTTGTTTCAGGCATACCTTGGCCTATATGGCTTGTCAGATGCCAAAACACTGCATGGTAGTTTAATACTATGAGACAGGATTTTGCATATCTGGAAACCTATCACAGCAACAAAAATGGTATCTTCTTCCTCGATTATTGCGAGGTTAACAGTGGAATTACACTGTTCACAAAGTGATCTGCATTGGGGCCAAAGTTAGCCAGGTTCAATCACTTTGCTGGACAACACTGAGTTGTTGTTTTTTATAGCCCTCTGCGCTGCGTCGGCACCCCAGCTATGCCAACGTAGTGGTCTTATTGAAATGACTGAATATGTTGCCATAGGAATGCCTCTAACATGAGATTTAACCAAGTGCTGCGCCCTTCCACATGCAGCCTTTGGAGCCCTTGCACCCTCCTTCACTCAGGCACTTCAGGCTGACCCTGCATGTGGTGTCATTCGAAGTCTGTAAGGGTTCAGTGTTTAGGGCTTAGTGTGGGCACTGGACCTGGGCCACACTCTCAAGGAAAGGGAGCAGCATTTTGCCCTCTGACCTCTTATTTTGGCAGAAAGAGCAGCTTCCTGTTTACAGCCTTGAAGGCGGACAGACAGAGAGCAGGTGGACGGACTGAGGATCAGTGACCTGTGACGGACTGTGCTGCTGAAGATGCAGGCAAAACGGACTGAAAGAACAGATTAATCTGAGCCCAAAAGAGCAGACATGAAGTGAGAGAAAAAGGGCAACTGGAACAGGAAGGCTGGAAGCACAAGAATTGATTCATTTTTATTTCAGTGCTGCAAATGAATAATTGCATATCAGTGTTACAATAGCCAAAGGCAATCACACTCTGGAGAGAATTAGCAACAGTGAGGTTCATTTCACCTCCCAGTTAATCACTCATCACTTCAAAATCTTCCACGCTTGTGGCCGCTATTTTAATCAAGTAACACGTAAAAACAAGAGTCGGTAATGTTTTTGGATTTCACACCATCTCCACCAGTGGCCATGTTTAATTCATAGTGTTCTCTAAACGATGTAGAGAGCAGAGCTTGATATTGCTCTGGACAACGGCAGGCTACTTGAAATGATGTAAAACCCGTTAATTGTCATTTCCTTCGTTTTAATTTCACGATTCCTCGTCGATGCCCGGCTCGTGAGAAATGAAGGCTCTTCATTTCAGGCCATTCAGGCTTGTTTAGATCTTAGCGCCATCTCACTCCGTCACTGTCATCTCTCCATCCTTTGCTTTGTTATCGTCTATCTCATTATGACCACTGTTCCTCCTTCCTCGTTCTGCTCGGCTTGCCAGCTGACAAGCTGAGCGTAATGGAGATGGGTAGGAAAGGCTCCGAGCGTCGCCCCCGAGCACAGAGAGATGAAAAAACTGAAAAGCTGTGAGAATTATTGTAATAGATTCATTTGGACTTATGATAGTTTGAATTTGCTGCTTCCGTGTGCTCTTCTTCTTCTATTTTTTTTTTTCATCCTCTCCGGCAGGATGCCAACAGGATATTGGAGATGGGTTGTTCTGGAAATCAGCAGCAGACAAACAGAAGAGCACTGACTCTCTGTGATTTGGAAGATGTACAAGAAAACATTATGAATCCATTTTGCCTGCGTTCAGGTTATGTCTTTGTTTTCGTCCAGTGAGCTAATGTGCACTGAAGCATGAAATAATATTTTAACTATATATTGGAGCTGAGTGTTCAGTAATAGGCTTTGCCACTGAGTTTACGTAAGGATCATACACACAGAAGAGGATCCTGTGAGTGTTGATCAGTGGGACAGATTCAATCGCAGCCTTTTCTCGAGATTGACTGGTGCCTCTCTTTAGGCCTTTAACATTTTTGGCAGACCTCTTATATTAAGTCTGCGCCTCTTTTGTCCAAGAAAAAATGTTCTCACCCACCCCCCACCCCCACCCCACACACACACACACACGCACACACACACACACACACACACACACATATATGCATACATGCATACATGCATACATGCATGCATGCATACATGCATACATGCATGCATGCATACAGTAACTCTTCTTCTCCTCCTCTCCTGTTTCTTCCCCATCTTCTCTTGCTTTCCCTCCCTCAGCACTCAGGGGTGCTCATTTTTCAACACACTATAGTTTTCTGCGGCCGGCTTGTGCATCACACACACACAAAACCCACACACATGCAGCTGCTGCAGAGTGTTTGCATTATAGATCTGCAAAGGAAAAACAACAGCAGCGGATACCTGCTTGGATACATTGGGAAATTAATTTGAGGCGATATGGATGAGTGCCGATTGATTGTCTGCCTCCTGTGTCGCTGTGATGCCCACAGGAAGGCAGCCAGTCTTCATCTGAAGCACCTCTACAATAGAAAACATACATCCACATGCACACATCTCTCTCTCTCTCTCTCTCTCTCTCTCTCTCTCTCTCTCTATATAGATATAGATATAGATATATATAGATATAGATATAGATATATATAGATATATATATATATATATATATATATATATATATATATCGAAGCTAAAGCAGCAAGATGGGATGTATGAGGAATACTAACAGAGCCTCGCTGGAGCCTGAGGTGAAAATACAACATGCAGGCTGACATACTACTCTCATTACATCAGGGATTGTAGAACACATGCTTCATATTTATGGATGGAAAAAATAAGCAGATAGAGAAGGTGGGAACTGTGCTACTCCTACTAATGGATAATTGAACAAACATTCTGGCTTTGCATCTTTCTCCACTTTGTAGAAATACTTTGTAGAAATAGATCATTACAAGTGTCCACAGCTTTGAAAATAAGCACTGGATTAACATTATGAGCTGTGTTTATGGATCTTTGATTAATGATGCTCCTCCCCGGCCGTCTGCTCCCTAATGCAATATGTATGCATTGTTTTTCCTCTGTTTCCTCTGTGACTTCGAATGGACTGCAGTTAATTACACACGCAGCAAAATGAAAAATCCAAACTGCTTTCGCGCATTCAATTTGCATTAAATCAGGCTTTAATGTCACTTCATTTTAAGCTTGATAAAAAATCAGAATAAAAGCCTGTCGCGAAGATCTGTTTCCACGGGAGTTGTTTGTGTGGAAATTCAAACGGCTGCGTCTTCGCTTTGTTCCGAGAGACGAGGCTAACGTTGAATCAGAGTCAAGCTGGAGTGCTTTAGCTGAGCTCGGCTGAACCTCATTATAACTTTTCAATTAGAGGCTGATTGAAGTCTGGGGCAACTGCAGAATCAGAAACTCTCCAACCAATCGGGGCCTTTTTAATCATTCCCTTTGGTTCAAGGGGAAACCATGAATGTGAGAGGGTAATGAATGGCCCCTGTGAACTGTGATGCCAACTGAAAATGGGGCGCTGAATTGTGTTTTTGTTGAAGTTTGATGTTTTTGATTAATAGAAATTGTCCTAATTTGAAAACAACAAAAGATGGAACATTGTCATTTACTGTACACCCGCATACAAAACGCTTTCTTCCTGTGCACATCTGAAAATGTGATAAGACATCCTGCTTTTTATTCATTTGGGAGAGCAGCATCTTTCTGTTCTCCCGATTCCATCTACTCTGCGCCTTCCTTGTGTCTGTCAAAGTAATTTGACAGAGGGTTGGACCAAGTTCTAGAGGTATGGCTAGGGTTAAAAGGTGATAAGTGGTTGACTATCAGAACCCCTGTATGAAGTGACTTAACATTTCTTGTTGGAAAGTCAATCATACGACCACAAAGAGATGCAAAATGACCACAAAGATACAAAACGACCACGGAGAAATGCGTTGTTTGTTGTCATTTTGTGTCTCTTTCAGTCTGGGTGTCTTGCTCCTATGTAGTAGGGGTGGGGGGCCTTTTGCATGTCTGTGTCCAGGGGCCCATTGTCTCATAATCTGTCCATGGCTGTAGACTATTTGGAGTTACTATTAGCAGCTATTTATTGATAATATTTCCTATTAGAATATTTAAAGTTTCATTTATTACACTGAATAAATATTGTAACAATTAATAATGTACAGTTCATTATTGCCCAGAACCAGGGTTTTAAATGTGAGTCTTTCTTTACTCATATCCCAAATATACCCCCCTTCCCACATTCAAAAGTTTCCAAACCCGCCAAGTTCAGTCTGTGACAAGAGATTTAAGTTAGATTTCTGTGCACTTTGAGAAACAGCCGAAAACCAGGACACCATTCTGCTTCTTCTCTGATACAAACACGATACAGTATGTTTGGTGATGTCAACTCATCTCATCTGCTGGCAGATCATCTCATCCTACTCACTGTCTGACTGACTGACATCCCTCTATTCTGCTTTCTGTCTCTTTGGTAGCAGCAGGCCACATGGGGAAATCTAGCACGTTTTAAGGCTGAATGTTTTGCTGTTACACGTGGGTGTTTTTTCTCCTTTCTTTCTTTTTCTTTCACACAAACTGCTTCCTCCGCTTTTCTCCCACCCTCCCCTCTTTTGAAAGAGTCGTCCTCCGGTGCAGTTGGTGTAAGAGCCCGGCTCAGACGACACAAGCCTGCCAACAGTCTGCCGCAGATTCCTACAATCCCTCTTCACAGTCGTCTTATCCCGGGCCTCATTATCCCAAGGCTCTGGCAGACATCAGCTGCACAACAAACGTCCGCCGAATGCGCTCTGAACGGGCTCAGAGCATCTTCATTATGTTTCGAGCAAACCCATCGCATACATCACGGTCCGCTGGGGAGGCCCTTATGCATGCCTTATTTCACCAGGGTTTGAAGGAGTCCTCCCTCAGAGAAAAGAGTCTATTTCTGTAAAACGTCTATGTATTAATTTGCTCATTTGCTGTTACTATGGTGAAACCAGCCTCTCTTCTTTCAGCATCTCTCTCTCTCTCTCTCTGTCTTTCTTTCTCACTCTCATTTCAAACATTAATCTTCACATTTCATATTTTGGGGCTTTGATCAGTTTTGTGTGGTGCACATCATCATGCAAGTCGTTTCACACAGCCGGGGGCTACCATCATTATTATCAATCAAAATACCGTCCAGGGCGTTGCAGCACACCAACGTCCAGCCACAGTTTTCTTAATTATACATCACAAACAATGTCCTGCAGGCTTCAAAAGGTGAGAGTGTGTGTTTGGATTGTGCACTGTACAGTCTTTGTGAGTGGACTTGAGCACTCAGGTGTCTCCTTGATGGTGTTTGAGGGCATTCGGCTTCGGTATAAATCCCAAGCCTTCATATTCTGCTCCCTCAGACGCCCTCAGCCTGCTCTCTGTTCTGACACGTTACGCCTGCCTGTGTTTGCCGTCTTTCTCGCTTCTCATTCGCCCCTTTTGAAGTTGGGCTTTCTCGACAGTCTGAGCTCTCCTACACTTGTCATTAGGAGCAGCACTCCCCTCCCTCTCCCCTGCATGTCTCCTCTCACCCAAGGGGGGTTTAAAGCCTCACCCAGCGACTGGCTGATCAACTCCCAGGGGGGGGGAAAAGTGAGATATTGATGTGACGCAAGCCTTCAGTGTCACCGTGGAGGAATGAAAGCAGCACAGTCTTTTTCTTCATTAGTGCCTAATTACATTTCCTGCTTATAGACTGAGACTGCTCCTTTGATGTAACACTAATTAATTGAGATTTCAAGAAAGAAAAACGAAAGAAAATGCAACATTTCTTCAGTCGCTTTGGAGAAGGATTAGCAGAAGCACCGGGAGTTATTATGGTTGTGATTATCTGCTCTCTAAAATAGTATTTTAGCAATTAAGGTTATTAGACAAAACGAGAACAATGAGAATCAATAATGATTACGCAACGTTTCAGGGTAAATCACTTGTCTTGGAAGCTTTACAATACTGCTGGAGAAATACACATCACGTCCCGCAGACCGACAGAAAGCCGTCTGGTAGCAGGAATAATGTAGCAGAGCCCAGAAGGTCTCTGTGAGGTCATGAGAGGGTCGAGATAAATTACTGTCCTGCTGATGCTCTTCTTTCATCACTACTCTTCAGGTAAAGGTGGCTCCAAGATCACAATGTCGTCATAACAAGCTGTTAAATTGAGCATGAAGGTCCTTTTTTGACCTCAACAAAACAATCTTAGCTCAAGGCAGGACTTTCGACCGCATCTCATGGTCTTAGTCAGAAGATGAAGTTTGCTCAGTTGTCATCACATGACTGCAGTATGAAATTTTGTTCATGTGAAAACAGTTGGTCCTACATAGGGGAAGGCCGTAATGCCCTCCTCCACTTCCCCTCGGTACATCACATAGCACCATAAGTCATGCGAGGTCAGGGGCAGGGTCTGAGGGGAAGGGGCGGAGGTTTTAAAATTGCCCTCATCAGCACACAATACATATGCTATTCAGTGATGAATCGTGAATCAGCAGTTAGCCTGCTAACTATATGTACATTGCGGTTACTGCGTCTCTCGTACCAATCAGTCATCATTTGTCAGGTAAATTCTTCAGTGTCTTCGATAACGATAAAAATAAACAACAAACACTATGTACACGATGTAAAATGAACTGATGCCAGTTATCGCAACTGCACAATGCACACTGAGTATGTGCAGCTTGAGTCTACGTCATTGTTGACTCACTCCCTCGGCCTTCGGAGGGACGAACTAACCCCCCAAGAGGAAGTGCCGAGGGGAAGTGATGGCGCGCTTCAATAGCGGTTAATAAGCCCTCCGACTGTGTCTGTTCAAAAAGCCCTCTGGCATCGGATGTGGATGGCTTTTCTGATCTTTCTCTGGCCTCCGTTGACTCCTGGCCGATGACTTTAACCCTTTCCCAGTTGATGTCATGACTGGTTTTGGTCTGGCGTTCACAGACAACTCCACTCCAGTCTTTCTCTCAGGGGGGTCCTGTCTTTAGAGCGCACTGTAACAGAGCTGAGATCTTGAGGTTGTTAAATGGTTTGTTGTCAGTGCTGAGCCTTGTGGCTTGAAGACTGGTTAGATGTTCTGACCTCAGTCACGTAAAAGAGTCCCACTGGGATGGTAGTTTAGCAGCGTCACTTCCTGGTCTTTTGTCTGGATGGGAGTCTCCTTCATGCATGTACCTGTTGGCCCAAGTACTCTATCCTCTGCTCTTTGTAGGAGGATCCTCACCACTGATCTTTTCTGTTGTAAGTGATGGTTAGAGTTAACTGAGATATTGAAATATTCTGCTTGAGTGGGTTTCCTCTTCACTGTAGTCCACTTACACACCAGTAAGTGGAGGTAAAGGAAAACTTGGACATTTTGGGAAATACCTGCTTTCTTGCTGAGAGTGAGATGAGTCTGCGCGTTAAGTATTGAGCTAGATCCAGGAGCTGACTAGCTTAGCTTAGCAATAGAGACTGGATGCAGGAGCTCTCTAAAAGTAAAAAAAAAAATCTGCCTACCAGCACCTTTAAAGCTCACAAATGAACATGTTTTGTTTAATTTGTTTCAAGCAGAAATGTAAAATCATCAATTTGAGGTTTTAGTGGGAGTTAACCTTTTCTATGCTAAGCTAAGCTAATTGCCTCTCAACTCCAGCTATATACTTAACATATAGACGGAAGAGTGATGTCGATCTTCTCATCTAACTCCCTGCAAAAAAAACGCAAATAACCATATTTCTCAAAATGTCGAACTTTTCCTGTTAAGGTTGTCACGTTTCAAAAAGTCGATGCTTTCTATCCCATTTGGATTCGGAAGCACCTTTTGATGCCTTTGAATTTAGCTGGCTAGATTATCGCAATGCCCTTTTTTGCTCGTCGTCCTCGTAATAGCTATTTAAGGGCTTCAGCTCATTCAAAATGCAGCCACCCGCATCCTAATTAGGGCCCAGAAATCCAATCATATCACTCAGATTGTCAAACATTTCCAGTTGACTACCTGTTAATTACAGAATTGACTTTAAGATCCTGCTCCTGGTCTATGAAGCTCTTAACGGTCTGGCTCCAGATTATATATCTGACATGCTTCCAATTTGTCCACCCAACAGATTTCTCAGGTCACCAGACAGATGCCTCCCTCAGAGTCTCAGAGCTCATTCTAAATCTGGCGACTGAACATTCAGTGTTTATGCACCTAAAGCCCAGAACAGCCTGCCTGCTCATTTGAGGTTTGCACAACCACTATCTTCATCTACTTTTGTGTGAATATGTGTGTGTTGTCTGTCTGCATCTCTTTTATTGTTTTATCACCCTGTAAAGCACTTTGAATTTGCTTTTGTATGCGATTACACTCTGAAATTAACTTGGAACATGTGTACAAACGTGACCTAACAGGATAATAATCTTACTGTTACACTGCAACACTTGACAGAAGCCATTTGCAGACTTACTATTGGTCCCATGTTGGATGGAAGCGTTTCCTCCTGGGGAAAATTGTGATCATGATGAAAGCGTAACAACACGGCAGTCTTGGGAATCACTACTGTGCAATATTTTGCAGATGGTGAGTATAATTAGTGTCCTGATATTAAAGGCACTTCTAGTACTTGCTCCATAGCATCCTTCCCCTCTCTCTGTCTCTGGGTAATATTTAACCTAGATAAAGTTTTCTATTATTTCACTTACACATTTGAATGATTTCCATCTGTACTGTCCATGAAAAGGATAATTCCGGTTTATTGCAACTCTTATTTTCATAGTTTTGACCATCATTTCTATCAGTAATAACATTGTTCTCACCAAGTTAATTTGCTGAGATCTGGGAATGTGGCAACAGCACAGAAAAGAAGCGAGAAGACAAGCAGTTAAGACTAATGCTTGAATTGGAATAAAAAAGATGCCAGTACTCAAAACCAGCACCATCTCAGAATGGGTTTTAAGTGATAGTCGGCTGCGATACTCGATCTCACTGTATAAACTCCTTTCTGTATAAAATCTTTTCATTAGTGAGCTCATTAGTGTGTAGAAGGTCAATTACCGTCCCGGTGCTGTGTTCGAAAATTTAAATAATTAATGAATGTATCCACGCTGTGACAGGTGTGCGTAAAATACGTAGGTGTGTGTACATCTGCCAACAAGCTGGTCTGACCGCCCTGTTCACACATACAGACTCAAATACTAGAAGCGTGACAGGCTGCCAGTCAACGTGAATGACACCTTCCACTAACATCCTGGCACTGCCCGCAAGATTCAAGATTCAAAAGTCATCCAGCGGTACGACGTAGAGGAGTAGATTTCCTCTGAGGTAACCCGGAGACATCCAGTCGTGCTTGTTTTGATTCCCTTGGGAAACGGAAGCCCAGCTGTTTTCTACTCTAACTCAACTATATAAACAAATGTTTAAACAAATGTGGGGAAAGCCGATCGTCACAGTCAGTGAGTCAATATGATATAACTAAACTTAAATATAAACAGGTGGAGATGGAAGTGAACATAATCTGTTGAAAGCTTTGCTATCTGCACACGTCACTGTGGGGTTTTTTTTCATTTTATTTATTACGACATTTTCACCACTGTTTTAACTTTTACTCAGACTTGTGCGTACCGGCTCCACCACTGCAGGTGACAGTACACAGTAGAGGTAGAAGTACTCATTCAGGCTGACGTGCAGACACTCTGTACTGGCGAGGACGGCCCAATTCAGTCTCTGAGTTAGAGTATCATTCCGATTTTAAACAAATCCCCGTGTTTGTCAAACTTGTTTGGAAGAGATGAGTGATAAAATGAATACCCACACTGTCGGTTGTAAACATTCATCACAGTTTACAGACTAACAGTTCAGTTTTAGACATAGAGGACGCAGACAAAACTCATGACAGAAGTTGTAACAAAGAAGAGAATTTGACAGCTTAAGCAGGTTTTCAGACTGAAAAAGAGCCTGGCATTAAAACAACGCAGGGGGCTGCGCTGGTGGGGACATGTTGTTTAAGGTACTGATGAGACAATCCAGTAAGTCCAGTTTGAGAAACAGATTAATGTGTTTAAAGGAGTATGAGATGCCAGAAGACGGCACGATGGATTTTACAACTTATTAAGTTATCAGGAGGGCAAATATTTTATCTTTCGACGTAACGATGGTGAGGTAAACGGTAGAAATACAGCGTTCACGTTACAAAGTAATCCACCATCCATTTGATTGGCCAACGCTGCACCTCGGCAGATGACATAGAGTTGTGTTGCAGAGAAAGTTGAGCCTGTTCCACGTGGGAAATCACCTCCATCTGCTCGACCTCTATTTTGTGGTGCAGTGGGTCTCGTACACCTGAATCAGCCCACCCACCAAACTCAACAGCCAATGGCTGCAGTCAGAGAATACAAAGGGTCACTAGTACAATGTGATAGAAATGATGGCCTAAACTATGAAAATAAGTTTAATAAACTAAGAATGTCCTTTTACAGGGTTAAAAGATTTCAGCACAGGACACACAGTTTGAGAATTATGCAGGAGGTCAGAGCGTTAGGGATTAGAATTTTTTTTTTGTATCTCGGCTCCGTTGAGTCATAAGCGAGCTCCAGAAGGGTTTGTCATGCCCGAGCTCTGCCTGCGGCACTCTCCTGTTCAGGAGCTGTCAGCGGCAGCGTCTTCCTGCCAAGCCACAGCGGGCAAAGGCAGGCGCAGGAAAGCACCAGCAACAACCTCCACACACACAAACAGGAGCACACAACTGCTTAAATATGAAAAAAGAGCGAATACAACTGCGTTTTCTTGACATCGAATCAGTTAAATCCTAAAGATTTCTGTTCCATATTCATGCAAAAATAATAAATCTGTCTCTGAAATGCTCACACTTTGTCCTCTGTTGCAGAAAATTGACTGCATAATTAGCATTTGAGGACGACACCACAGGTGAATTTGCTTACTCATCTTCTCTGCAGATAAATGGGAGCACACACCGTTGCACACCTTGTGATCATCAGTTACCCAAGTGAGACAGGTGGTGCTGGATAGTCGGCGTGTATGCCCTCTCCATAGCAGTATGTGCTGGCATCCTCCCCTGCCATACTTTCGCCGCCTACGCACGAGTGTTGCAGATGGGCTCTGGTGCAGCGTGAAGCTGAATGCTTCTTTACAATCCTCCACGGCAGGAAAACACACTTTCACTTTCCCACCTTTTTTAAATCCTACAAACTCAAGGCCACAACACTGAGAGAGGTCACTCACACAACAAAACACGTTTGTCTTACTGCTGAAAAAAATGTCAATTCATCCACTAATTGATGAAACGCCTCGTCAATTAATTGTCTACTGATCGTTTTCCAACCAAAAATGCCAAATTTTGACTTGTTCCAGCTTCTCAAATGTGACACGTTGCCGATTTCCTCTGGTTTATATTAGAGCGAATTGAATATCTTAAAGTTTTAGACTGTTGGTTGGACAAAACAAGACATTTGAAGACAAAACCTTGGACAAAAGTTTTATAGGTGAAACGATCAAGAAAATGATTTAGATTAATCAGTAATGAAAATAATTGTTAGTTGCTCCTCCACTTTTTTTATATCGATACAAATTGAATATATTTGGGTTTTGGACAAAACAAGCAATTTGAAGACTCGGGCTCTAGGAAAAGTTGTGAGGAGAATTTTGCACTTTTTTTCTGAATGATTAATTGGAAAAAGAATCAACAGACTAATCACTAATAAAAATAGTCATTAAGTGCAACCATACTTTAAAAGGTTTGGTTCATCATGCTAACATGAAGCATATTTTCTCCCTCACCACTGGAGTAAGTGAGGAAATGTTTTTGTTCCCCAATCCTTTAAGCTCGATGTCTGAGAAGTTTAACGCCCGTACACACCGCGTGACAACAACAATGTTTCAGTTTCATCCCATCTCGCACAGTGTCATGTTGCACCGTCCAAGATGGGTATAATAAAATCTCGGTTGCAATTTGTGTCGGACTGTGCGATATAATGAAAGCCGGAATCACAATCTAAAGAGAGAAAAACATGCAAGCATCATTAACTCATCCATGTGTGGTGCTGTCATTATTTAAAAACTGGCTTTAGCCAAAGCGAGGGCATGTTTAATTTTTCAAAAATGACACAGTGTTAGCCAGTGTATTGTACGTCACTTCATGCGGTATTCCAATAGGTTAGTTTGTAGACGTGAGTTGTTGCAGCAGTCACATTGTGAGATTTTGGTCCTAAATTTCTGACACTTTTGATAGACATTTTGATGCAGACTGTCTTTGATCACAAAAACTCTTAACTGGGTGTCTGTGGACGTACAGTATCTCACAGTGTGGTGTAAGACCACCGGTTTGCAGATATCACCACGTTTCTCTCAGCATTTGTTAGGGAGCCCAAAATAACACGGTGTGAAGAGGCATTAAGTCATCCAGGTCACACGATAGCAGTTCCTAGAAGTACTCACTCCCAGTTATCGCCATCCTGACGTCCTCTTTCCCCGGTCAGTTTCACACCATTTCACGGCATAACTCATGTGACCTCAAGACTCCCATGTGACCTCAATGACCCTCAGGCAACATCAATGTGTGAACAACGAAACAAAAGTTAAAACATCCACTTGGGTGAGTAACAAAACATCCTTAAGAATGAACCAGCAAATCCAGCTGCCTTTGATTTAGTACTTCTAGACATTTAAGCTCCGACACAAAACTCTGAAACCCTAGATGCCATATTTGTGTTGCTGCATCATTGGATCAAATGGAAATTTTTAGATGTCTGGTACATTATTTTATACGTACGTACTCTATAATTCAGTCTCACATGGTGAGAAATTGATTAAGACACTGAAATCTTGACTATAATTTAAAATGAATGTCTTGCGTTTGGAGGTCCATGGGATTGTCAGCGATATGAACAAATGACCCCTGCAGTTTTACCTCCTGCTGTCAGGTTCTTGATACAGAAGTGGCAGTCAAGCATGACTCCCATCAGAGCAATCAAAGAGATTCAGCTGATCTAATCTGCCTCGTATTCACCTGGCTGTGATTAACCGTGCCTGATTTTAAAAAGATGAATGAATATTTCAGCCTCTAACTCTCTCATACAGGATTGTTGTACTCAAGAATGGCTTTGACACATCTCATTATGAAACACAAGATGTGATTTGGTGCGCTGCTGAGCTGCGATCAAACGCAGGAATTCATTCAAATTGCCAATTTCGCCAATGACAAACCTGGCATTTCAATGGGGTTTTCAAGAGCTGCGACTTTTTGGACGCAAGACCGAGTGCAGAGGTAGAAAAAGGTCAGACTTGTCAAATTCACACAAACGCACACTTTCAGCCACGAGGGAGGAGTTGAGTGAACGTGCTGACCTCACAGCCTTAACTGTATGTGCTTCCACAGAGGGCAACCGTCAAGATTAATGACCGACATCAACACCAGCTCCCTGAAGGAAACAAAGGCATTTTAGATCCACCTATGTGTATGCACGGATCAATGGTGAGCTACAGTACTATAACTCCATTCACCATCATCCATTGACAGCAGGTTATGGCGATTAAGTGCTCCTTTTATCAGTTCTCAGCCTATAACAAAGGTCCAAAATAGGATTAAGCGGAGACGTGGAACGCTACCACTGCTAATGCTACGGCCCTTTGAGAATCTGCTGGCAATGAGAAGAGCCACGATGCTGCAGGGCAGGATTACTGAACAAAGAGATGGAGGGATATGGAATGAGGTGTGGGAGCCCCCCTCCACCTCTTTTATCTTGACACCCAAACCTCTTGAATGCTTCCCATACCATCAAATACTGCTCTGCGAGGCAGCATCCCTCACTCGTTTTTCCATCTCTCGTGTCCGTGGCGTGTTGTTTGCCGCCGGATGAGTTAGTGCTGAGGGACATCAGCAGACGTGGTTGGCTTGAGCGGCGAGAGTAGAGAGGAGGGACGTTCATTCATCAAAGAGGAAGTGCAGTGCAATCGAGGCAGTAAGTGTAAGGTAGATAAATGGCTAATAACCTCAAGGAATGAGATGATTCATCACTTCCTAAAATTAAGTTCATTAAAGGACTATCTGTGGAGATACATCAGTGTCTCCTCCTCCAGATGATTGTTTGTTACAATATACGTGCCGTTAAGCTTTTTCTCCAAGAAAAATATATTTTACAAGTTATTTCCTCATATGAAGACAAAAATAATTGTTAGTTGCAGCCCTATGATTTTTGTTATTGATTCTTTGCTGTTTTTTTTTCTTACAGTGGTGGAAAGTAAGTACCGTACTTTAAGTACAATTTTGAAGTATTTGTACTTTTCATTATTTAATTCTTAAGCTACTTTATACTTATACTCCACTACATGGTAGAGGGACATAATGTACTTTTTACTACACTATTTATCCGACAGCCTTAATTACTTTTCAGATTAATACGGTACATAAAAAAAAAAAAAAAAAACGTTAGGTTATTTGCATAACCTTGGTTCTCTGAGTATTATGTCTCACTATGGGATACATTCACATCTTCTGTCACCACATGAGATATCCCATTGAACAAGTGCTATGAAAGAGAAAATTCGTTAAATGTATTATTTTATAAGCGTATCGAAGTATAAACCAGTGGCTCCTAACCTTTTTGGCTTGTGACCCCTTACCAAAAAAAAAAGCAGTCTAGTTGGGACTCCTTGCCATGTTTCAGATATGTCTATTTTTTTAGCAAAGATTAGAGAAAAGGCAAAAAAATGAATACAAGTTTGTGTAGCAGAACTGTAATCATCTCCTAACCCCTAATTTGGGAACCACTGGACTAAACTACATTACTGCACAATAGTTAAAAATGGCTCCACACCGACCAGCTATGACCGTAAAATGCTGCTTACACATTGATGCATCAGTAAAAATATATTATTTATAACAATATATCAGTCACAGGGTCTCTTTTTTTTATTCCACACATTCTTCTTCCTTGTCAAAATCTGGCACCTACATTACCCACAGTGCAACTCTACCGTTGACAGTTTGGTCGTAGATTAGGGTGTGTTATGCTAGTAGAGACTAATGTAGCCCCAAACAGAGAGAGAGGAGCGGGCTGCAGAGGTCTGGTAACCTCACGTTTTTCTAACTCAACACGCCCCAGATTTTGTCTAACCTTTTTGGCCCTTAAGCATAAAATCTGTAGTAGCGTTTTGTGTCGGTGTATGAAACCTGAAACACATTTATAAACAAATATTCTGCCCCCCCCCCCCAAAAAAACCCCCCCAGATTACTATCCTCCCTGACTAGTCAGTGGAGCAGAGCTGCTGCTTACACAACACATGAGCGGAGCCTGGGAACAAACAGGCGCACAGAGTAACCTTGCCAACCAAAGTGGAAACTTCCCCACGCGTCCATTCATGTGAGGATGTACGGCCCTCACTGCTTCCTCACAATACAATTTATACTGCGAGTGCACACTGAGCTCTGAGGCCCGGCCAGAGACGAGCTATCGCTAGGCAACAGGCAGGAGGGAATCCGCAGCACAGCACAGACCGTTACTGCTGCTACAGTGAGCTGTATGGACTCATGACAGATAACAGTCCGGATATAATTGACAGTGACAAAACAAAAAAAAACCGGGGGTCACATTCAAACTGGTCGCCTTTGTGGCGCTTTAGACACTGAGAGCAGCATGAAAGCAACAAGTTCTTCTGTTCTGGCGTCAGTGAGGCTAAAATCACATAAATTATCTTAAGAGGATCAAAAACAAGAATTAAATTAACTAAATTGAAAAAATACCCCATTGTCATGTTTTCAGGGGGCAGATTAATCTCTTTCAATAAACTTACATTTAATGAAGAACACTGGGATTAAAAACACGATCCCCAAATCTTTTGTCTGCCTCTTCAGGCTACCTTGTCTCAGATTTTCTTAAATTTAGTTTTTTGAGCGTCACGCTGTGCTTAAAAAGCATTTAATAGCTATGAAAACATCACAGTAACAAAAGTAGAAAGTGTTTGATATGATGACTATAGCCTACAGAGGAGCGCCATTGAGGCATTTTCATTAACAACCAAGATGGCTGCCGCGGAATGCACTTAATCCGTTACTTTCTCTAAAAGAAGAACAAACAACTGGATTTAGTTTCTGTTGATGAGAAAGATGTTTGCTGTACTTCCGACAGGATTTGCTCAGTGCTACGTCACACGTTTCGTTGCTCTGATTGGTTGTAGGTCTATCCAGTTGCGTCCAGAGGCATTTTGGTCTGCGCCCGTTGACAATGCCCCTTGGAAATCGAAAATGAACTGAGAGGTGTCTGGCGATGTCAGGCTAGTAAAGACCATTGAGACTTTGTGTAAGATACTGGGCGAGTTAAACTTGAGTTGACAGACAGGACTGAAAACACGACCTCCTTGGCGGAGAAAATGAAAAACTTGTGATCTATAAAGTAAAATACAACTCCTTCCTCAAAACTGGGAGAAGTACAACTGCCATAGAAGGGAACACCTGTGCACTATGGAGAATCTAAACTGATAAACATTACCTGGTTTTGCTGGATATGAAGGACAATCATCCAATTGGTTTGCGGAGATAAATTTGGCCTACAAAACCTGCACTGCGATAAATGTTAAGTATTCCCTCGTGGATGTAATTAACCAAATAATTTGCTTTATTGAACATATAAGATGCCTTCACACAGGTAACAAAAACAGACAACCGATATGCTTGAAATGAAAAAAGAAAAACCCACATTTTATTGCACTTAAGTTATAAGAAAATAAAATTCTAAGTGAATCAAACAAATACACAATCCCTTTAAGGTTTTTTCTGTCTGTTTTCTTTTTTGCCAGGCAGTTTACATGAACTGAAAAAATAAAACACCTGCAACAAATCTGATTTCTCAAACCAGATCATAAATTAAAACAGAGGGAGAAAACAACGAGAGGAGATAGAGCAAGATTGTTTTCTTTTTTTCTTTTTTAATATACAGTGTTATACCACTTTCACAGTTCAGCTTGAGTTGTGACTCTTGGAGATTGAGACGATTTTCGTTTGGCTACAATGTTTCTGTTCACGTTTGTTGCCTTTTGTGTTTTTATTTTTCCCCGCTGACAATCCACGAGGCTGCGACCGCTGCAGAGCAGCCGCCCCGCTGATTTTAACTGCAACACATGTAACACCAAGACTCCTGGCAGCTCGACCTGTCAGCTGATGCGTGTGATGGTCTCCTCTGTTGCTTCAGACATCTTTGAATGGAACAACAATCACACACGGATACGGACAGTTCTTTCATTCACGTGTTAGAACCGATACACATCTGCTAGTTTTTTTCTTTGCCAGTCCACACAGCATTTGTACATTTCCCCGAAGAACAGGCTGAAAGAGCTTTGTCCCAAGGAATGTGTTTACAAGTTGCCCATTAACACACTAACACACGCACTCATGCACGCACGCACACACCCGCCAACAGTGTACATCCCCGTGTTTCCTCTCTGCAGGCGATCCCGTCAGTATCTGTCGGACACGCTCCCTCCTCTCAGCCTCGTAGAGGCACGTTTGGCTCAAGTTTCAGTGGCAAAAACAAACAAAATCAAACAAAAATGTTGGATGTTATTTTTTTTGTCATCTTTTGTTTCTTTAAGTCCAAACAGAGTTCAATTTGGAATTTTGCCTGGGACTAAAACGTCGCAGCAAGTAAAAGTTCCCTCTCTCTCTCTTTTTTCCATTCATCTAGCAGCATAAATACAGTTTGGCCACTGGAGGAAAACAGTAGAGGGGAAGGGGCTGGGGGGTTCAGGGGCATTAATCCACAGCGCTTAGAGCAAAGAACCTTTACTTCCTCTCGTCACAGCACTGGCATTGAGGAAACCACCCCAGATAAACATCAATGCTGTCCAGAATTTTTCAGAGTCTATGTGGAGATGGCGCTCCAAACCCAGGTATGTAGAAAACAGAAAGGAAGAACAAACAACTCAAATAAAAGACGAAAAAAACCCATGTGACATAATGACAGCAAACCTAAACAGAGCAGCTTTCTAATACTGGGATTTGTTGCTGTTGGCAACCGCGAGGAAAGAAAAAAACAACAGAAACCCCTTTCATATGATAAACCAAAAACGTATTGAAATTCACAGTTGTGTTTGTGTGCGATATTGTAAAGAAATCAAACTACTGAAACCAAGTGGAGAACAATAAGAACGGAAATGGAGTGACAAGAAACGAGCCTGATTACAGGCTGAACCCTCCAATCGCTTTCTCTCCTCTACAACAAGCAGCTCTTTAAGGTGTAACTGTGTGTGGAAATTTAGCTTAAATGTCTACCACCTTCCTCAATCTTTTCCACTCTCTGGTTGGCCATCTGAGTGTGTGTGTGGGCGCGCACTGATGGGAGGAGGGGTGTCGGGGGAGGGGTCTTTAAAAAATAATATATCTCTGTACATCTCAAAATCTGTCAGGCTTGAGCGAAACCAAGTCTCTGTGCGAAGCTGACCCCGAACCGAAAAGGGTTGAGAGTCGCTTCAAAGAGTTCCATCGTCATTCCTTTCTCCCAGCCAATCAGGGGACAGACCGATTGTGCCCCCCTGCCTCGTTTCCAGCCCGATCCCCTCCGACTCCACCTCGTACTGGTGGTAGGGGGTCAAAAAGCAGGGGCTGAACACATGTGAGGGTCTGTGGCTCTGTCGGTAACATTTGCCCAAAGGGGGACGGGGAAAGATAATGGTAGAGGACAGGACAGCCCACTGTTGGTGGTGGTGGTTGTAGATTTTGCGAGTTTGGGTGAAGAGTTCTAAGCTTCGGCCCTCCGGTCTATAGGTGCCTCATCTCCCATTCCCTCTCTATTCCTTCCTACCCGCGGTTCGCTCTCTTCGTCCTTCCCATCCCTTCTCACTTCATGTCCACGTCAAAGTCCAGCACCAGCAGCTTGGTCTCCTCTGTGCCGTTGCGGCTGCCCACCGCGCACACCAGCTTGGTGTTGGAAGCCCGGATGCGCCACACCACACCACCGCTGCCACCACTCTCCAGAGTCACCAGGTTTCGGATGAACTCGCCCGTCTTCAAGTCCCACAGTTTAACTGTGCCATCGTCCGAGCTGGTGATGACAAAGTTCTTGTTGAACTGGAGGCACGTCACGGCGCTCTGGTGCTTGTGGGGACCTGAACACACAAAGAAAGGAACAGCTGGTTAGAGATAAAGTGTGAGGTAAAGGAAGGAAAGTCCTTTACCACTGCAGGAACTTTCCACAAACCCTTGAACCTTTTTAGGAACTTTACCTGCATTCTTACTAGAACAACCAGGGTCTAGATATTTTCCTGAGCTATATTTCCTGCCCCCCAAGTTAGTGTTGGCAACACTTAATGACACCGATCAAACACAAGCCTCAAGGCTGCTACAACTTTTGTGAGAATAACAGAATAGAAAATAATAGAATTATAGGGGTATAATTTGGTCAAAAATAGCCACTGGTAACAAGGAGTAATGTAGTGGATAGAGTAGTAGATGGGTGAATTTGAAATGAGAGTTGTGGCGAAAGAACCCAGATACAGAAGAAAACCTCTGAGACGAAGGGAAAATTCCTCTCCTGTATTCCTGAAGCTGTTGTGAGTGTAGTAAGGTCTTCTTACTGTAGTCAGGCTTTAAGACGAGCTGCAGTAAGATGCCAGGACTAAGGCCTGTCACTGTCACGGAGACTAAGCAGCTCCAGCTACACCTCCGCCGGTTGTGTTTGTGTGCTGGCAGCTGGCAGGAGGCCACAGTTAAAGTGAAGATGGCGGCTGTTAATGCCTTCGTTGAGGTGACTTTATTTGTGACTGTACGCGATTTCCCTAAGGGGCTTGAAAATGATATCTTAATTAAATCAATTAGGGCGACACAAAACACAAACAAGCGCAGAATCAAGTGCTGGCAAATGAAGTGCTTTTTTACTGAGGTTGCTATGGCAGCTATTTCATTCAGACACATTTAATTTCTTTCCGCTTTCACAATCCATTTGCAGAGAAAATTTGTTGAAATCTCACCGTCAACAAGCTTTCACATCTTTGCCATTTCTGTCTGCGGTTAGATCAAAGGATGTGTTATTTACCCGAGTACACAATGCTGCGCTGCACCAACCCCCAACATGCCTGCCTCTCTCCTTGCTCCTCTCCCTCCATTACCACAACAAAGTGTCCTGCTCCAACGTTACCTATACTCTCTTCAGCTGACAGTGAAGGCCTTGTTGTTGGCCTATTGTCTTATCAAAACAAACTACTGAATGGCAGAAATTGTCCGCTGACCTAATTATGACCTACAAAGTTCCCCCGGCCCTCATCCCTTCACTGTAGTCACCCACTCTTCACATGACACACTCACATCCTCCCCCCTCGGTCTTATCCCTCCCTCTCTCTTCAGACTCTCACTGGGGCATCCCTTTGTTCAGCGTGTGTTGGTGTTTGTAGGACCAGCACACAGGGTTGTAGTTTGCTAATGAGGACATTTAGGGGTGGGGCACTGGTGGTTGCTGCTGCTATTCAGCAAAGGATTTCCAGCTTCCTGTGAGGCACCAGTGCTGCTAATGCTAATGGAGTTTAAACTATTCAAACAGACATGAGACCGTAATCAGGACCAGCAGGCCCACAAGATGTTTGGCGCCGTACCGCCACACACAGACAAACAGGTCATTTAGTCTGGGTTTTAATTGGACTGTCAGTGTCTTATGTGCTTTTTGCTGCTGTTGTTCAAGGCTGGTGTTGCCATTTTTTTCCTACGTTTGTTACATACTTGCACTTCTTTATTTGTATATTTACAGTTTATCGTACATCTGTGTACATTTACACCATCTCTACTTACGCCCATAAGTGGACTGCAATCAAAACACTGTCGCAGTGGCATTTCACCTACTGTAGCACGTTATTCAGGTAATATGGTGCAGGAGGACACCACCAGCTAGTGACAGAAATTAAGAGACTCACAATAGACTAAAAAAAAAAGAAAAGGTAATGTATGACAGTAGCTCAGAATCTCTTATCTGATGAGCTCAACAACCCCTTCATCGACGCCACCTGTTATGTTCCAAATGTGTTCATTGGAATTGATTTTAAACTGGATGTTATTTAACACTATTAGCTATATAAATGTGTGTTTAGGATGGTTTGGTTTAGTTTACAATCATACTACAATCACTAAGAGTGGCACAAGCTGGATGTTTAAACCATTTATCCAATACTTTTAGGTAACTACTACGTCGTGTTCTGGTGTTACAGGTGACTCAGTATGTGGATATATATTTATCAAATTGTAATTTCCAGTTTTGTTATATTAAGAAACCACTGGTAACTGCAGAAGTAGTAAGGGTTAAGAATCAATGATGTTTGATATCAACTATGTGAACTAGCCAACATGTGATACAATACGAGTTTGTACATACCTCATTAATAATTCAACAATCATTTATTATTGATCTCTTCTGTTATGCAGTGATGTTTTTCCACTAAGGTGAAGATGGCTGTTTTACACTTAAATATATAGTCATAAATAATAAAAACATCAAAAAAAGTCTCTGGAAAACCTCCAGATTCTGCTGAAGTAAACAATAAAAAGAGCGGCAATTCCCATCTCAAGTGAATTCAGCATAAAATCACTTGTTCCAAATAACGGTAACTGTACATCACAGTACTGAGCATTCATGTCAGTTTAATCATAAATGTCCTAGATAATGTGCTCCTGGTGAAAACATCAAATAAACTTTTTCTCTGGCTCTTCTAATATTAGTCCCCGATCACTTTCCGCCACGACAACAGTTATGGAGTGACTAAATTTTAAGTTCCACCTTAACTCTACGTTGTGACTATTGTTTAAACTTGAACATAGCTGGTCCAACACCCTGTGCAATGGTAGACTCACCTTGCAGTGTTTGCAGGCACTGGCCCGTCTTGATGTCCCAGATCTTGACAGTGGAGTCTGCGTTGCCTGAGACCAGGATGTTGTCTTTGAGCTCCATGCCGCTGGTGAGGGACTGATGCCCCGTTAGCGTGTGGATGCAGTTGCCCGTCTCCACGTCCCAGACCCTTATAGACGTGTCCAGTGAGCCGCTCACCACATGGATCCCATCAAACTACAAGGCAGAGGGGATCAAAAGTTGATGAAATTCATTTTAAACTGGCTGAAAATCAAGTTGCCAACAGTAGCTGTCAGCTCAACTTGCAGCTGATAGCTACACAGCATACTTTGTTTCTATTAACAAACTTGAGAGTAAACTCATTGAAATGAATGAATTTTATTGATCTGTGAAACTGTTCATTTTGTTGCCACGTCTAATAGTAGAGCACCAACACTTCAAAAGCCTAACGACGCAGCGTGGTACAAAAACCAATCTCAGTGCAGTAAACAGCCTCCTCTCTGAGGGTGATGGCACCAGCTAAAGTGCACCGTAATCACACAGAGTGGGCGAGAGGACATCTTAGAGGACACGGAGAGATTAATATTTTCACAGAATGAACAAACAACCACGCACACACGTTTGGAGAGGATACATTAAAATATTATAAAAGAGTAGAAAAACATTGGTGCAATTATATTAGATTGCCTTGTTTATGTTTAAATAAACTGCATATTTGTACACACAGTATGTGCATATCGATGAGGTTCACTGTCCTAGACTCAAGGACAGTTTACAGAGAAGACAAGTCCTCGACCAGCTGTTCAAACGTAGCCTAGTTATAATGTTGGACATTGACCCATCACTAAATTGAAACATGTTGCACCAAACAAACTAGTTCTTACGTAGAGAATAGTCGTTATGAAATATTTACACCCAGTAACTGCCAGCTGTAACAGTTACTAACTGAACCAACTAACATTAGCTTGCCAATTTGTTTAGATTGAAGTGTAAAAGAAGCAATTTGGAATCTGAGCGACACTTGATCTAAATTGCTGTGAAATAATTACATAAACTGGGACTTTACTAGTTTGAAACCAACTAATAACTTTACATACATGGATGTACGAATAGCTGGTGAAACTAAGTCCTGTTGTATTCTTTAATGCAGACTGTACAGGTCCAGCCTTACATTTAATCTTAGAGCTGGGGATGTGAGCCGTGTTGATGTTGATCACTAAATGACTGGAATAACTTGGCTGCAAAAAAACCACACACACTACTGAATGTGCTGAAGCTGCCCACCTGTAATGAGTACACTCTGTTGGTGTGGCCCTGCAGCGTATGGAGGCAGGTCTCTGTCTCAGGGTCCCACACTTTGACCATGAAGTCGTAGGCACCGCTGACCACCCGCCGCCCGTCATACTGGACGCAGCGCACCGCCGCAACGTGGCCCATGAGGACGTGTAAACACTGACCTGTCTCAATGTCCCAGACGCGCAGCGTGGCGTCGCGAGAGCCACTGACCACCCTGAGAGAAAACCAGAATGACAGGCAGCGAGTTAGGTACGTCGAGTGTTTGAGTCCAGGAGCAGCACAAATAGTTAAAACTGTTGTGAATTCTAATGTCTTTATGTTGAGCTCCATTCTTCTCCTCATTCTGTAAGATTAAATTCAATAGTTTGCACAACACTTTCATTCATAGACACATTCATAACTTGGCAGCTGCATTGACAGGATAATGAGACAGGTATGAACATTTTCTTTCACTCCTCTGACAACGAGCAACGTACAGCGCCACATTCATGTTCATACTTGAACGTACAAAAACACCCATTTAACTCAAACAGCCGCCCTCCAGCGGTATCTTCACCCAGAATGGAAAAGGAAAGATATATTAGAGAAAAGGAAACTCCCTTTAGGGAAGTTTTACATTTTTCGGATTATAACCGTAAGAACAGTTTGTACCGAGGATATTATTAAAGGTTATTATTAAAAAAATGAGACTGAGGAAAAACTTGTTCAATTGAAGAAAATCTGTTCAAATTGACACCAGATTCCTGACACTTCAATAGAGACATAGACAACATTCCTCCATATTATGAAAAGATCTCTTTCACAGGCTATTCAGATAAAAAAAAAAAAAACATGCTGTAAATACACACAACAGCACATACTCTTTATTTATAAAAAGGCCTCACAGCACTACATAGATGGAAATCACCAACATGTTATTCACCGTCTGCCTGCAGCTCTCAGCATTTTCACTGAGTGAGTAATCAAACGGTACACAAAAACCTTGGTGGGCCCTAAGGCGAAAAGAGCACTTTGAGTCTCTGGAGTATAATACTGAGTGAATGAGTGAGCAGCAGTTCACTTAAGATGGCTCACAGGGTCTATTTAATCACTATGAGACCACATGCTCACTTTCATAGGGATACTTGTCCTCTTACAGTTTTGCAGAGATGCTCTTTTTGCTTGGTGGGATCGCTGTTAAGTTGGTAAGGGTTATGATTCTAATAATAACAGAGCTTATGGGACATTAAAGGAACAGTTCCAACATTTTGGGACAAACTGCTTATTCGCTTCCTTGCTGAGACTTAGATGGAAAGATTTACACTTCTGTGTTTGTACATTGTTTAAACAAACAAGATATAACGTGTTGTTTGGTGAGCGTTAGAGGCGCTGGTCGACAGAGTCAGGCTAGCTGTTCCCTCCTGCTGCTTCCAGTCTTTATGCTAAGCTAAGCTAACCGTCTGCTGCCGAGAGATTCACATTTAACATACAGACGAGAGTGGTATCTAACTGTCAGAAAGCGAATAAGCAGATTTCACAAAATATCAAACTATTCCTTGAAGAGGAAGATAAACAGCCTGTAGATTTATGTACTGTCTGCTACAAAAGTGTTTGTAAAGCTCACTAATTAACATGTGTAAAAGATTTATTTAGAGCTGCAACTGATGATTATTTTCATTTTCATCTGCTCATCATTTTCTGAATTAACTGTTTGGTTCGTTTGTCAGAAAATAGAGAATAATGGGCATCACACTGTAAAATAAGACAAGAAGTGCAGCAAATCCTCCCACACGCGAGACGCTGGAACTAGAGATTGTTGAAAAATCTAACAGATTATTATTCTGTTGATCAACTCAACAATTATTCAACTAATTCTTTCAGCTCTAGATTTATTAGCTACATTTGCATCATATCTAAAGCACTACGGTGCCAAAAGACACTGCGAAAGCGATGTTTTTTTTAACATTTTAAACAGGCTCAATAGGCCTAATTAACAATGAGATTGCCCCCATACCTTTTCTCATGTAGGTGCATGCAGCGCACTGTTGAGGTATGCCCATAGAGGGTGTGGATACATTCTCCTGTCTCTGCGTTCCAGACCTTGAGTGTGCGATCAGTGGAGCCGCTGATAATAATGTTGTCTCTCATCTGGGAGGACCACACGCCCCCTGTGTGGCCAACCAACGTGCGCAGACACTGAAAAGATCACAGAAGAAGAAGAGTCTTGATCAGTATATTCCTCGCTGCTACTGCCGACTTTGGTTGTTAGAAAAGTTAGTTTCAAAGACATTCAGGGTGATTTCATTCATACATATTACATTTGAGTTTAAGAACTCATAAATTACATTTGCAATTTTTTCCCCCTATGACCTCCTATTGCCTTCAGGGGAAAAAAGGCAAGTAAAATGAAATTTCGGTGACCTTTTAGGGGAAAGAGGAGCTGTCGTTCCATACCTGCTGCTGCACTGGGACAAAATCTCTTGCTGAGCTTTTATAATTGCTTTTACTTATCTGTTGGAAAAGCGGGTGATTCATTCTCTTTGCAGAAAGGGTTGACAACTGTCTTCTATAAAGAAATGCGCCCATTCATCCTCATTAGGAATGGTAGATTAGCTATTGATTACTGCAGTTATGGAAATCTTTCTGATCAATTGAATTTGCGTCTCCACAGTTTGTCTCATTTGTCCTCCCGATTAAATTATCCTAAATGCATTAAATTAAAGTTCTTTGGGGAGAGGAGCAAACTGTGGAAGAGGTCGGTGGCGAGTGCTGTGGTTATGTCAGGTTCAGAGTGGAGCGTGTTGCTGAAGTGTACAACATGTGACCCCCTGACTGCAGCTGATAAGCCGCTGAGCAGTGAATGGCGGCGCGGGGCCAAGAGGTTTTATTGCAGCGAGTGAGAAGAGGAAGATGATGCTGCAGCCTGTCTTTCCCCCTGTCTGTCCTGTGATAAAGAGAATCACTTCATTAACTGTGAGCCAATGTGGCATGACCTTACAATCAACCTCACTACTGTGTTAAGTCTCTCTTGTTTTATCACCATGGTCCTTTTTTCTTAGCTTTTCACAGCCGTGAAAAGAATAAAAACATTTGACTTAATTACAGTTTATTGTACATTTAAAATATGGCAGACACACAGCTAATTTGTGGAATATTATCAGGATTATTTACAACGCTCCGACTGTCCATTATGCATCTTAATCCACATTTATGATGAATATTTGCTTTTCTTAACTACAGGCCTGCAGTTTATTTTAACTATACTCTCAAGGATGCAAGATTTTTCTCGTGAATCGAAGCCAGCGGTTGAGGTTCCAAGAACAAGAATCACAGTGTGTGATTAGAGCCTACTCAAACACTGCGTGGGAAGAGAGAATACCTGAAATGAAGGGTTTAGGCGTCTTTGTCTGTGAAACAAACATAAAATGATGCCGTCCCTGAGAGTGAAAGATGATTTGCATTTTTTTTTTTTTTTTTTTTTTTAAATGAACCTGTGAAGGGCCTTCTTTGAACACATGAGGGTTTTCATACAATGCTTTACCATTTGCATTATATTTTCTATTCATTTAAAAGAAAAAAACAGTGGGAGAGTATCCGGTACAGCAGCCAGAGAGCTCTAGACCATGAAAGACTGATTATACACAGTAGTTGTCTCTTTGTATTGAGAAAGCCACCTCCCTTGGCCGTAGCAGGAAATAACAGAAGATAAGGGTCAATAGGGCTAAAGGTGCACGCAGCTAATGCTTTGCAAAGGTTAAAGTAAACTACCTCAGGTCAAGCCATCACATAAGACAGAAGAACAAGAAAGAGATTTTCAGATGTCTACCACAGCCATGGAAAATGCATGTTTCTGCTTGACTGACAGGAGCCTATTTAACATGGTATGTTCAAACAGTTTTTACATTTAGATTAAACAACCACAACAACAATCGTGATGATATATGCTATGGAAATGGTGAAATACCCTAACAGCTAAGCTAACCAAGGGTCAAACGAAAAAATGCTCAAAATATTTAAAAGACAATTTTCAGTTTTTCTCTTTTGCTCTCTCTGATCAGTGGCCATTGCTATGTGCATATCCTGAGATATAAAGTAATGAAGTTGGTGGAGGAAAATCTCTGCTGCTGCCTCCTCCGTTATTTTCTGTTAGGACACTTTAGCCAATTGAGCGACCAAGTGCCTCTCTTGGCATGCTTTCCCCTGCAACTGCAAAAACGGACCATGTCCTCAGCTTGTCAAACAGAAATATGCTGGGAGAATAAGTCAGATTAATGAAAAATGATGACGACTAAAAGGTATTCTGAGTGCTGAGTGAGAATGAGGATGGCAACATGTTTGCACTTTTCCATCCCTTGAGCTGTTGATTTGATGACATGGGTGTGATTTACTGTTTCACTTTAAATACGGAAAGGCTGATGTCATGTGACGTATGCATGGATAACTACAGTGCGCTGTCACAGCCTCTGTTGTGCAGTCACACGCACCCATACATAAATGTTAGATGGCCTTCATTAATTTAATTTAACAATTTAAGTAGTAATTTCCCCATCTCTAATCATCTTAAAATATTCCTGTTAAGTTCACAGCTCCAATAGCAATCTCTAAACTCCATTAGTTAAAAAGAGGAGAGCGTAATCTGGGTATCCATGCAGCTAAAGCATCTGGCAGAGGACACCTCTCCCTGGATACGACAGCAGTCCACAGGTCTGCCATCTTATATCCGCCTGACAGCTGAGACTGCTGCTGACAGGCACCACCAAGGGCATGCGCTGCTCTGTTAAGCACCAGGCAGCCACCTTAGAAGCAACGAGATGTGTGCAGCTGTTTGTGTGGGTGGAAGATTGACATCTTTCACTGAAGCTGGAGGACATGCAAAGACAAAGGTCCATCAGGTGAAGACTAAGCCTTCAAGTATCGTCTAAGCAACCGCTTCCTCAGCAGGAAAACAAATTTTGAAATTCCTCCAGATCACAAATCTGAACCGCACATGCAAGCTCCAACACATCAGTCTTCTATCACTTTAATTTCAAACTCGTGTCTGATGCAATATTTTCACCACAATCAAATCCCCATTGTCTTACCTGATTGCTAAGCAACAGCCCAGTTCTTTCACAGGCGTGGAGGCATTTACACATAATGTGCTCATATAATAATTCCCAGAGGCAATCGGGGAATTATTATATGAGGGTTCAGTTCACCGTGTTTTATACAACAATATAAATCAAGGGCAAGACAAAACTGGCAGCAAAGATAAAACATTAGCAAATATCTGTCTTGGGTTTGCTGAACCTTTGGCACTGGAGTAACGGTATCTGATGAATATTTGTTGAACATTTTATAATTTAAGTCCATGCAATTAACCCTGTCAAAATGATGGGACACTTTGCTTTCTGTGCTAAAAATGCCCATTGAGTTTGAAGAATACATGATTCACAAACAAATCTTAAGGATATTGAACAGATTCATTAAACTATTGATAGAAACATCTGTTCAGCATCATAACTGATGCACTATTTAGTGATGGGTTGGGGATCCTGTGGGTGGAGAGAAAACATGAGAACATTTTGATGGTGATGTAACACCACTTGATTCACCCCACATTGTCCCATCACAGGGGAATCTTTTTGATCGGTCTAAATTGAACACAAGGTTTCTGAGTAAAAGCAGCACAAGTAGCTGAGGAGAAGTGTTAACGCTGCTCTACCTCTGGCACAACTCGTCTATTCTGTGACCAATTTCTTTTTCTGTCCTATCAATTTAAATCCTCTACGTACAGTGCAAGCTGCCGGAGCTGCATTTCAAATCTCTCCTCTGAAGAAAAGGACAGATGTAGCCGCTGATCTCTGAGCGTATGAGCCAATTTACCCCTGTGATCTATAATCGTCCACCAAACTCATTACGGATTTGCAGGGAATGCAAAACGACCCAAAATCAAATCTTTTCAGAGCGCGTAGGTGATGAAGCAAAGAGAAGAAAACCACATCTTCAATCTAATGGCATCAGGCTTCAAAAGGAGAACGTTTAAAGACTAACATCAGAGTACTTCATCTCCGTTGATCATCACGTGCTATCTCTTATTGATCCAATTCTGAATAAGGCTGAGCTGTGGAAGGAAACCCTGAGCTTTCTTGAAGTTAAAGGATTTATGTGAAAAATATAAGGCGCACCAAGGTCAAACAAATCACTTTTAAAAGGAAGGTTAATGGAGTAGATATTTTCCAAACATCTTGGCTAGTTGCAATATGAAGAACAAGAGGGATGGATATTGGCACATGGATAGGGAGCCACAAGAGGCATTCATCCAAGGGCCATCGCAAACTGTGCAACACCTCCAGATCACTGATAGCCGCTTTACAGTCCTGCATCTCGCAGGGACAAACTGACAGCGAGGAGAACGTAGCAATCAAGTCCTCAAATACGCTGGCAAAGACTATAAAGAATGTTAACAGCTGAGAGGAAAAACAAATGCAGGTGCTGGTAATGTCATTGTATTTTTACTTTACAGTTTTATTGGCATCAACAGCTACTTCACCCTAAATGGTCGACTAGGCTTAATTGGCCATTCATCCACTCGAGTGAGGGATTCTCTCTCTGGTGTCGAGAGCTAAGGAAGCAAAGAGATGAAATCCACAGAGGGGGATGTGCTCTGAATACAGCACCCAAACAAACGGATTTAAGCTCATCTCCTCTTTGTGACTAATTTAAACAAACAATTCTGAGTCAGATTAACATTGTAGAAACCACGGACAATATACTGTGTGTCTGTGACATCAGTCTGAATGCAGGGTGGTTTCACGAAAAGCAGATGAGCCTGCTGGTGATGTGACTCATCGCAGACTTCCACCACAAGTATGGAGCCACTGCAGCTGTAACTCAACAACCTGTCATCCAGATATTAGTCTTTGGGTGAAGGAGAGCTGAATCGTGCTCCGTGCCTATCGGATGACCTTGGCGAGATCTGTTCAGATCAGCAAATGCTGTGACTGATATGCGTGTAATCACCAGTTGGCTGAATACCAACTTTACTATCTGTTATACCAAGTCTTTGCAGCAAAGAAAAGCGAGCTCTCGTCTATTGTGTTCAACAGAAAGACAAACCTACTGCAGTGTGATCATGCAGAATATCAATTTCTCCAAGGGCTTTTCTTTGAATGTGTTTGTATTTTTGTGAAATGAAATAGCAACTTCACAGCCCAACTTTATCTCAATTATTTGCCAAGTAAAAGTGAAAGGAATAGAGTAGAAAAGAAAAATACGCAACAACAGTTTACAGAGGATTTTTAGTTTAAAAAAAATACAAATTAAAAAAAAGCTCTATTGAAAATGGAATCCAACACCGAGATGTGAAAGCTCTGCAATTTACAACAATCTGTTAACCTCTCTCCAACAACACAGTACAACCACTGCCTTTCTTTTTAATACACAGCGTAAAGCTGCAGCACAAGGCCGGTGTGGCTGCACCAGCTTCAGCAATGAATACTAACACCGCTTGCGCTGTTAACAAGTGTGCTGTGTAACAAGTCTACAAAATGGCTAAATGTAAGAAGAGAGAATAGACTGATAGAATGAAGTCTTGCCAAGATGTTTTTACGTGACAAATGTTACTAATTAAGTATCAAGTTAGTGGGAGCTGTACAGATACAGTTAGGTGTCAGATAGGAAAGCTGATATGTTTTTATCTATAGCTAAATGTACAACATGCTACATAAGATGCCAGGAAGTCTTATAACAGTTAAGCAATTATTTAGATGACCATCTCCTTTACTTCACAATCAACAAGCCTGAAAAATGAAGTTGATTTGACTTAGAACTTGAACTGCATGCCTACAGTCCATTATCTTCTATTATTATTATTCTTATTATTATTCTTATTCTTATTAGTAGTAGTAGTAGTAGTAGTAGTAGTATTCACATCTGACAACAGTGCAAAAGAAATGGAAGCCATTAAGACTTAAGAAGAAAACAGGAAATAGAAAAGCAGTCAACCCATACCTTTCCTGTAATTGCCGACCAGACTTTCAGCGTGTTGTCATCAGAGCCGCTGACGATGCGGTTGCCACAGAACTGGAGGCAGGTGATCACGTGGTCGTCATGACCTTTCAGCACCTTTTAGATGGGACGGATAAAGAAGAGACGCAATAAGAAGGACATGGGGGATGGAGGTGGACGTGGAATGACAAAGCAAATGGCAAGAACGGAGGCTGACGACGACACGTCTCTGGTGCTTTATACATCAAAGAGGAGATAAGAGGGAAATGTCATCAAGTGCTGCAGGTGTACACAGCTTTTTAAGCAGAGCTCTGTGTGTGTGTGTGTGTGTGTGTGTGTGTGTGTGTGTGTGTGTGTGTGTGTGTGTGTGTGTGTGTGTGTGTGTGTGTGTGTGTGTGTGTGTGTGCGCGTGTAGTGTGTGCGCGCGTAGTGTGTGTGTGTGTAGTCTCTGCTGGCTAATATTGGGTCACAGGACCGCTAGCTCAGCAAACGATAGAGCACACTGCATATGCAAAGGAGTATGAAGAGCACAGTAACCAAATTTACATCAGTGGCGGCCTAAAACGACCCGAGGCCGTTTGAAAAGTTGCAAAAGCACACAAGGCCCATTAAGGATCAGCTCCAGCATGCTGGTCATGCTTTATGGGAAACTTCTGAACAGGCAAAAGACAAACAGAGTCTTTAGATTGAAGGACAGAAAGATCATCCTGTGCTGCAGCTCAATTATCATTCAACACGAATACTGCGGAGCACGGACCTGACCCATCACTAACTTTCCATCAGCTCCACACCTCAGACCCTTATTGAACCGTCTTCTGGGTTTTTCTGTGACTCAAAGCCATCTGATATCAGATCTATAAGATCAGCTAACCTCTGGGGAATTTAAGTTTGAAGAAAAAGCTACCTTGGGTGATTTGAGGTCCCCTCTCCTCCAGTTAGTGTCTATTCTGTGCTGCCTGATGTAGGCACTCTTCCAGGGGCTGTGAGTGAAGCCAGGCTTGACGATTTTCCTCTTCTTGAGGGGCAGAGGCTCATCGATGCCTATTAGGAGAGAGAGACGGAAGCAGATTGGACTAACAGGCTTATGTTTATCCTCTAAAAGTTTATTTCAAAAACAGGTACAACCACAGCACAGCGGTAGCTCCAGACTGCTCCCGCTGGGTGACTGCATGTTGTCTGTCTGCATCAGTTGCAAAGACTTCAGACTCACCTTCTTCCCTGCATTTCTCCCTCCACAGCAGGTTGTCTTCTGCCAGGATGCGCCAGTAGCGACACGTCTGGGCTGCTTGGAGGAGGTCCTTCGGTTCCAGGAATGACAGCACATACAAAGCCAGCTGTTGAAAGACAAGGACGAGGAATGTGAGAGGTGTAAATGGAAAAAGGAGACACAAAAAGGACCCATTATTCACTGCAGCAGGTGTATACAACTGTACAAACACCTCAAGGAAGAGGACTTTTAGTTTGAAGCAACTAAATCACAACAACAAAAAAGGAACAGCTGAGAAAACACACTTGCCGAACAAACTGTGTGCACAATATTAACAGCATGAATCTAACTGACAAGGGTAGACAATGATATTTCCAAATAATTGAATCAACATTTCTATTGAAGCCTAACAAAAAATATACAATAGGAGCTTCACACAGCAGGTAATAATGCCAGGGCTACTGTTCGTTAAGCCAAAGCCTGCATAATATAAACACACAAAAGCTGGTATAATGAGCAGAAATCTGGACCCCTGAGCAATAGGAAAAAAACACTATGGTCTGCTGTTTTTCCACAGTTTCAAACATATTCAAACAGGCATATATTTGGACAAAAGCTCTCAACACACAATGTCTGTTGCAACTATACGACAGAAACAATGCGATGGATTAACCATTAGGGCAAGTGATCGCTCGGTATCATCATAAAAAAGGATTATGGGTTCATTTTGCAGGATGAGGTGTAACCCATTGTGCAAATATTGTTCTTTTATTATATTACAATGATCTGAGATGATAATGACCCACAGCACACTGTGACAAATTCAGGAGTGGTGTCATGAACATCACGTCAGGGCCACTACAATAACCAGGGGTCGGTTTCACAAAGATATTTTAGACTGCTTTGTAGTGTAAGGCCAGTCTTCTTTTTCGCTAATGTTTACATTATCGATTCATCTGCTGATTATTTTCTTGATTGAATATTTGGTCTGTAAAATGTCAGAAAATAATGAAAAATGGTATAATGTCTCACAACCCAAGGTGATGCATTCATATAGCTTGTTTTATTCAACCAAATGTCAAAAACCCAAAGATATTCAAGATTAAAATAGTTGCAGCCGGTGAATTTTATGTCAATCAATTAATCGATTGATCAGCTAATCATTGCAGCTCCAGTAACATGCAAGTTAGGACAGTTTTACAAAAATATAGACAAAAAAGTTAGCCAGCCCACAGACTAAGTCTGAACTAAGACTCATGTTTCCATGGTAACAATCAGTGACACGTGTTGACCAGAGGCACCAAATGAAAAAAAAACATGGCTAATGGCATGGCATTTGTGGTTTGCTAACAATGTTGTGCAGCGGCTAATAAGGGGAAAAGGTTTTAGAGAGCACAGTAACCTTTTGGAAATATACAGCAGTGAGGACATGTCCGTCTGACTATTACTATTAGATTAAACCATAGTCAGAGTTTATCTATGTGAAACAGGGCCCCTGATCTGAACGTTATGAAAAGTTCTTGGGCACTTCACTCCTCAAAGATTTGGAGATGTTTCCTTGTCAAATATCCGACTTTACGCAGCACATAAGTTCTTTGACAACATTTTAAAGAGGACTGAGGGTCATTATGAAGGGTTTTTACAGTTTAGTTTTAGGGTTATTTCAAGTCACTAGCCCCAGGCAAGATCCACAAACCTTGACATACCTCAATCACCTGTAAGCCTGTCTAAGCCAGTAGTCATTACCAGGCTTGAGGATATTCTAAAAGTTTTACGAATGGACCTCGAGTCAGTGATTGCTTTTTAAGCCTGACACACCACCTTCTGCAGATTCTCTTCATAGTTTCAATTTCAACTGTATCTATAGTGCGGCCACAGGGATTGTCCTGTTAAAATTACTTGACAGCCCCACCAACATATTTCCAGCAGCTCTGGCAGAGAGAGACGAGATTATCAAAAGAAGTCAGAGGGAACAGGATATACATGTTTAAAAAAAAAAAAAAAAAAAAAAAGCAGAAACAGAAAACAAAATGAAAAGAGAGGGCTTGTGTCCTGGTGAGAACACACATGATGCTACTGTATATTTGGCTTTGGAGCAAGTGGTGCTGACTCCTTGAAATCTTGCATCCTATTGCCTCACTCTCCATGCCGCCCCCCCCCCCCCATCCTAACACCTGCCAGACAGAGACAAGGTGTTAAGCATTTGATCAGCTACAGCAGACACGGTGGATTGCGGCTGTTTTGTAAGAATCCCTTATGTGATCTTATCATCAGTGTGGCACTTCAGATTGTTTGTATTGTCAGTTATGATGCAGAGCAAAAACAAGACACCCACTATGGATGCCGTTAAATGATGTGAAGGAAGACTGCGACAGGATGAGGGCTGGTGAGGGAGCCTCGTCTCTTCACGTCATGCTCATTCAAAAACAACTACCGCGAGGGATTCCCCATGGGAGTTCGGGTCAGAAGGAAGATGAATAGGAGGACTGGAGATGAAGTTGCAAATAGATAACAGAAAAAAGGGATTCAGGAACTCACCTCTTTGGGCAGCAGGGAGATGAAGTCTCGCTGAAACTGTGGCTCGATCACCTGCATCATATGCTTGACTTGCGTGGGCTCACAGCTGTCAATCAACTCATCCAGCGCCAGCAGCTTCTCTGGGCCAGTCCAGCTCTGGAACACACAGGACAAAGAAACTGCTTTAAAAAGAAATGACACACTCTACATTACATTCATTTGGCAGATGCTTCTGTCTAAAGTGACTTACAATAAGTGCGTTCAAAGTGCGTTCTTGACAGGAACAAAAGCTACACTACATGTGATCGAAAATTGGAAGATAATCGCTCTCAAACAAACAACACAGTAAGAGCGCTAAAGATTTTCATCACAAATGATTGTTGATGAGGAGCGACAGCTGGTGTCAATGAAGAAAAGGTGTAGCTAATTAAAGATACTGAGCTGCACGGGTTTGTCAGCCATGTGAGATACTTTTAGACCTTTATCACAGCTAAACAATGTTATTTTTCACCTTTGACATCCATGAGATTTTGGACAGTTACAGTACATATTTTGCTGCTGGGCAACAAGAATTTAAAAAACATTCTTCAAGATCACTATGTTCTCTTATTGTACAAATTCACAGCATAACATTCCTATAATCTATCTTCTATTTAATTGTGTTTAGTGGCTTTGCCATTTTTTAACGTATATACCAAATCATTTTCTAAGACTTTCTGCTGTAGCTATTAAATGTTTTTTTTCCCTCATGATATCAGTACAACATTATACAGACTGTTTGACTTGTATAGTAGTGTATCTCTGTATCCAGAGGTTCTCAAAATAAAAGAGGAAAAGATCTTTTTTGGCTATCACAGGTGGCAATACACTAGTCAATACACTGCCGGCAGAATATTCATTACACCTCCACACCTGCACTGCCACACCCAACACAGCTGTAAACGCAGTCAGTGTTAACTGAAAAACATAGCAGCGGGGCATTATGGGCTGATTGTGCCAATTTATCGTTGTCAAACTACACGCCTTAGTGTGCTTGTGTAAGCTCTTATTTTACTTTGATTGGAGCGCCTTGGAAACATACTGCCTTGTGCAGTGTGTCTGTAACACGTTAATGTTCCCTACGTGACCTCCACAGCAGCACAGAGTTGCTTGAGGCACCTGTCTATTTCTAGCATTAGTGGAAAATTTGAACATCAGGAACCAGACTCCATTAACAACATTATAAATCTGTGGGGTTATTTCTCCTGCTTGAACATTTAGTTGTTTAATGCTGGCTGCTGAGTAGCAGTGTACTGTATGTTGGACCCAACAGCCGCAGTTGTTTTCCTCTGTGGAGCGCTGAAATCTAACTGATTACAGGCTACGAGGCAGGATGGAAAATCTGGCGCACACAAACCACCTGTAATTTGGCAGCTAAAAGCTTTAGCCAGAGGTGCTGGTTCTGGAGGTAGTCAGGGGGATCAGAGACCTCCTCCCTACCATTGGGAGGACCACGCAACAGCTACTCATGTGTTACATCAATTTTCTGCCATAGATTATTAGTACTTTTTGTTTAAACAGAACCCTAAACACAGCAGGTTCACAATTCCCAACCTGAGATGGGATTTTTTTGTCTAAACTGCTACTAAACTTTCTAGCCTCTAGTTTGTTAAGTATTCAGAAATATACTTGGAAATATTTCAAGTTCAATGATAAGGGTTTGTTTTATTTTTAATATTTTTACAGGTTTAAACAGTTGTGACTGTTTTCCCAAATAGCTTGCAAAATGTAGAATATAAATGTAGAATATTAAGTAAATTCCTTAAAAGTTTGAGACTTTTAATTGTCCCCTATGGCGCTGTAAACATTGCAGGATATTGTTGAATATTTATCTCAAATCAAACTTCTGAAGAGCTCAATGTATTCCAACAGCTTCCTGAATAAACTCTAGTGATTAATTATAGTTTCTCATTTTATGGCAAAATATTTTTTGTCAGGTCTACTTCTACTTCAGTTACTGATTTCTTAAATTTACCATAATTCCTGTCAACAATCCCCTGAGAACGCCTGTAACACAAACCTGGAGTTAACATCTGGGATGTGCTGATACTTGAAACATGCAGGGAATTCAGGCAAGCGTTGTTACTCTTTTGATCAACTAATCATTGTGACAGGGTGCTGATAAAATACTTCAGTTCAGACATTCAGGGAAACGAAGTATCTGCTGAAAAACTACTTAATTTCATAAAGACTGAATTCTTTAGCCTTCAAAAAGACTGCAATCAAAACACAGATTACTGAGCTACAAAGATACTGAAGAGGCAATTATTTCATCTTTTATGCCAGTCATAATAATTGCATGTAGGAAATATGTGTAATTTAAATTTATTTTAGAATTTTAACAATGTATGGTATCAAGCCAGATGTGCCTGTATGTTGGTTGCATAAAAGGAATCTTTTGACACTGTGATATATGCTGATTTGCCTTTTTTGCCACAAAATAGTCCCACCTATAACCCTCCATAAAATCACAACATGGTGTTTATACACTAAAGATTTTGTACGGATTAAACAAACGATATATATCATGTTAATAAGTGAGCTTTAGAGTGGCTGGCAGGTGGATTTTATTTATTTACATTTGTAGGAGCGGCTTCCGTCCTTTATGCTAAGCTAAACTAATCGGCTGCTGGCTGTAGCTTTATACTTAATGGTGGGACATGAGTGACATCAATCTTCTCATCTAACTCTCGACAAAAGTGCAAATAAGCATATTTCCCAAAATTTCGATGTAATATGTGACGACCATGTCCTTGTGTTTGCAAAATCCCAAAACAACACCAGAAGTTTGGACGTTTTTTGTGGCAAACTTTCTTTCTAGCTACAGTATGCTGCTTTGTAGATGTGTTTCCCTCTCTAATAAGAGCGACAGGCTGGGACTGGACTGGGGAATGTACAGAATGCAAGTTTGAGGTTTAGCTGCCTGAAGCCTGCGCTGCCAGATTAAAGACAGTAGACTGTGGCAGGTCAGGCCTGCGGACTAATATACGTAAAATAAACACTGAGGTGTCAGATGTTCACCCAGCTATTCAAAGATAATGACTGTAAGCTCTCTTAGGTAATGAAATCCATGGCAACCTATTATATAGGAAATCAGAGAGACCCCGTCAAGTCTAATATGTTTAAATTACATCCTATTTCCACAAGGCCTGGAATCATTAAAACTGAAATCTAATATGAAAGAAATGTCTCTATTATGTTGCATCTGTGCAGGCAATTATAGTGTAGGAAAATATAAAAATAGGGTAAAATATAATATGGAGAACTTGGTACAGTATGACCTCATGTCTCCATCAGTCTATGGGCTCTACAGACACTGAAAGTAATCACTGCAGTAATTGAAAACCAGATAAAAGTTGTCAATTCCAAGTTTGCTAATCATAGACACAAAATGACCCCTTAAGAGACCCAAAGTCTGCATTACTGTCCTTGGTTAATAATAGGCTTAAATTATCCTGCAGTAACTTTAACTTCTTGACTTTTTGAGGATCACAGAAGTCAACATCTGTTCAACTTTTAATACAGACCATGAGTCTACAGTAGAAACTCTGCTTTTTAGTCTGAACAGGTATGGCTAATTCCAATTCCACGCTACAGTGCCTATGGTAATGCGGTGGGCCAGGACAACAAGGCAGCAATTATCTCTGAGACTAAGTGAACATTGATTGGGCACAACATCTGCTTTTTGATGAGCTTTTGCTCGAGGGTTCAGAGTTGCCCAGGGGGGGAAAAAGAAAAAGGAGAAAGAAAACTCCACTGTGCTCACCTGAAATGTTCGGAGCCATTCTTGGAGACCCGTGGGTGGCTGGATTGAGGTGATACGCCGTCTCTGCTGCCCCTGACCATTGGCTGTTCTAATGTGTCCAAATGTGGTGGGCGTGGCTGGACATGGGACAATTCCTGTCGGGCTGCAATTGACAAGGAAATAAAAACACAAATAATTATGAGATCTTCACAGGCAAATAATAGAAACATCACAGACACATTAAGGATACACTATTAATGAGAACAATAATACGCTCATTATGAGGGCATTTGGCTGTTCCTTTCTTAGTTTTGCTGCCATTTTTGCAGATATTTACACTACAAATTATTCTAAAATTAAAACCCCCATTAATTATTTTTTATTATGTACAATTTATGACCAAGTGAACAGATGTGTTGTTATAATCAAAACCGGTATAGTTCTACACTTGTAGCCCAAAGAAATCTAAATTTACAAATGTAAACAAAACAAATTAATTCATTGTGGCTTCAGTACAATAAGGACATTTTTATGTCCTTATCACACATTTTCTAGTTTCAAACTGAATGTTATCCTGTTCGTCACCAAAGGAGAAGCACATTTGAATGACAACAGACTAAAAAGTAATTATTTGCCTGAAAGTACTTCCAAGATATATATTTTTTTAACTCAGAGACTTCAAAGTACGCACAATCCCAGACTCTCCTGTTGTAAGAACCTGGATGTGAAAAGCAGCAGAGGACTTCAAAGGGCACCCTGGTGCACTTGTGATGTAAGGGCAGCAGGAGAAACCGTCCACTTGGCACCCTCAATACTTCAGATTCTGCTTGCTGACAGCAAAATGGAAAGCTGGGGGTCCATTTCATTATCGATTCATTTTTAATGGGAAGGGAAGCTGAGACGGAGCCAGTTACATGGCAACATTTACAGTTAAGTGGCTGTGTTCAGTCTGAATTTTAATGTGGCTACATGTGAACACTGCATTAAATATTCAGGGTTAGAGAAACATCTGGGGCTGCTGCCTGGATGCTGGAGATACAATATGATGTGAAGGCTCATTCTGTTTGAAGACGCATCCTATCTTTGTTCATACCTCTTGATATTTATTTCAGTATTTCTTTTCATGGTAGGTTCATTTAATATGTGTATAGCACTAAAATAAGGAGATATTGCTCTTTAAAATGTCATTTCTACTAAAATCCTTTTGATCCTAAGGTGGGAAACAAATGCAAAACACTGCAATAGAAGAAACATTTGGAAAAGGTGCGTCTCTGTTAAGCAACTGGGAGGACTTAGGGGTGCCATCTAGACTGCTTTACCTTGAATACTCGGGGCCTTTGCAGGGCTTTTTTCCTGAAGGGAAAGATCGGACCTCGGGGCCATGGTCCAACTTTCTCTTCATCTGAGAAAGAAAAGAAAAAAGAAAAGAGAAACATTAGAAACCATCAGAGCGTAACACTGAAGGAGACTATTTAAAATAGAAACCCAATTATTACATTGCATCCTTTTGAGAAGTAAATAAAAATATACACATGCATGCCATGTAGAATTTGGTTGGAGGGGGCAGCTATGGCATGTGTTGTATAATCTATCATTTTTTCCTTCCCTTCTGATAACTTTAAAAAAAAAAATAAAAAAAAAAAAAAGATACTAAGTCACTTTACTTTTAAGAGAGAAGCCAGCTCTTGAGAAGCCAAATTTAAGGAAGGACACAGGTCATGGAAGTTCTTAAAAACAGGGATCGAAGCAGAAAATTGCTTTTGCCAGTTACAGACTTTGTTAACATTATGTCTGAAATTCAGCATATTAAAATACAGAAACCACAGTCTTGCAACAGTTTTATGCAAATAGGAAATTAAACTTTAATGCACAGGCTAGAGATTCAATTTATTAACATGTTTCATAACAAAGCAGAGACCTATCTGTAGATGAAGCAGCTCGACATTATGGGATCATGGGCTACAAAGCAGGTGCCTGTTTAACAATGCTTGCTTATTTTCCATGTAGGAGGCACGTGACAAGTAAACCGTTATCCTTGGGCAACCAGACATGCCATAACATCCAGAGGCAATCACATATTCACACCCGAAACTCCAAGTGTAAAGCATGTTGATGCACAGAATAACCACAAAGTACAAAAACGTGTTCAGGTAGGGTGCACATGTGCATTCTTTGGCACTGAAGTTTGATTCACACGCGGAAAGAAAAACATAGCAAGACAGTTCTTTATCACTCTCCATCACCTGCATGTGCACACACCACCCAATCTCTGTTACCACCTAACCTACTGCGCAAACAAAGGAGCCTGTGTAAAGGCCCAGGCAAGCCAATTTTCTTCATCCCATGCCTGCCACTCTCTCTGGCAAGGCCTCTCACCACACATGCGAGTGATCACCATCTCATCGCCGCTCCCCTCATGATTAACAAGCTGAATATCTAAATGCCGATTTTGAGTCAGAAAATAAGATACACAATGTGACTGCCTGGCCTTTCGTTTCTTGATTAATTAAAAATGTTTCATGTTTAATTGAAAGCTTGGCGAGATTTGATCGTGGTAGTACAGTTTCAGCCTTGAGTAAAGTGACTGATTCTACAAAGAGACAAAAAGACTGTTCTCTCAATTCTCTTTCCGGGCTTCACTTAAAATCAGCTATATTGTAGGAGCCACCAGCAGCACCGACAAGAGTGTATTGTGACCGTCATGGTGCAGATGAATGATTTATTCCTGCACTATAGCATGTTTTCCACAAGGTTCTTTTACATTACTTGTGGTCTAACAATCCATGTTTTGCAGTTTTATTTAGGGTGAAAATAATTTGTCAACAGTTTGTCTACAGTTACAGTCCAGCCTGTCCTCCTGCTATTGTAAAAAATGGCTTGCAGAAAGCACAAACCACATTCAAAATTAACTTTTTTCCCCCTCTTTTGAAGCAAACAATGCTCTTTTTTTGATACATTTTGGGCTTGTTATTGTATTATTGTATGCTGCACAAGAAAACAGCACTGGACGTTTGACTCCATAATGTCTGGCTTTACAGTGGCATGATTACATGTCTCTCCTCAGGATGTGTGTTTTTGTTTTCATAACTATAATTTGGTAAGTGTGTGTACGTGTGTTTGTCCTCAGTGTTTTAAGCCTGAAGGGGCACGTTTGCACGCAATATATCAACCCGATGATGAACCAAGAAAAAACATTCAGAAATGATGAATGCACCCATCCATTAGTCATCAATCCAGGATCCCTACCTCAGTATTTAAGGTGGACTACAGAATGAAACAATGCACCGAAACAACCAAAGCCTGAGTTTAGAGAGGCATGTGTACATGACTAGCACACCAACTTGTACTGCAGGTTAGGTGCTCCCCTGAACATTAGTCTGTGATCTGACCAATGATTTGTGACCTTTTCCTCACAAGCCCTGTGTAAAGCTGCAGGGAGGATCAAGGGAAGAGCCATAAAAACCTTGAGTAATTCATTATTTATTTAATTTAAAGTGGCAAAACCCATGTAAATGTCCAAATGTTTTCAAAAGCTAGGTAGGTATGTAAGCTTATGTTCCACCACTTGTCTACATTTATAAAATATCTTGCTGACTATTCTTGCTGATTACTAAGGAAAATAAGTAAAAGGGGGATTTATAAGATATTTCTGCTTGTTAAGATCCAGCTCTTAAACCCAACTGCCTTGTTCTTAACGCAGTGATCTCACTGCAATGGCAGTTCAGTAGCCAAGGAGAGCCTGGGTGTGTGTACGCATGAAGTGGATGTGTGTGTCTGAGTGTTAGAGAAAAAGGGGGAGTTCAGCGCTGGCAGGCTTTTCAGTGTGTGTGCCTCTGTGTGCACATGTAAGAAAAACCTCAAACTAAATGCAGGCGTGAAAAAAACAGTGTGTAACCAGCCTCTTCTTGTGTTTCAGCCTGGGAAAAGGTAACCAGAGAACGCAGTGTTTGTAAATCACCACTAATCAGTCCTCCCCTCCTTCCTCTTGGCTTCCCCCTTCCCTATCTGTCCAAAAGCACGACAGATGGATACACAGAGAGTTAATGATATTTTAAAGACAGCAATCGCTCTTACATAATGTGTTGATTCATATCAACGGCAGACTACATCCTGCAGCATCAGTCACTTGAAAAATATTTTCTCATTTTTTAAATACCGTTTCAAGCAGCCATGAAACACTTTCATCATGTAAATCAGCTTCGCTAGAGACGCAGAAACACTTGCACCTGAGAGCTGGCCATTTTTGGAAAGAATTGGCAAGTTGTAGATTTGATGAAGACCAGAATTGAAATCAAACCAGAAAATGGGTTTGAATATGTCTTTTAGTCAGTACCATCAAAGAACAGCACAAAAATACTCGAGCTCCAGAGGCTGACTTCAAAATCCTGATGTTAGAATGAGCACATCCACAAAATGGATGGAGAATACAAATGAGTCACCGTTCAATTCAATAAACTATTGCCCATTGATTAAGAATGACATTTTCACTTAATCATTAGGATCTATTGAGTAAAAGCTTCAACACTACACAGAAAGTGCACACAGCTACACACAAAAAATCCCCCACCGCAAGGGATTTTTGTAGTCTAATTTTGAAAGATGAGTGATTAAACACATTTGTTTACATTACACACTTGGCATAACGGATTCCCTTTCATATTCTTGCTTGTACTCTGCATTTCCAACCAAGGGAGCGTCATTTCATGGCTGCCATCCAGCATAATACACACAACATCCTTGAGGATATTCTACCTCATGCAGTCTGACACAGTGACCCATTATCTGTGGTTGGAGCCTGAGGCGAGTGCACAATGTCAGGGAATAGGCTACTCCAACAGGCGACAGCAGACTGATCACATGCATGCATCTCAAGCAGCCACTTTGGTCAGTGCAAGATAACCACTGCTGCATAATGTAGAATCATTAAAAAAAAAAAACCTTAAACTGGGGAGGATTGCAGGGGGAAACTGGCTGTTTTTGTTCCTGGAACTGATTTACAAAAGTGGAAGTCTGCATGTGTTAAAACACAGAAGGAGGTGATATCAACCATCTATATGTAGTATATTCGTTATAAACTAAACCATGTACTAGGTTATGTGGAAGGGAGGACCACAGTTGATGTGCAGGTGCATAGAGCATCGAGCCAATGCTGAGGCAAAATGGGATTTTATGCCATCCAGAAACGGGAAATTCAGTATATAAGGCGGAAATATTAACATATTTTCATCCAGCATTACAGAATTAAATGGCCATATAATTGCCACAGCAGTAACCCGTTTACAAATACAACAATTAGCCCCAAATCCGTGCAGTGGCGTTTATTTACACAGCTAAAGTTACTATGAAGGCAAAGGATGTCAAATCCCGTCGTGATATTCCAACATTTAACGCAGTGCTAATATAACATAGGCCCCGGCAATTAAAGCGGCGTCTCTGGGGGTCTGCTACGCTGCTGTTCATCCTCCGCAGTGGCTGTACAATCTGCCGTCAAAGATAATGAGGGCGACAGAGCGAGTCAAACATTAAATAATAAGAGACGGGGGTGTGTTGGAGGTGACACCGGGGGTTAATACAAGCAGAAATCCTACTCACTTTGTAGAAAATCATCTTTAAAGTGCCGTAGAACCCCATCCTTGTAATCCGGTGTGTTTTCCTTTTTCCTCTTCAGTGACAATCGGTGAACTCCAAATCTGTGCGCGCGGTGGGGAGATGGCTCTGACAGGGTGAGGGCAGCGTACTTTCAGGTAAATCCGACGCCGTCTCTGATGTGAACATGCTCGGGCACGTCACCGGACTGGCGTGCGTGCAGTAGATCCCCCCGGTAAAGGCATTAAAAACAAAACTAAATTGAGAAAAAAAGGCTCCGTCGTGTCACGCCGACTTAAATGGGGCTCGGTCGGTGGGGTGAACAATGCGATGCGACGATCCCGGAGGCGTGTGCGCCGCCGACCAGCCTCACCGAGCAGGGAGTGAACAGATGAGGGAGAAAGAGGGTGACACTGGGCAAGAAAGGGGAGGAGTGGAGGGGAGAGCGTCAGAGCGCAGAGCCAGTGCCCTCTTCCTCTACACAGGCTGAACGACGACTCCTCCAAACAGGATCGGATTACAGCCTCCCCGGTGGAGACTGCAGGAATGGTGCAGTCCAACATTCAACGCTGTGCGCAGCGCATCCTCCGCGAGCAGGGGACCGGGGACATACGCGTAGCAGAAGAGGCAGCACACAGACACGCGCTTGTCCTTACATGCATAAAAAGGAAGAACCAAAACACCCCACCCATCCCAACTCCTTATTTTTAAACAGGAGGCATCCTCACTTCTAAAATGCTCTGCATCAAACAGATTATATTGTAGATGATACTGAAGTAGCACATATATGCAGTGGTGGAAAGTAACTACGTACATTTACTCAAGTACTGTGCTCGAGAACAATTTTGAAGTACTCCTACTGCACTCAGTATTTCCATTTTATGCTACTTTATACTTCTACTCCACTACATCATAGAGGGAAATATTGTACTTTTTACTCCATACTTTTCAGAGAACGATTTTACATACAAAATATGATATGATCAGTTTATAAAATATTAGGACTGCAACTAATGATTATTTTCATTATCAATTAACCTGCAGAATACATTTTCAATTATTCGTTTTGTCTATAAAATGTCAGAACATAGTGACATCACAATTTGCCACAGATGTCTTTAAATTGCTTGTTTTGTCCGACCAACAGTCCAAAACCACAAAGTATTTAGTTTTCTATCATGTAAGACCAAGAAAAGCAGCAAATCTTCACATTTGAGAGGCTGGAACCAGAGAATGTTTGGCATGGTGACTCAAGGATTGATCGGCCATCACAGTAGCAGGCAATTACTTTTCTGTCAATTGACTAACCGATTAATCGATGAATCGTGTCACTTCTATAAAACATGATGCATTGTTACCCAAAAGTACGTTAAAATCAGCTTCACCTCAACCAACTACAACATTAAAATACTGCTTACATGTTAATGTATCAATAATAATCATACAATGATATAATAATATAACATTGATGGGGCCAGTCTGCATAATGAGTACATTTTGTTGCTAATATTTCTCTACTTTAAATACAACTTTGAATGCAGGACTTACTTGTAATGAAGTATTTTTATAGTGTCGGTTTGATACTTTTACTTAAAGCAAGTAAATTATCTAAATACTTCTTCCACCACTGCATACATACATTAAACATACTGCACTGTAGTGCTGCATTAAAGACATCCCATCCAACAGAAAAAAGCCTGCCATTATAATCTATCAGGCAACAGTGTGAATGGATTCACAACTGCTGCACCTGCTTATTTGCACACACATGGAACAGGCCAATATTTGCATTTCAGTATGGCAGGTAATGGGCGCCTGCACCTGCCCAGTTAACAACAATATGCACTGCTGATTGCTCCACAACTGTCATTACAGCTAGTAAAAATCACAACCTCAAGATGGCAGCTTTAGTTTAAAAGTACATGAACATTTATTGCAGCCGAATTTAAACTGTCACAACTCAAACTGCCTTTTCAAGGCAATTTGAGTTGTAATATAAAACATATTTATCTTGTTTAGCCATGCAATATAAATACACAAGAAGCTTTTTGTTTGATTAATTTGGACAAATTGAGAACAAACAATATTAAACGGTGTCCCTGGCCAACTGTGCTACGTCACTGTGCTGCAAGAGAACAAACTGAAACACATTTCTACATTAATCTGACCTGTTGCCATTTATAAACAGTGACATTTGTGTGTGGTTTACATTAAACTTTGAACATGGGCTCGCTGGCTTCTGGGGACGCCATAACGCTGTTTTCTCCCACAGAAATGTTTTAGACATCCAGTTCATACCAGTTTGGAACACGGCGTTAGTTTCAATAGGTCTTCAACATTTGCTACCGTTGGCCTTACAAGACATCGCCATTAGATCATCGAAACAGGGGACACAAAAGAGGGTCGTGGGAAGGGCTCTATTCACAGGTGATGGAGCATGGAGATCTGGCAGTCTTCCAGACACTCCCAGCTTACACCTGTAATTACTGACTGACCTGGCACAGGGGGGAACTTTAGGGCTCGTTACTGAAAAGAAAAACTTGGCAAGGGAGTTCTGGTAAAATCTGCCACAATTTGAGACAGAATTGTTGAGTTATTTTGGACTACACAATAAAGAAATTGATTGACTCTGCAAACCCTATAGCTGTTTGTATGGTAATTTACTAAAGTAAATAAAAGGTCTGGATGAATGTTAGTAAGATATATAAATCATGATCATTTGAGAGGACACGACATGTGTAAAAGGGACTTGGCCAATCTTAGCATTTTAGTCACAGTTTCTCACTAAAGCAATAGGCACAGAAAAGCATTCAAATCTGTGGACGTCGGGGTGCATCAGACGGAGCGCTTTGAGCTTTGTCTGTGTGTGTTTAAGGTGGCCCTCATGAGAAAAGGACCTCTCGCCGGCTCAACCTTTACACAGCACATTGGAATGCTTGGCATGCGAGAGGAGTTGCACTGTGGCCTTTGAATAGGCCATGGACTCCTTTGTCGCTCTCCTTCTGCCAGTTGGTAAAGCATTAACAGGCCTCTCCCCCCTGAAACCGACCTCCTGCTTATCAAAACTAAAAATCCTGCTGGTCAGACGTAAAGCTACAAAAAACAAAACCAAGAACAAAAGTAACCTAATTTTGAACTATGTTGTTTTGTTATTATCAACAAACAAGCCTTTTCAGGTAATCGTACTCTATCAGACATCTGCTCCTTTTGCTGCAATATTTGAACAGCAGAGGATGTATAAAAATACATTGCAGTGCAGTAGCTAGCTTGTGGGGAAATGCAAATGCTGTCTCATTTTGACTGTGCACAAATAATAGACAACATCAACGCCAAGGTTTCAGCATACTGACTCAACAGATACTGTACAAGGCTGCAGATAAGATCAACATCCTTGGATGCATGAAGATACGAGAGGAGGCGATTATGAAAGGATGAGGACATTTTGGCTGCAAATAGATAATTTTCCATATCAGTTTATCTATTAATCATTTTTTGATTAATTAACTGATGGTTTAATCTATAAAATGTCAAAAATAATGATAAATGCCCAGCACAATTTAGCAGAAAAAGCAAGAAAATCCTCACATTTTGGAAGAAAGTGTTTAATATAATGACTTGAGAGAATTAATCGGCAACGACTGACAATCGATTAATCGTAAAAATGCCAAACAGTCACTGGTTATGGCTTCTCAAATGTGAAGATTTGCTTGTTTTCTTAATCTTCTATGATGGCAAATTGAATATCTTTTGGTTTTGGAGTGTTACTCGCACAAAACAAGCAAACTGAATGTCAACAAAAGTTGCAACTTTACTTCACAGACCAAACAATTAATCTATTAACCAGGAAAGTAATCACCAGATTAACAGATTATGGTAATAAAAGTTAGTTTCAGCCCTAAACTGATTATCTAAATTGTCAGATTAATTTTCTGTTGAGTCACTGATTAATCGGTTGAGCCTCATTAGAGGTAATGAGTGAATTATAGGTCCAACACCTGTCTAGTACGATGGGAGGAATGTGACTGGCCGACTTTTTGCAAATCAACAGATGTTGGTGGGGGAAAAAAGCTGCACTACAGGAGAAAAGGGGCTTTCTTGAGTAAATGTTTAATGTGAGGTGGTGAACTTGAAGGAGGCAAATACTTCTTGGGCAGTGATGCATCACTAAACGGGGCCATGTCATTGTGCGATTGTCCTCTCTGTGGAAAAAAATGAGGACTAGGGGGTCTCCTCTCAATAGATTTTTTCTGAAATGGTGAAGTGTGAGCCCCATTCCAGGCTGGACAGATGCAATGCGTGTGGGGGAGGTTTGATGAATAAGGAAACCATGGATCATGGCATTCTGCGAAGGATAATAATAGCATCATCTGCATGGTGTTGAATTAACATATCCTACAGCCACCCACGCGACTGAGACATTCAAGTTTGAAGGGGTCAGGTCAAAAAAGAAATTAAAGCAAGAGCCACTGGTATCTCCCTTGTGACATCAATGGGGTTCACGGAAAATAAATGAACAGAGGTCAGTATTTGCAATTATTGGCAATTATTTGGAAAAGGGAGTTAAGAGCATTTGCAGCATTTTAAAACGTATACAAGTAGAGAAGCCTTAGAGAAAACAATTAATAGGCAAGAGTCTACGCAATGAAAATGAAAAAGATGTACAAAAATTTTAAACACTAAGGAGAGAACGATGAAATTCAAAGAGCCAGTGTCCAGTGTTGTTCCCCCAACACATGCATACATACATACATACATACGTACATACACTAAAAGGCTTAAGTAGGTGAGCTTGTGTCATAAACTGCTGGCAAAAATAATGTCGGGTATTATTTGTTGTTTATCACTCACTGAACAGAATCTAAATGGGAATTTCTGCCGGTTAATGAGTGGTGAAGTCTCATTTTATGATAAAACCAATGCAGCACAGCCGGGTTATATTCCTTTTTTTTTGTCTTGTGAAGAGACAATAAGTTCAAATATAAACTGGCTAAAAAAAAAGTGTAAATGCAATCAAATGTTTAAACCTTTGATTGCATTTATGCAACCAAGGCCTGCCACAAATACAAAAAAAAGATCTATTTGTTTTCTGTGATGTTTGCTTTAACAATAAGCAGAAGGCAGTAAAGCAGAAAACCACAATAATGATGCAATGCAGAAAAAAAGTGTAATTTCTTAAATGTGGAACAGGACGTTGTGGGCTTCTGTATGGTCGTTACAATCCTTCCTTCTGCATCTGCTACAGCATCTACTGTCAGCGATGGACTACTACTTATGCTTTGTAAAGTAGAATCAAAACAGTATCAAAAAACATGTGTCTATAAAACACAGGAACCATTCTTAAACTTAAAATCTGGACTTCTCTACAGTTCCCCTCTAACATGGAAGCTACAAAACAGCTTGGACTACACAGATAAACCTCTGCTGAGAGCTACGATGTCTAGAGCTCTGTTCTGTCTCTCGCATCACACAACATTACTGGGAATAACAGTCACCCTGTCTCCTTATTTAGTAATGTGTACTATTAAAATTGACCACAGAACCCTCAGCAAGGCAATAAAAGACCAAGAAGCTGATTTCCCCATGGAAAATAAGTCTGTCTGGTGTGAGTGCTTAGGGAAGACGATATTGACTCTGTGGCCTCGATATGTACACTGAATTGAGGAAAGCTGCACGCAGAAAGCCAAACTATTGCTCTATTCTCAACCCTTAACAATACAATGAATAAATGTGCCTGTCACCCGACAGAATATTTTTTAATTTTCAGCAATTATACACACACTCTCACCTGAGGAGAATAATATGTGCATCCTGGCAGACTACAGTTCTTCCCAGCGGGACCACAAAGACACCTGGACGACATTCAGCTGTCCTTGTAGTCCTGCTGGGAAGAATCTTAGGGGTGGGCATAAAGATGGACACTGTATCACCCGTGTTTCCTCAAAGGTGTTACATTTGTTGGCCTAGAAGTAATGCAGTCCAAGTAATCAATGACTGAATGTGTGTCTCTTTGCATTTTAGAGACTTGGATGATGCTCCCGATCGTTATGTTGTCCAATCACAAGCATCAAACCCAAATCCTGAGGCCATCAGCAAAGTTCCCAAAACAAACATCAGCTCAGTGGCACAAGCTTGCTGGAAACTGTTGTAAGAAAAAGCTTCAAACAGATGTGTGACGCTTTCCAAGAGCAGCAGCCTCCTTCATAGTGATCCTCATTACATTTGACCTTGGGCAGCAAGTTTGGATGGCTCTGATTCAGTGACTGCATCACCTTCCACATTTGAAGGGCCTCTCCAAAGTCAAGCCCAAAATCACAAGTTTGTCTCAGAAGACTTTACAATCTGTTCAATAATACAATGACGCCCTCTTTCCTTAGGTCAATGATACAGTGAAAGAAAAACAAAAACTCTCTAACAGGAAAAAACGGGGAAGTCTCACTAGTGGGTGCCGTATGTAGTGAAGATAGTAGCAGCGGTAGAATTGCAATGTTGTGTAAATAAAATGTTAAGTACAATGTAAAGCAAATATTAAGTATAATAAGTTTCAAGCAAAGACTTCAAGATACACATGAAGTTCTGAAATGAGAAGAGTCAACGTTTATTCAGGACTGTCTAAAAGTTTTAAAACAGCTTTTGGCCCTGTAGAGGAAGAGTAATGAAACTTGGATTTTCTCTAAGTCAAATAACTTCTCTAAAAATTCTAATACACTATACGATAAGTCCCCTAGGAGGTGGTCATATTCTACTGTCAAATTGTACAGGAAAAATTTCACCATAGAGCCATTAACATTTTCCTCCATTTCTAATCCTTTTCCAATGATAGGCCTATCTAGTTTTGCATTTGGATGCAGCCTGAGCTGTCATATCTCATTCAGAAATGAAAGAGGGTTATGGAAATGTGTGTGATGAGCCAGGTGAAACTTGGCCAGGGCTGGCATAAACATTTACACAGAAACAAATAAACCTCTTTAATCATCCAGAATTACCACTCTGCATCCCAGATGAAGCAGAGCGAGCCCAATTGTGCCTGCTGGGTGCTGCTTGTCATCTGTAGATCCCTAAATATGCTTGAGAAGGTGGTGGGAAACCGTGTGGGAACATTCTGACGGTGACTTGGTCGCATGCCTTGACCTGAACTCACTACAGAAACTCGCACATCACACCGCCTTTGGTATTTTATCCCCCCCTTGTGATACTGATCTCATCTGGAACACCATCTACCCATACTACCCTTTATCTCTCCAACAAAGCAGTAATTTGCATGTTTGCTGTTCCAAATAAAGGGTTTCAAAAGACAACATGCCTGAGTAACCTCTGAACTGAGATTTTACCTTAATCTAAGTGGATCAGAGATCAGAGGATGCTATTTAACACAGTCTGTTAGAAGCAATGAGATAAGCAAATATATTGATCATTCACCCTTTTTTTGGGAATTAACCTCAGTTTTTATTAGCCATGTTAGCAGCATGGCTCAAGGGATGGCAATGTCGGTCTGTTGGATTGTCCACTTTGGTCCAGACTGAAATATCTCAACAACTATTGGATGTATTGTCATGAAATTTTGTGCATACATTCATGGTCTCCAGAGGATGTAACCTATTGATGTTGGTGATCCTCTGACTTTTCTTCTAGCGCCAACAGAAGTTCAAAGTTTTCACTTATTCAGTAAAATATCTCAGCATTTTGTATCTCATCTACAAAATGGATCGCCATGAAATTTTGTACCGACATTCACTGTTCAACTGCTAAACATCTGCTTGCTAGCATTGTCATTTTAAGCATGTTAGCATGCTGATGTTACCATTTAGTTCAAAACACCACTGTGCATAAGTGCAGCCTCAAAGACCCACTAGCATGACTGTATACTCTTAGTAACACAAATTGGACTGCCAGAATCTGAGGAAGGAGAGAAGCAAGAGAGCTTCGAGGGGAATGGTGCCGTCCCGTCTTAGCAATGTTCCTCAAAAAGTTTCCTTGAAAAATCAACAAGTTCTACTGTGAGGAAAACAACCATAAACTTCATTATAAGAGAGACCGAAGTGTCTTTCTCAACAGAACAAACCGGCGAAGAACAAAAGAGCAAAGAGTGCAGGGCGGTAACCCCTTCACTGGTAAGATAAATGGAGGGATACTTTTTAACAACTTGTAGAATGACGAAGTTCAAGAAAGAGGAAGACAGGAAGGAAAATGAACATAGATGGCGGGGAAAGCAATTCTGTCTTGACGATGAGGTACTGTAGGTGTTGTCTCTGCCTTTTCTGAAGATTAAACTAAGGTGGATGCTACTGACAGGTGAGCCTGACTAATGAGGTAATCTGGAAAGAAAGCAGGTAGAACATCTTGCCAATTTGCTCAGCTTGAAGCTGAAAACGATACTCGTATTTTGTCAGCCCTATTCTTGATAGCCAGGTTAAGTAGGAAAGTGACACAAAAGGACAGCGACCCAAAAACCCCAAAACATTTGATAAGAGTGAAATACGTGACTCCCATGTTGACATAGAAATCCAATTTCCAGAAAGTGAAGGGCATATTTGATCTTGTTTAGATGTGTCCACTGACCAGGCTTTGAAAGACAAGGCTCTTGTCTAAAGTGTTTAGGATTATTGTTATCTCTGATGGACCACCAGCAGAGTGAGTGATAGCAACCTTTTTAGTGCCTGACTTGACTGCTATCAACTGCCATGTTGGATGGCACAAAGTGAAACTCACATAATAGCTATATTTCAGAAAGAGAGATCAAAAAGGCAGCACATGAAAGTTCATACATCTTTGTATTTAGGCATTTGTTGATGAATATGAATGATGCAACGTAACGGCAATGAAACTAACTGTGGACTGGACATGACCAGATTTTTACTCAAGTATACATTCAGTAAATCAAACAACGAAAGCCCAACAAAAAGCAAGTTTAAGTAACAAAGCTGTACATGGAGTGTGTATGAATGAAAAGGAATAAAGGAAAGTGTGTGAGAGGGGGAAAGAAACTAATCTGTAAATGAATAGTGTCAGAAATAATTATTCTCTGGTCCCAGAATAATGTAATGCTGCATAGGAAAATGAAGTGGGCAAAGTTTGAATTTTCAGCTAGTTCGGGACCAGTAAGGTGCTAACTTGTGCCAGTTCTGCAAGTCGAGCCTGGAGACAAATTAGCAGTGATACAATGTCCAATTTAAACCTGCAATAACACATCTTTTTGGCCACTTGGGGGCAGTGGAAACAAGTTGTGAACACAGCAATAACATATTATCGTATCATCATTTTTAGTTAATATGGCTAACTTCTTAGCAAACAGTTGTTTATTTACACATCCAACAATTACAGAGCAACATTATCATTATTGGAGTCATTTCTGTCCACCTGATGAATATGAGTCCAATATTCTCTTTCTATTTAGCTTTGTTTTTGGTCTCTACCAATTCCTGAGGGAAATATCTGGCTCTTGAGCTGCTAAATGCTCCACTATGTTCACCACCGAGTTGCTAACTGTGTCTATCTGTCGTTTGGTGCTGAGCAGGTAGTGTACAGTGGGGTTTTAGAGCCTTTTGGTTGAAAACTGCCTCCTGTGGCTGAAAACAACGTTAGAGAGCGGTGACAGTGAACCAAAACAGTAAAGTTGTGGGCCGGACAGCTAAACAATGAGCTGAAACTCGCTATAAAAACTATGTAAAGCCGAGGAGAGCTGAAGATTCGGGTGATAATTCTGAGTAGATTCACCCCTTTTCACATTGTCATTCGATACATTATTATAAAATTACTGATTATAGCCGCTTTAAAGAATTAGTTTTAAACTAAATTGATTTGTTCATAATTAAAAGATGGAATAATATAACAGGTGAATTAATTGGCAAATTTAATCATCATTTTATCAGTTTTAAATCTGTTTTGAATTGCGTCATTTAAATGCAGCATTAATTAAATTAGTTTAATGAATCTGATTAAATGTAGTCATCATTGTAATAATCTATAGCAAATATTAATTAAAAAATCTAAAAATCTTATTTTAAATATCTTAAAAGAAACTTGTCACTCTATGACTATGATATGAAAATCCAAACATGAATGCATCCATACAAATGGTCTGAATTGGTGGACATATTTGTCTATTTGCTTGCTATTGCTACATCACATTTTTGTCTGCGGTGAACAGAGAATCAGAAATGGCAATGAAATGTGTCTTGTATCGCTCCACATTAACAAATACAGAGTGTGCTGTGAACACAAAAGACATGGAGCTATTTCTTAACAAAACAGCCTGAGGCAAACTGAAAATTGCTTGTGGAGAATGAATGCACCAGAAGATGATCATAAGTAATGCAATGATTCGGTTCATGAAATATACTTTGCTATGGGATCACATCTACATGTTACATCTATCTGCCATACAGGTAGGATTGAGGATCAAGTAGCCTTTTTGGCTGAGGCAACGTGAGTTAATAAAAAAAGTAATGCAGGTTGGAATTTTTATACAATGAGGAAAAGAGTGGACCTCATTGTTCTGAAGAAGACCAGCAATGCTACAACACAGTAAAGGCACAATACTGAGCTTTAGTGTATGGTTAGATATATGGTTACATCTAGTGTATGGTTAGATGGATGATAGTGATGCTGAGAGAGATGCATCTCCCATTATTTAAAAGGCTACATGGAATGACGGGTCAAGGGTCATAAATGTTTCATTTCAGGAAGGGCAGAGGAGCAGTGAACCTTGGACGGCTTCAAGCATGTTTGTTTCACTCCCACACACAGACACAAATGCTTGATACTACTTCAGTAGTTGTAGACAGAAGAGGCCTACTGTATGTATTGATGCAGAGATAAGAGTGTGTGCAGGTTAGAGATTACTGCTACAGTACTCTTCAGGGCTTCACATGGGGAAAAATATCAATCAACTCTTAAAAAAGAAAGAAACCTCAACAACAGACAAGGCTAACGTAAGAAAAATATACTAAGCATAGGAGATGAACAGTCCTTAAAATAGGAGGTTTATTGCAAAAGCTTTGTCTTCTATCTTAATAAAACCAACCAGGGAAAAAGCACAGAACCGTATAAGTGTATAAGTATAATAAATGTACTAACTAGGTCTGCAGTAATAATTGGTACGGCTGATGTTTTAGGTGGATACCATATGTCCATTGAATCCTGAGGTGGAAATCTGTCTGGCTGTAAGGGTAGGCAGCATGGGGCCTCTGAGGAGTTACATCCTTTGCTGGGCAACATGGAGACAGACAGAGGACAGAGGAGAAACCCAGCTGCTGCCGAATGGAAATCTTGAATGGCAGGACATGCATTTTATGTGCGAAGGGAAGAGTATGGCATACTTTATCAAAACTCCTCTAACACACTCAGCAGAAAGTCAGACTTCATCCTCGTGTTATTGACACATGCTGCTACAAGAACGTGTCTAACTAGGTTGCTAATATATTAGAAGATTAAGTGACATTACTTTTGTTAAAATAAATTGTTTAAGCCGCATGTTTCGCAGGATTTTAGAGCGCATTTCCAAGTTGCTGTTGGTGGCTTAACCCTGAAAAAAGGGCATACACTGGAAGCAGTGGTTATGTGTCACTGATTCGATTCAGACTTTGCTGCAGTCTTTTCCTCCTCCCTGCCGCCAACTCATACAGCTTCTGACACGTACACCGAGAGCCCTCCTACACACGAACTACACAGAAGACACCACTCTCTTACTTCCTATCTTGCAGAGAATGAATAAGGGGAGAGGAGTATATTGGGTCATTTGGAAAAGCACCTTTAGGAGCTGGAGTTTGTGGGTGTTTGTTGATTTGTTTGCTCATGTGTAGTGCTTTATGCCATGCATAATGGATTCAAGAATTCCCCAAGCAGGAAAATACAATGCGTAGTCATACACCATGCAGCAGAGCACAAGTCTTGGGCATGGGATGATATTGATATACTGTACCAGAGTTTGTAGGTAGAGCTGTGTTTTTACCAACATTATGGAAGTTTTATTGTTTAAAATATTATCAGATTACCATTGTTTGACATTTATTCAAAAGAGTCACAGTCATGTCCAACAATACTTTCTACACCCCAATACTTTATGTAAACTGAAGGCTTTTTCTCAAATAACCCAAATCACATGGAAGACAATCTGATGTCTTCTTCTGAAGCATGCTTAGCAGGTAGCACAGAAACTAAATTTAAAGTTTCTTATATCGGAATAAAGCATGTTTCTGTCTTCAGGACAGGAAAATGATTGCACTTGATTTCCTGATCTTGATTTCAATTAGATTACCTGATTAAAATAAAGGTTATACATAGTAGTTTTATTTTCATGTTCATTATGATTTTTTGAAATAGGCCAAAAAACTGCAAAGCAAAATGGTGACAGATTTTAGTTTTAAAATGAACACAGTATGTGGAGTTTGATTACACACTCCATTGCTGCTGTGGCTTTTTTGTGTCCCTGTTCTGACAGAAATAAATGGACTGAGAATAGTTGGCTTCTATTTTCCCTTGGTAACTTGTTCAAAGTGGACTAAAGACCGCCTGAAATAGCAAAGAACAATCATTCTGTCAGTATTTTCAGTTTAAGGTCAGGGGTGTTGTATTAACTTGAAAATATCTCTCCATTTAACATAGAGGTCAAGCTATAACACGCTATAACATGTACATTTTCACCTTGTGGCAGGAAGTGTATTGTTAGTTCAAGCTGCCAACTGTCTCGCTTCATTCTCCAAAACTTGTCATTCATCTTGATGAGCTGTCTACCTCGAAACGACATGTAGCCTGAGGCCGAGCTAACCAGCATCCGTAAAGCTACTGCAGGCACCGAAGCAGCAGATGGCTTGAAAAAAAGTAAACATGGCTCCCTATTTAAATGGTGCAGGCACTCCTGTAAGCATGAACACTCAAAGTTTTAAAGTTTAAAATATTGGCCCTTAAATTTTGATGCACATCAGGATTGTTAAAACTCAACACAATGCCTCATGAGAATGACAGTTGTCTGTAATATCACTTGAAATATATTTGAGTGATATGTATAAACATAACCCAGCAATCAGAGGCCTTTCCTTAAAGGGGACAAACTCTTTGCAAATTTAAGAGCCGTTATAACTCAAGTCTACCACAAGACCTTCAACTGCTTGTGTTGGGTGGATGGTTGTCACATCCTTTTTTATATGAAGCCAGTTGACATGTCATGCTGTCACTTCTTTTCCTTCACTTTAACCGACTTTCCCAACAAAGAACCTACGCAGCCAACGGGCCAGTCAATGAAATGAGCACAAGAGTGGAAAATGGAAGTTGGAGGTTGGAACAACTTCCCAAAAATAGACTTCCCTCAGCACACACTGTCATACTCTCACACCGCAACAGCATGGAAGGCTTTAATGTTTTCAACTAAGAAACCACACCGCCTTCTTCAGGGGAGGTTGGCCTGCATTTCCAAAATAGTGGGACACAACTTGGGGGTCAATACCGCTCAGAGAGAGGAAAGTAGAGTGAAATGAATTAGCACAGCAACCAGAGTAGGTTATCCAAACCTCATATCCACAGTACTTGAACTTTACATTGGAGCAGATATTTGAGTGGTTGTTGACAAAAGTTGAGCAGCTGAAATTTATATTTCATGAAATTTAAAATTGATAAAGTACTGTGTTTTTGAGTTGCACGGACCCTCATGAACCCTCAGCTAAACTCCCTGCAGAGGATGTTTAAGTCAAAGGGTATCATCACTTTCAGTCACTTTCCATTTCCTCTGCCATGTTTCATGACCTTTGAGTCAAATGCAACCAGAAATTCAAGATTACAAATGTCAGGCAAGTCAAAATGATGAAGCTGCTTAATACTGGGTTTACTGACAAGTCTTGATGTTTTGCTCCTGATTTCATAATGACAGTTTTTCAGGGGGGTTTGAAGTGATCTGTATGGTTGTGTTACTTTGTTTTAAACTGAGTAGGCGGGTATATTTGGGGCTAAAAATTACTGTAGTTTATTAAAAAGAATGAAAGAAAAATAGGCTGCAGATATTCTGTATTTTTCTTATTGTCAAAAAGTCCCATTGAAAAGACCAAAACCAGCAATGCTTTAGTCCATTTCTCATTACGTTCTGACTGTCCCAGCCTGTCTGTGGCCTTCAGTGCAAGACAATCGCAGAGGAACGAGCTAATATAATATATAATAAGCTTTGGATACACAGGCAATACTTGTTAGTAGGATACATGTTTGTTTTTGCCTTTTCATAGTGTTTGTTGACAATAAAAGGAAAATATAGAATATCACAAGACTTGTTCTTTAACAATAAGAAAATGTGTATAAGGCAGCTGATGCCAAACATTTCACCCAGCGCTCCTGCTTGTAACCTGCACTGACTCTTGCTTCCCCTTAGCACACTGTCTACTGATCAATATTCCTGACAATCCAAAAAAAGCCATCATTAGCAAAACCGCCAACTGAGTTTATGTATGGGAGGCGGGTCTCACTACAGCAATTCAGCCTTGACCCTATAGATGACCTTTAAATTTCACAATAGGCAACCCACAATAGCTGCCATGTGCCTAGTGGTTTAATCTCCACAGCCCATCTGCTGCGGCTGCTGCCTGTGAGCTGAATCTGGGAGAGGAGAGGGAGTGCCCAGCTTCCCTCTGAAGCTCATGGGTGTCTGTCTCACTACATCCTGTGGGACAGCTGTATGTTAATGTGCACAAGAGGCCGGGGACAGCAGCAGTCACTGGGATTGCCAGGCAGACACAGAACAAGGACCCCCTTCTCAGTGGGTAGCCAAAGGCATGAACTTGGCAGATTAGACATTCAGGAAACAAATAAGGCTCCATCACAGACAGGCATCCGAAATCAACAACAACAACAACCAAACACACAAGGCTGCAGAGAGAAAAAAAAGAAAAAAGAAAAAGGGAAATGAAATTCTTAAACTGTTAAGGTGATGAAACTGAAGAAATCTGCCTGCCACCTTGTGGTTTTCCTTATTTTGGAAACGAAATACACAATGTAATTAGGATAGACAACATCAAGTACAGAAAGCTCAGCTTAACTTATCTATCCTCAAGAGTCCTCATATAGTAAAAGAAACTGCAGAATTAAGATTGTTTGTTTTTTATGGCTAAAATCAAAAGGAATTAATTTTTGCTCTAGTACTAATGCAGGTGTTGGTTTTATTTTTTCTCTGAGCCTCAAGAAATAGCAGACTGGCGGTCAGCTGAAGTCAGAGATCTCATGTAGGACCAGCACAGTAAAATGTTGATGCTTGGGGAAAATCAAATCAATAATTCAAGGCCAGGCAAGTTGCAGATCTAATCTTGACGCGACGATGACGAAGGACAGGCAGGGGCGTGGGCAGCAGTGGAGGATCCCGCTACTAGCCCCCCCCCTCTATCTGTAAACTGTTGCCTGGCAACAGGATTCGCTCTCACTGGCCTCCAGGCTGCAGTGTGCTGCCTCTGGCCTCATCCAGGGATAAGGCTCTTGTTTGCTATTAGAGTCAACCAATTCTGGCAATGGATGCAGGGGTTGCCATTCAGTAATGAATTCTGCAGAGGCTGCTAATGAAGGCTTCAATTTCACGAGAATACGGCCATTTTTATCTCAAAATGTGACACAAAGTCATAAAGCAGGGCTGGGTATGTACCAGAAATTTCTTGCCATGTGTATTATTACAATTTGTCACTCACCTTGCTCAGCTAACAATGCCATGAACATCAGGCCATAGCCCCAACAGGCTGGAAACAATCATCTTTAAAAGGAAATGGCACAACCTCTAGAGTTTCTCTTTCTCCCTCCTGTATTGGCCATGCCATCTGTCTCTGATGCACTCAGTGACGATGTCGCTTAATTGTTATGCAGGGGAGATGTGCTCACAACAAATGGATTGTTACCAAGCATTCAGCCAGTCTCTGAAATAGCCATATCATCTGTGTTTCTCCCGTATTGTGCTCATAAACATAAAAAAGATAAATGCATCGCCAATTGGTAAAAGGATTTATACAATATTCATTGGAAGATAAAACCTAATGTAAGAGAGAAAGAAGGTGTGGTCAGAGTACAAGGGAAGACATCCTGCTCATTGGGGCTGAGAGGGAAAGTTGACAGATTCAACTTTCAGGCTTGCAGGCTTTACTAACAACCCACATCAATAATTCCTCAACATGCAGGCCGTCTTAGTGAAAGACTGTTGTTTTTCATTAGGAAAAGCACTGAGCCACTCAGAAATGCAAATGTAAAAACACCTGACAATAAATAAAGCAAAGCAACCAAGTTTATTTTTGTGACAGAAACTGCTCGAAGCAAATATTTGCCTTTACTGGTTGCTAATTAGACTTAGCACTAAAGGATGTGTGCTCTGAAAGTGAAAGTCAAACATTTTTTCCCAGAAGTGCAAAAACTTTCAAAGCATCTTTGAAGACAAGTTTGAAGTCTATGACAGACATACTGTACATGGGCACCTCAAATCCAGTTATATAACAGACTCCTTAGACATCAGCACTCTCAAATAAAACATCCTGGGGCTATTGTCTGAAATCTGTGCAGGCATGTCTTGATGACTCCTAAACATGCACACAAGTCTCTGCAATTTCTGCAACGACTGAATTTACGGCTGTCTGGACTCTGCTGGTCTTTAACACTGTCTGCTGGAATTGGCGTCTCCATCTGATCACCAGTGATATAGGACAAGATCAACAAGCAATGCTCAACTGATCCTCCACATTACTGATGTCAAGATTTCACTTTAATTTTCAACATGTAAATCATCATGTTTGTCTTTTTTTTTTAAATGTGATTTGAGTCACGAAAAATATGCATCTGCACAGTTTTGGAGTTAGATGCACTCAACAATTTCAACACTTTTTTTTTATCTTGAGTAAGTCTATCCTTTTTAATGAATGAAGGTATCCACATTATCCTCTCTCAGCCAGCTGCGATGTAAAAACACATACTGTGAAATTGAATCTCATGTGCTTAACTTGCAGAAATGGTTTTACAACATAGTTTCCTGTTTGTTAAGGTTTAGGGTTAATAATCTAAAATGCTATAAAGGCCTGGCAGCACTAGGGGTAGTAAAATCTTTTTCAAGTATTAAAACATGAATTTGTATACTTGCAAAGTACGCACATTAACTCAAGAGATTGGACACTAATATATTCTGTAACCTAATAATAATAAATAAATTATATAATTTTATAATAAAATATTAAAGTCTGAGGACAACTGGTGCGCAATGGGTTTACATTAAAGAAGGATTTCACCAATTGTACCCTAAAGAAAAAATGACATTTTCACATCCCTCTCTGGGCATATAAAAGAGGTCAATTCTTAGTTTGCAAATTCTACTCTTCCCAGTAGTGGTGAGAACAAGAAAGTGAACTGGGTAGCCGGCGCTGAGTTAGCAGGTGCATCTACAGCTGGCTAGGGGGATGGAGCAGCAGCACAACCTGGCCACAAGGCTCTCTGGCAGCCCCGTGGGGTCCCACTCTCTCACGCTCATCACAAATTAAAGAGGGCAGTTGGACCAAATCAGCATTTTCTCTTATCCACTGTAGCATGCTGATGTTGTAAGGAGGTGTAAGGGAGGCCCTGAGAAGATCAGGGGAGATGAAGCATGAAGTGCACATGTGGGTACTGAGAGCCTAAAGCAACTCCACTACATCCAGGGTAACTTCATCTCCACTGACTTTGTTAGGTTTAATATGCACAAGAACTTCTCAAGAAGACTTGTGTGGTTGAAGAGGCCAAAGCTCACATGTGACATCCTTCTGGTGTTCAGGAAAGCACTACAACTGGACTGTAATGCCTATGGGAGAATTATCTTTTTTCTGTTTTGTTTTTTTGTTTGCACCATCTCATCCTGTAAAGTCATGATCATCCTAAAAAACTGCCATATATTCATATACAGTCAAGCCCAAAATTATTCATACCTCTGGCAAATTTTGACTTAGTTACTTTTATTCAACCAGCAAGTTTTTTCTTGAGGCGTCTCCCAGAAGATTATAAGACGATGTACAAGAGGCATCATTGTGGAAAAAAATATTTCTCAGTTTTTATTTACATTTGAACAGAAAGTGGCATGTCCAAAATGATTCATACCCTTTGCAAACTGTCACAGTCTATGGGAAAAAGTTCTATACCATTCCAAATAGTCCAAACTGTTCTAAAGCATCCTAATTACCCTGATTCATTGGGAACAGCTGTTTTAATCAACTCAACAGGTGAAAAACAGCAGCTCTCTGCAGTTGGTTTGTGGACAGTCATGGCTAAGACAAAAGAGCTCACTGAGGACCTGCGGCTGCGCATTGTGGCTGCTCACAAGTCAGGAAAGGGCTATAAGGCCATATCTAAATGTTTTCAAGTTCCAGTGGCTACAGTGCAAAGTATTATTAAAAAATACAAGACGTACCGCACTGTGGAAAATCTCAGAGGACGTGGTCGGAAGCCAAAAGTGACACCTGTGCTGGCCAGGAGGATAGTGAGAGAGGTGAAAAAGAATCCAAGGACCACCGCCAAGGCCATCCTGGTGAATCTGGGCTCTGCTGGTGGCAACATCTCAAGGCAGACAGTCCAACGGACACTGCACACTGCTGGGTTCCATGGACGCAGACCAAGGAGGACGCCACTTCTCCAGATAAGGCACACAAAAGCCCGCTTGGCCTTTGCAAATGCTCATCTGGACAAAGAAGAAGACTTCTGGTCTTCTGTTTTATGGTCAGATGAAACAAAAATTGAATTGTTTGGCCACAATGATGTATCCTTCATTTGGCGTCAAAAAAGAGAAGCCTTCAACCCTAAGAACACCATCCCCACTGTCAAACATGGTGGTGGGAACCTAATGCTTTGGGGGTGTTTTTCAGCCAATGGACCAGGGAACCTAATCACAGTAAACGGCACCATGAAAAAAGAGCAATACATCAAGATTCTCAACAACAACATCAGGCAGTCTGCAGAGAAACTTGGCCTTGGGCACCAGTGGACATTTCAGCACGACAACGACCCAAAACACACAGCAAAAGTGGTGAAGAAATGGTTAGCGGACAAAAACATTAACGTTTTGCAGTGGCCCAGCCAGAGTCCTGACTTGAATCCAATTGAGAATCTGTGGAGGGAGCTAAAGATCAGGGTGATGGCAAGGAGACCCTCCAACCTGAAAGAGTTGGAGCTCATCACTAAAGATGAATGGGCAAAAATACCAGTGGAGACATGCAAAAAGCTGGTCATCAATTATAGGAAGCGTTTGATTGCTGTAATAGCCAATAAAGGCTTTTCTATTGATTATTGAGAAAGGTATGAATAATTTTGGACATGCCACTTTTTGTTCAAATGTAAATAAAAGCTGAGAAATATTTTTTTCCCCACAATGATGCCTCTTGTACATCGTCTTATAATCTTCTGGGAGACGCCTGTGTCATCTCCAATCAAGAAAAAACTTGCTGGTTGAATAAAAGTAACTTTAAGTCAAAATTTGCCAGAGGTATGAATAATTTTGGGCTTGACTGCAACTACTCTAAAATAGCAGTTCATACCATTTTAAAACATTAAAACATCAACAGCTGGAACCAGACACTGCAGGTTGATTCTTGGTTTTTAGGGTCATACAGTATGTCATGTACAGTCAGGTGTACTACATGTCAGTAGTTATGACGGAGCTCTGTTGCACTCCCTCAGTATAAATACCAGTTTTGTAAAGCTCAGACAGAATGAAGTTTCTGCAACAAGGACTTTTAACGCAGGTGTGGAGGGAGACCAATTGCAGATGGCATGGGAGACCACCTTTGTAAACTTGTGAAGCCCAAATATTTGGTCATTTTAATTAGTAAACACTGCTAGATAGGAGGGGGAAATTAAAATGGGAAACTTGGCAGATTTTCAACATTACTGCATTACTCATTAAGATTCCATGTATGTAATATCCAAACTTTTACACATAATGATGATCCAATCATTACTCATCACAAATTTGAAGGTGAGACATTTCTGATCACTAGTAGCGCCATGGAGCTTTGTATTTATGAGTGGGTCCCCGCCAACAAAGGCAGGGAAAAAGAAGAAGAATGAAACGGAGATATTGTCTTTTTAATTCCGCTCATTCGTCTTCCTTGTCAAATTGATTGACCCACTAAAGGTAACTGACCGCTTTCTTTTCTTAAACATTTTTCTTTTACCAAATGCTCCAGGAAAGAGACCCTTAAAACCACCAATACGCCTCACATATCTAAGAGCTATACTGTACATATTTCACCAGGAGTAATGATTCATTACATTTTGTTACAGTATATTCTATTAGAGAGGAAGGAGTCAGCACATACGTATGGACAACATTTCAGGGGGGAAAATCAAGTGGGAAATGCCTGCCTCTAAAAGTTAACTTTAGTGTAATTCAGAGGTAACTTTAATTTGGCTAAACTAGAAGTGTATCCCCAACATGGTTGTGTTTTTCCAGAGGACTAATTGTAAGCAAGTGGGAGCGGTACCAAGCAGAGTAATGAGGCTGTGCTAATTACATTAGAGCTCTGTTTAAATGAAAGGCTGCGGATGTTGCTGCCCAGTTAGGAGACGTAGCTGGAAAATCTAATGTAGCCATGGAATCCTTTCATTGTCATCCATCACTTTAATATAAGAGGCTACTGACACACTGCAGCTGAGATAAAAACAAAGCTCAGAAGATCCAGCTGCTCTGTGTTCATGCATGTGTGCATCTTTGTGTGTGTGCATGTAAGGAGCCTATCATTGATTTTCCATTTTGTATTAGTAAATTAATCCTTACTACGTGTGCCCCCCCATCCTCATCAGAGGAGAGGATATTGATTGCTTTGTTATACTGCCTTAAGGAGGCCATGAATTGCTAATCAAAATCCAAATTCTGCAGGGAAATGCATCAGGGTAAATATTCAATTCCTGGCCGTGCCAAACCAACAGAGCTAACCTGTTGGGGGACTGGGAGAAAATGCCAGTCACAAGTTGTGACCTCGCATAATTTGTTTTCATTAATATGAAAATCCAGGAATGGCGAGGGCTTTTTACAAAAGGCATAATGTATACTTATAAGAGATATTAGAAATTAGAAAACTTTTTAAGGTAATAAAAAATAAACACTAATCCTGGGCATGACTGACTTTCATATCAAGATTCACTTGAACTCAAACTGAAATCCCTTCATGCTCAAACTAGGGCCACAACTAATGATTATTATCATTATTATCGACCATTTTTTGAATTGATTATCCATTTGTTCTATAAAATGTCAGAAAATAGTGAAAAATGGACATCAGTAATTTTCTAAAGCCGAAGAAAATATCATTAAATTGCTAATTTTGTCCGACCAGCACTTGAAAACCTAAATATATTTATTTTAATATGATATGAGAGAAAGAAAAGCAGCAAATCCCCACAACAGAAATGCTGAAACTAGGGAATATTTGGGACTTAAAAGATTAATTAATTACCAAAAAAGTTGCAGATTTATTTAATTAACAAGCTCAGTAGCCTGATAGTTAACTTCTGATCATGGTTACATCCAAAACAAATTCTGAGTTTCTCAAATTGTTCTTTGTTTGTTCTTTTAAACGACATATAGACATTACTATTGTTGAGTGCAACAGTACAGTTTTCCGTAGCTTACAATTCTAAAAATACTAACCTACTTTTACATAGGTGAAAACATTATTAATGGCAGACATTGCCACTTCAGACAAAACCAAATCTAAGCCCCGTGGACACTATTGGCATACTCATATACAACGAAAAATACCGGCACTTAATGCCACCCTCCTGTCTAATGTCTGAGCACTCTGAGGTGGTGATAACACTCCAGAAAACAGTGGAGTGTCTGAAGTACTGCTTTAACACACCCCTCCTTCCAATTGGTACTCCTCCATTATTATTCCTCGACAGCAAAATAATTTCCCTTCACGCTGAGATAAAGTGTGTATATTTTGACATTTGCTCAGGCAGTTGGCTGAAGAATCCATATGAGATGCTAAAATGAGATTCTTACTCTTTTCTACGTGAACAATGCTTTTACTCAACGTGAGGTCAAAGCTGTGCTGAGCAGTAAGAATACATATTGGTATAAATACTGTCAAGCTGGAAAAGGAGCTACCCTTTCTTCCAGTTGACACAATGCACAATAAAATGGATGGGAGATCAACAGGGACATCTCTGGTTTATGCTTTCTGCGTAGCCTGATGTGACCTCAACATGAATGCAGATGTGCTGCCTGGAAACCTGTTTTTTTATGCCTTTCATGCTAGTAGATACCTGGCAGAACCATTAGACTGCTGATAAAGATGGACAACATGACAGCTCCCTGGTGGCTGGCTGCAGTATAGCCCCTCCATGTTAGCGGACGGGACATGGGCCAAACTGAAAAGAAAGTACACGTCAAATACATTTTTCCCAAAGATGGTTTCTGTCATTTTAGGTAGTTCTTATCACGCTGATGTTTGTTCAAGTATTAATTTTTCTGATGAGTTTGGTTTTAATTAATTTAATTGAAGGAATGGGGTGAAACGTCACAATTGACAACTCGTGGTGTGCTCGCGTTTGGGATCAGGCGGGTGTATGGGAGGGACCTCAATCCCGTGGATCACTACTGCACAGACTCTGGCTCCAAATGACGTCACCAGCGCAAGATGGCAGTGCCCGTATCCGGGGTCTTTTGGCTTCATTTTGGGAGGAGGAAATGAAGACGCGCCGTCCATCTTTATATGCAGTCTATGAGCAGAACTGACAAAATGTCAACACTTCCATGGTGCTACAGGAAAAATTATCTGTAAATGTGATGCTGTCCATATTGTTTCAACAGATAAATTAGAAAATGGTGCATTTGATTCCACATTAAGAGTGCTGAAGACTTGATATAAAGGCTAAAGGCACAATAAGATTGGGATAGGATGGTTGCTGGTGACAGCTTTTTAAAAGATAAACTAGGAAGTGCAATACAAGGCATACCATATACTTAAGCTTTGGAGACCATTGAATTCACCAAGAGGATATAATTGAAGCTCATATCTCAGTTTTAACCTAAAATCATGTTTTAAAAAAAGAGCAGACCAGTTTAAACCGATTTTCATCTAGATTTTATCCCCTCTTTATCCAAACACCAGGCTACAATGTTTGCTGCACAAACTGCATTTGTATGTGATTTTGATCCAGAGTTTTGTATTACGAATATTCATGTCCCTTTGAATATAAAAAATTAACATTGATAAATTCCTGGATGTTCTTTATAAATAAACTCAAATAATGAGCCCTAAATAAGATGCATGAAACCTGGACAGTTAAATTGTCCGTATCATATGACAAATTAGCAACGGTTTACCTGTCAAAACAGTCAAGCGCTAACTAATTACATTTTCTCATAAGCAGAAAATAAGCACATCTGTTTATAACAGACAAGACATAAACATTGGAGAAACCCTTGGCTTTGATAAACATTTTGATCTAAGAAAATAAGTAAATGTATTTCTTTAATGTTCTTTCAACGTGCCAAAATGTATAAACCATTGTATAAAGTATAAAACAAGATGCTCTTTTGACTCAGTCTCCACAGAACTGGACCAACACTGTGTAATACACTGGACTTGTGCAATAGAGTGGGCCCACGACCTAATGACAGCCTTTTCTATGGCACGAACAGCCTGCAGTGAGTCAGCAGCACTATCTCTTTACTCCACGCTGCCATGGAAAAGTCAGGGTGCACTGATACTGCACCAGGTCTTCAATTATCCCCGCGCCACTTCATGCTGTGCCCAGTTGTGATACTGGCAGCCACTTTGCATCTGGTGACTTGCGCCCCATCAAACTCAAGCACACCCCAGGCTGAAAGCTCAGCAATTCCACTTCCAGACCCCAGCTAAGAGACTGAAGGCCAAACAATATGGTATTATGCCAGGGAAAACTGTTTGCAGATTGCAGATCATTGTAGACCAATAAAGGTACAGCCCACCGGTCAACCATTCCTGTGTGCTTGGATGGGCCAGTTACGGCACAGCTATTACAAGTTTACTTGGTATTTTGATTGAACATTTTGAAAAATATGTATGATGACATGCATTACTGTAATCATGAAATGTATTTATCTTCTGTGTTTTTCAGACTAGCCCTATTAGACAACTTTACTTTTAAAACAGGTACCAAAGTATAAACTGAAACAATATTCTACATCTATTCAATTATTATTGAATAGACGGCTGGCATTTTATTTCTTAGATTGCCCCCTCAAATGTAATTAGTTTCTCAAACCAAAACTTTAACAAAAGATATCGATCTTTTAGCACAGACCATATTGGGAATTGTTTCCCAAGGATTTTCTGTAGAATTAGACTACCACTGCATTAAACCTACGCAGACGGTGCAGTGTAAGAGCTTCTTCAGACTCTTAATGTAGTATTGAGTGATGCACTCATAGTTGTCATAACAACCTGAACATTTAATGAAGCTCTTAGCCGGGAGTGTCTGCATGTGGAAAATGAGTGAAGAGGAGAGAGTTGGTGCTTGAAAGACAGCAGATGTGTGTGTGAGGGACACGTGAACTGCTTATGAATACACATTTCTGCAAAAGGTAAGAGATGGGGATGGAACACAGCAGGGGTCATACAGTTTTCAGGCACAAAAGATGTGATTGGGAAGTGTCCATGATTTCACAAAACTAAAGCATGACAACAGAGAGCCACAAGACCACTGCTGGTATTAAAACAACTGCAGCAAACAGCATGAAGGAATCCTATCAGACTTTTGGTTGTTAAAACCACTGTCAAAGCAAGAGAAATTAAATGCACAGGGTGCAAATACAGACGCAGCCGTGATGCACAAACCCTCTTGGCTGTATATTGTTATGGGGAAGGTCCAGGGTGACACAGCTTTCTACTGCCTCAGTGATCATTAAACTTTTAGTTCATGCTGCCCCCTAGAGGTAACAAAACAGCATTTTGAGTTGTTGCAGATAAAACACTTCCAAGCACCAGTGAAGAGTGCAGTGGGATTATGATCAGTTTTTTTCTGCTCTACATGAAATGATGGAACTAAGAAACATGCTATAGATGAAGATGTAGAAAGATGCTACATAAAAGATTAGTTTTTTTTCTTACCTGTGTGTTCATAGCGTTCCATAACAGTGGAGCAGGACATAGCGGAGAAAAAAAGAAAACAAATTTCTGTCAGTGAAATGCTCTTTATTAGAGGTAAAGAGCATGAGCAAACAAGTGCATTATAAGCAAGTTCAATGGGCGATGAAGTGCTAGAATCACTTCCTACTAAAACAGCATGATGTTATCATTTATTAAACACAACATGAGCCCTCTGGTGGACCTGTCCTGGGTGTGAATAAATCTAACAGACAGTAGTGACCACAAACTGCAATGAACAGTTTTTAGTCAAACTACTTGGTACAGAAGAAACAGCCCATATGTCAACTCTCAATAAGATCTGTGGACTATTCTTAATAACAAGGACATTGATTCTAGAAACGCACACTCGACTGTTGAGCTTTTTCAGATGTCATTTTTCAGTTTTTGGAGCAGCACAAACAGAAATCGATTCAACTCATTGTTTGGGGGAAACTAGAAGTTTCAGTGACTGTCAAAATGTCAAAATAAGGGCAAATGAAGCCAAAACTATCTGCATTGCTAGATGCTACTGGGGTTTCAGTGATAAAAATGTGTTTTTTTGTGTGATTTGGGTGTGACCCTTTGTTTGTTACCATTAACAAAAATTGTTGACCTGCAACACAAACAGGTGTGGTCAAGAGGATTTAAAACACATTTTAAAGAATAGCAGCTAACTACTTCTAAGTATCTGTCAAGCTGTTCCTAAGCAGCTTCTGATCTACCTGCCGAGTTCACACAGAGAAAGTAGAATCTGATCATTCAGCCTGTAAATTGAATATTAAAGCACCAGAACTGTAGGTGTAAGAACTTCAGTCAATGGAAGAAAGATACAGAGAAATCAGTAATGAGGTATGTGATCAAGGAAGAGAGCTGGATTACAACAACATGCACAGTATAAATAATTCATTTCTAGGGAATTGTGTTGAAGCTACTCAACTGTTTGCATGGTAAAAAAGGACGCACTGTTTGGCCTTCTGTGAGGCCGACTTGCAAAGACTACAGGAGGGTGGGATTCACAGCCCTGTAATGAAGGTGTTTGTTGTGGGTGTCTGATGTAATATTGTGTAGGTGATGAAGCAATTCTCTTTTGGTTCATAGAAATCAATTTCGGTTCCTTGGGCTGTTTTCACACCTGTGCTTTTTAGTCCTGTTAAATCGGATCCCCCTTGGTGTGATTCATTTGGGCAGGTGTGAACACAGTAGTCGCACTCAGGTGTGGACCAAAACAATCGCACCGAGACCCATGAGAGGAGGTGGTCTCGGTCTGGTCCCAGACGATCTCTGGAGCAGTTTGTTTGTGGTGGGAACGTGATCCAACATCGATCCATCTACCAGATGTACTCTGCAAGTGTGAGCTAAATATTAGTTTGTTCTGCTCAGTCATCTGGCATTCTGCTGGTTTCGTTTTGCCTGGTATATTGCCCAAATAATTACCACGGTGATGAGCAAATGCCAACTGTGCCATTGCGCAATGTTAAATTGCATAGCAATGTTTCTCTCTCAAAAATATGCACTAGTCCAGAACACAGGACCTTCTCCCTGTATTTACTTTTGTGTTCTTCCCAGACACATCTGACCAATAAGCGAAGTTCTCACGTGGTTTGTAGAGATGGATTTTGGTTCACCCTTAGTTTCTCTACCAATTGTACAGACCAGCATCAGCTGAAATGGTATCAGCACAGAGCCTTTACTGCACAAACAGCTGAGAAGTAAAAGCAATTTCTGTGTCTGTCTTAAAAGGAACAAACCAGAGCTGAAACAGTAAAGAGTGATAGTGTGCAGTTGTTAGTCTGAAAGCAAAATGTGAAAACTACAACTCCCACGCACAAGTCACCGAGGTCCACAAGCTGTGAGAAGACAGAGGCGTCAAGTTACAGGAATTAAACTTTACTATAACATTTTTTTTTTTTACTTATTCATTCTAAAGTTATACACACTGGAAACCCTCAAACCAAAATGTTGTAATGTTCTGTAAATGAACAAAAATTTCCGAACATTCCAAACATTTTCTCAAAGGCAGCTCTAACAACTGCCTTTTCAAGCTTTCTTTTTTTTTTAAAGATGGAAGATGGACAGCTCAAACAGACTGTAAAGGCTATATTGGTGGATTCATTCATTCCAATATGATTGGCCAACACACTGCTTTGTTAGCTTTGATACATTTATTGTTCTGCTTCATACAAATGAACGACCTGATCAACTGAGCCACTAAATGATTAACATGAAGTACAGCGGATCCACGGGATGCAGCTCTGTTGCACTGAAGTTGTGCCACAGCTATGTCATGTCTGTTAAAATATCAAGTAGAAAAGTTTCATAAAGCAGAGCGTCTTAAAGTAGTCTGCTCTTCAGCATTTCCAATATTGTTTAGAGATATTTTACCAACATTTTTGTTTTTCACAAGGATTTGAATCCACATTTGTGGCTCATTTATCATCTATGTGGACACAGATCCTTTGTGACTGCACTGATTTTAATTACTGCGTACACCAGGCCATCTTATCTTCATTCTATATCTGTATTTTCTAAATAGTGCATATTAAAATGCATTCCAAATGATGAGAAAGGAAATCGTAGTATTTCCTCTCCTGCTTCACAGAGTTTGGAGAAGTGACATAAAGAAATGAGAAACGATAGTTTTCATCCAGTAGACTGTAGGGGTTTTTGCAAGTCAAAAGTCTGGGAACAGAAGTCTAATGTCAACAATTGTCAAAAAAAACAAGGTAACCTTTTTTGATTGATACTGTTCTTTCACACTACTTGAGGGAATACAGCACATTTTCACAACTCCAATGTTTTGTGGGTCTTTAATGTAATGGCAAATGAACAGTTTCAATATTTCTTCAGCCATCCTTGCTTACAACAAAGGAGAAGGTTCAACACTAAAGTATTGATTGAAATACTGAGCTGTAAGCCATCAAACTAGAAATTACACAAATTGAATCTTTGCCATAATTGGATTATTCCACAAAATTATCTTGATAACTACCAAGAGAAGATGCAAATCTTAAAGCTGTACTAAAACATACTTCACAACTTGTAATTCACACTTTTCCAATGGAACCTTTTTGGAAAGTTAAAGTTTCAAAATCAATCGTCGTCTGTGTTGTTGAAATGCTCAGTCAGAGGGAGTCATCTGCACCCAGACTGAATGACTCAATTTAGTCGGGACAATGAGCAGCCCATCCAGTGTGAGGAGGGATGGTGTTGTTTCTGCTCCTCAGAGATAAAACCAGGAGTCATCTTTCCTGACTGAGGGGACAATTTAATGAAGGAACGAGTGAAAGAAAAGACTGCAAAAGTAGGAAGAGAGAATAGCGAAATTGATATAAGGTAGTCAAAGCGAGAGTTGATGTTTTATGAACAGTAAGTCAGTCAATATTCTGCCAGGCATGCAGCCATCCTCCCTCTGTTCTATGCCCTCAGAGGGCAACTGAAAGGGAGCTATAATTTCCACTTCGTTGTACTGTTAATGACACAAAGGGGAGGTATGTCCTTGAAAGACTAGAAAGACATATTTTGGTATAGCCTGGAAGGATTGCATATTATTCTTGCCATCCGTTGACGGAGATGAAACTCTCACACTAACAAAAGTATAAACTCTGGGGAGGAAGAAAGCTTTAACCGGTCCAGCTACTGCAGCAAGAAAATGTTATAAGAGAGTATGAAGTATGACGCTGGTGATACATTATTCTTCACACATCTATTCTCTAAGGTCCTGATATTAGCTGATTCCTTTGGCCATATTTTGATGTGATATTTTACAATATTCCAGCACAGAGAGACCGAAGGGAGATGGTCAAGACCCTATTAATAGTCATCTGAGTCACCACATTTACATTAATAGGGGTACATTTACAATGAATGCATGCACCTCCACACATCAACAATGGCTTGATGTTTTGAATAATGAAACGCAGAAAGTCAGAAGGTTGCAGGAAGACTAATTTCATTGAACAACAAGTTTAAGTAACCATTCTACAGCTTTTCATGCCATGTGGACAGACAGTAAAAAGAAATTTAAGAATCTGGGGATTATGTGTTTGGCTGCATTCAGACTGACAACAGCACTGCATCAACAAAAAACCAGCTTTCAAGGGGCTACAGCAAACAAACGCAGGGTCATCAAGCAAAATAAAAAAAGCCTAATGCAATACCACATTGTCCAGCAGCACACTGCATTGGCCAATCAAATACTGTATGTGCAAACATATATTCCTGGTAGGTTACTTTGCAGCATTAACGGTACTAATTCTTCTGTTTACCTTGAGAACGTCATGACCGAATATGCCTTATAGTATCATAAACCCCGGTGCAGTGTTTTGGCATGTGATAAGCCTTCAAAGTCATGGATGTACCCCTCAAACTAAACCGCCCGGATCATATTTCATTTTCTCACCGGTACCTGTAGCAACGCAGCCCCCTGTGGTTTTTTAACAGAGAGCTATTTTTGGTCTGAACACGGCCTTACTTGTCAGACCTGGAGGTACAGTATACCAGAGCGAAGGTCATTTATAAACTGCACAAATTATAAATATGGATGTCATGGCCCCAACCTGGCAGTCATCCATCATCTCTCACACTGTACATGCTGCTAATCAATGTCAGATGATGAATCGGGTACAGTATCTCACATAGACTGAAAATGGGCACGTGGCCACTGACAGCCGCAAGAGGAGTTACCACACATCTGAGAGGATATTAAGTTCACTTTTTGTACAAAGTCATCGTTTTGTTCTTCAATCATCATAAAACCATAATAATATTAACTAATGTTACGACGAACATGATCGATGTAATATTTTTATACTGAGATTTTCATAGTGACGCTGACAGAAAGCTACGTGTCTGAATTTGGCTAGTTTGAATTTTTAAGAGAAACTGAAGGATTGGGTGATCTTTTAGAGTTTGAAAAAATATATATTTCTTAAGTAGGGCTGCAACTAATAATAATAATAACTAATAATTATTTTCATTATCGATTAATCTGCCGATTATTTTCTCAATTAATCGTTTAGTCTATAAAATGTCAGAAAATACTGAAAGATGTTCATTGGGGTTTCTCAGAGCCCAAGATGACGTCTTCAAGTGTCTTGATTTGTCCGTCCAGAACCCAAAAATATTCAGTTAATAATTATAGAAGAGAAAGGAAACCAGCATATTATAAATTTGGAGAAGCTGGAACCAAAGAATTTGGGCTTTTTTTTTTTTTAAAATGAGTCAAAGTGATTAATCCATCATCAAAATAGTTGCCAAGTAATTTTCCGTCAATTGACTAATCGATTAATCGACTAATTGTTGCAGCTGTATTCTTAAGTTAAATAAACCATTTAAGATCCCGTTTTGTTAGCTGAAAATTACATCGTCACAAAACAAGGTTTCTTAGCTCACGAAAAGATGATGTAGAAGACACTAGAAGAACTTTCCACACAATACTTTAATTTTACTCTAAGAAATAGCTTTCTATAAACCAAGACTTAAAATTTGCACCCAGCGTGGCCTCTTTGTCGTGTTGCCTTGATGATATTAAACAAATCCTTAAAAATACAGCTTCAACCAGAAGAACTGCAATATTATCATCAGTTAATTCTTCCTCTTCTCTATCCTTTCCCCTCTCTTTTCAAAAGCTTTCTGATCGTCTTGCCCTGTTAGAGGCCTTGCAATCAACAGAGGGTGTAATCCCCGTGTTGCTGAGCAAGTATTTGAATTTCTGATTAACCTCTGAACAACAGACCTCTGTGACACCAGCTAAGGTATGTATGCAAACACTCACCTCCAAAACCTCGTCTTCCTGCCGTCATAAAGAGGCACTTGATACCCCATCAACTGCAGGTGAATATTAAGGGGAGGCACGCTCAAGGTTTTCTGTCTTACAAATAGTCAAAATGAAGAGCTTTAGGGTGTACAGATTGTTTCAACAGAGTAAAGCTATCAAAACATACTTGACTTCGAGTGTGCTGTCGCTTAATGTTTTTAAATAAATATTGCGACAATATCCCTGCGTTTGTGGTTTTCAGAGACACTTTCCTTTTTCCGATTAAAAAGATGTTTATACTATATTTGTTGGGTTGTCACTTCCTGACTGACAAAGAAAGTGCCATGGAACTTTCAAACTTAAGTAAATAGACTTACCAATTACCAATAACTTTTACACTGCATCACAAAAACGAGGCAAAGCAACTTCACAAGCCTGACAAGACACCGTCATTTTTGCTTTAGTGTGATAGTGCAGGAAGTCACGGACTGCAGCAAGTGTCCAGACAGCACTGAAGTACAACAGAAGTGCACATCAAAAGCAGGGAGACTGCACACTGTGACTCAGACAGCAGGGTTCATACACAGATTAGACAAACTATGCAGACGGCCGCATCAGTTACAGCCAGTCAGCTATCCATTCACGGGGCGTCTTCACTGATGACCAGATTATAGCGAGCAGCACACTGTGAAAGGCGGCTTGTTGAAGGTCAGCGCTGAGAAATGCTGATACTAAGACAGGGGAAAAGGACCGGACACAGTGATTCACGCGTCACATTTCTGGAGGCACGGCTCAGTCCCAATTGGAAAGACAAAATTACACCAAAGAACACACACTTTACATTGATGATGCCAAAACAATTATTGTCACCAGGGTTACAGCAACTGACTGAGAAGACAATTCATCAGTGTTTATGGCAGGACTTTCTCTGTAACATTAAATATTCATGATTAATTAAGCAAACTCAAATTTAAAGTTTGGACAAAAAACATCCTTAGTTCGTTTGTTTAACTATTCTGCTTCATCAGGACTGCGTGGGTGTGGTTTGATCACATTAGACAGGTGCCTGGCAACGTAAACAACTAACCAACCAAGTCTCATGAGATTTCGATTCAAATGTACCAAAATTCAGATTATTGCGCAGAAGTACAGTACATAACAGAACCTTTTTCTTTCATTGTCATTAAAAAAGGAAGATCCGTTTCAATGGCAAAAAAACTATAAAACAACCATTTCTATTTTATATTTGGCAATTTTCTATGCACATCAGGTAGCAACTGTTTCAGAACTAGTAAAGCGCTTGAAGAATTTAGTGCTTTACAGCCCATTGGCTCAACTCTGAATGTTTTGCACGAAGCACAAATGTAGGAACCTGCAGTACTTGGGTGAACTGTGGAACCCAACAAACTTGTGAGGTAGGGCTGTCACTTTTCATTCAAAATTTGAACTTGCGCTCGAACGTGTGAAGAAACTAAATATTCAAACTCTAATGACCTGTTTGAAATCAAAATTTACGTTCTATAAGCGATAGGTTCAGCAGGGATGAGCTTGACCTATCGCATGCCCTTTTGACCTATCAGTAAACTAAGCTAATAAATAACAATGTAGGAAGACACTAGCGAGCAAAGCTGCACTGATCGAATAATCACGACACCAATGCATCTGAGAAAGCGACATGAGGAAGTATCAATTTTACACCATAGATGGCAAAATTACCAACAAAACTGTTTGCCAACTTTGTAAAAAGCAGCTGCCATACGCTGCATTCACACATTCAGATATAAAGTAGTAGACAATCTCTGGCCTCTAATAACTCTGTAGCTCTGTGGGTATGTTACTACACATGAGGAAGTACAGTGTCTGTTGCATAGCTCGTTTCCCCGAGTAAAGAATACGTCTGCAGTCTTTTTTGCTTTGTCGTATGCGTTGTTGAAACTGTTTTAATACAACAATGCAGGCAAGACTGACTGGCACTGCGGTCCTGTATCTGCTGTGGAAGCAATCCCCACTCCACTAGTGGAGCGGAGTAGTAAACAACCCTGTGCTTGTTTCTGCGGGCATTAAAACAATTGGCTCTCGCATGGTTGTCGCTCACATTGCGTCAGAGGACATTTGTATAAAGTTGAGCTTTTCTCAACTTTCCCCTGTAGTGCCCGTGGATGCCTTTCAAATATCTAACGCTCAGGGGGCAACGCCAGGTCCCTTTCACAATTAATAGCAGCCTATCGCTGTCCCAGCTTTTGAGTCTGTATGTGTGAACGGCCCATAATTCTACAACGACAACAAATCTGAGGACTCGCCTGCTAGAACCTGCCACCCAAGTGAGATTAAGCTATATTGGTTGTGTTTGAATTAATGCAGTGTGAACCACGGGAGAACAGTTCCTTGAATTATGAATTTTGTTTTGTGGGGGAAAGAAATGACAGACAGCTTAGAAACTTGTGGTTATATAGTTGGCAGCTTAGAGACTCCTGTAAAACACCATGCAGAAATATTTCAAACATCTAAGAGCAGCTCAAGTGTGGTCACTGTGTGGGTTGCACTTTTCAATTGCAGAAAAATGCTTTATTTTTAATTATACCTCAGCAGATTTAATGCAGGAGGTAAGGAAAAGAAAACAGGTTTTTACAAGAATAAACTAAAGCACCATTGAAAAGCAGTTGAACCTCAAGGGGCAGATGGTTTATTCAGATTCAAGTCTATTGAATGCGTCCAACGGGGTTGAATTATGAAGCAAAATGTATGCAAAATGTGTTTGCAATGCAGCACAACTGAGATGAATAATTTAACTGAATAAGTAACTCACACATAATGTAATGCATGTGTGAAAGCTAAAGTGTTTAAGAGGTTTCATTTTGCTTCACATCTTCATTTAAAGGACAACGTTTAGGAGTTTTGACACTTTCCTGAAGGAAGAGTCTCTCTTTTCTCAGCTCCTCTCTAACAGTGTGGGAAATGTCAATGCCTTCAGGCAGCCCTGTAGCAGGTGGGAGTGCATCGCTATCCAGTATGCTCTGTATGTAAAGCACCACAACAGCATAACACTATACACCCCGAGCTTGAACTCAAGAGGTATTTAGATCAGGCAAATGCAAAGACCGTCTGGTCATTAATGACTATAGATAAGCTGTATGAGCAACTATTCAGAAGGTTATTGCAATGTTTTTATTTTCGTATTTTATTAAGATTTCCCAATATGTTATCACAATATTGTTTGAACACATTATTTGTAAATGTATCCAATTTTCACAAAAAAATTATTAGAAGGCCTGCTAGACATATTTCTATCAAAGCGCAGCATCTTTTTGAACAAAATAACCCCAGTCTTTGGGTGCCATAGTTACGAGTCTCCATTGAAATCGGGGGGTAAACAAAACTGTTTGGCTGATCTGGGTGCTGAGTAGCTTGCTGACTGGATCTGTGTGCTCCCTGGAATGGGACCGCTTCTCAGAATAGCCAATGGCAGATGCCTTCCTCCCCTCTGTGTTATTTGGAGCCCAAGGGCAATGGAATCCAGCCTCCTGCAGTGTACTGTGGTGTGGTCCTTACTTCAGGACAGAGAGAAGGGCTTGAAGTCCGGTGGACCAAATCAGCCGTCGTTCAATCATTGACTCATGCCAGCAAATGGGGTCAAATGCAACAAGGTAACACCACGGGATGACTCTTTGTTGCAAGCAAAGGAAGTTTAATGACATAAAACATGAACAGTCCAGTCTCTAAACTAGGGCTGCAACTAACGATTATTTTTATTATAGTGAAAAATACAGACTCTCAGAATCATAATTTCCTGAAGCCCTAATTTCCTAACCCAATTTGATGTCTTCAAATGTCCTGTTTTTCCAACCAACAGTCTAAAACCCAAAAGTATTCAGTTTACTGTCACATAAGACAAATAAAAGCTCAAATCCTCAACATCTGAGAATCTGCAACTAGAGAATGGCTGGCATTTGTACTTGAAATATCACTTAATTATCAAAACAGTTGCAGATTAATTTTCGTAATTAATAGTCAACTGCTACTACTTATTTATTCTAAACCAACAAATAATAATTACAACTAAATTTTCATGATTAAGTTTCTCCACGTCTTATTTGGTAGAGAAACAAGAAATTAACCGTAGCAGCCCAATTTTCTAGTTCAGGGACAATGCTCTAAGACAAAAATGGAAAACTCAGAAATTCCTAATATTCGTATCCAAATGGCATAAAAACAGTCAAACACTTCAAGAGCAACACCAAACTAAGCAAGGAATCTCACTTCAGCTTCACAGCAACTTCACCCCAGTGTGTTACAATGTATTTCATCAGTAATGGAAGAGGGGGGGGGGGCTTAAAAACCTTCAGCAGATAAATTAGCTTCTTGTCCTGTCAAATGCAATATTCTGCATTTGGCTATCCAAAAACAGGAGAAAAATGGTTAAAAGGCCTGAGTGATGGTGTTTGTGAAGCAGCGTGATACTGTCAGGGGAAGCCTTAGTTTCTTTACAACAGTTATCTACAGAGACCGACATTTGAAAAGGCAGCTGCTCCTCCAGGGCAGTAAGCTTATCTAAAGTGAAACGCTGAAGGAGTCGGGTCAAAGCGGCAAACATTTATGTAGCACATAGATGTTTAGAATAAATGTACTGTACATATACTGTAGACGCAGAGGAGATTAATTTACTTAAATTTAGTAGAGCTTAATAAAGAGCACATAAAAATCTGCATTACTGATGTTTAGAGACTATTAGTATTTTAATCAGGTGCTTGGTGGCTTGCACAAATCTAGTTTCCCCGTGGTGGTTGCTGTTAGTGTTCCTGCAGTGGCTATTTTTCATTATAAAGCACAAAGGATTTCCTTTTTTCCCCCCAATGCACCTTATTCTAAAATCTGTGTTGCTTGTGAAATTGTTTTTTCAGCGAATATTCACTGTTAAGTTTACTGATAAGGTAACACTGTCTTGTTATTAAATTTGACAAGCTACTCAATTCTGTCATTTAAATGGCATCGTAGTATTTATAAATGTGCACAAATGATCACTGACCGGTTGTATCAACAGTTTGCATTTTTGCAAAACAACTAAACATATGAGACAAAAAAGAAAGAGCAGCAAAGACAGGGTGATGATTGTGAAGCTAAAAATAACTAAGCACAATCCAAACATTGAATTACCTTGATGTGATCTCAAGGTTTTGTTGATGGAAAGCAGTTGGTTTTGAAATATGAACAGTAAAGACAAATAACATTCGAGCCGCCATAAGATCATCTGACTCGGTAGTAGCAGGATCAGGAGCGATATCATGTCGCCCTAGTTGTCACGTAACGGACAGGGACAGACAACTCAAATTGAAAGTGAATATGAACGTCCTCAGTGTATCCAGGCATATGTTCTCAAAAATAAATGGTAAAAAAAAACCAGTGCATTCGAATAGTGACAAATGGCTTCTTGGTGTCCCTTTATACATGTGTCATTATGATAGCATGATAGCAAGATTATGATGCATAAAAACTTACTAATTAACTGATAAAACTCTGTTTTTGAAAATGGCATCCTGTCTTAATTAACCAGTTGACAGTAGTAACAAGGGAAACGCATGCAACAAGAGTCTCTGGGTGGATACATATGCGTCTCAGACCGATGGGCCACCAGTATACCTACAGCTCAGTCTTAAACTACCAGACTGAGAAAGGTCAAATGAAGCTAACAAAACGTTAAAAAAAAAAAAAAAAAAAAATTACAGTAGCTGTGTGGCTCTAATTAACATGTCCATAGACAAAACCACAGGAAACCCAGAGGCTCTAGTCAAACTTGCTAAAGAAAGTTGCAACACACCCACAACACCTGCTCAAACAGCAAATGCATCTTGCTGATAGTTGTTGATACAGACATAGCTGCCATGGGCAAGTCCAGATCACCTTACTCAACAGGCCTGCAGTGCAGGGTGTGGTGGGTAAGAAAAGTAATACCGCAACTAAAATGTCCTGCTGTTAATGTTCTATATCTTGATCGCTATCTCCTGCAACAGCTGGATGCCCATTCTGGCTCCCGGAAATACAGAGGCTTCTCCTGGGGCACGTTTTAATTGGAAATTTAACCCAGGACTATTTTTATCAGTACAGTATGATAAGTTTTAGGGCTGATGTAGATCTCACTAAGTTTCTCAAGAGACATTACAGATATGAGAAAAAAACACTGCCTCATAGAAAGCTCCCACGTCAATGGCCAAATGAATATTTTAATTAGCAACAAGACAAGCAACAAGATAGAAAGTTGAATACAAAAATATGTGTTTTACAGTGTGGTTTGTTTCTTCTGAAGACGGTTTTAGGTGACTCAAGTTGTACCATACCGCAGAGACCCTGGGAAATCCCAGCTATGCCATTCACTGGAGACAGCTGCCGTATGCACAGCAGAGCCCATGTGGCTTCCTGCTCTGAATGAACCAACAACCCCATGGACTGGCCTTGTGGGACCTTCCAATAAGTTAATCCAGTAAAACAGCAACTTTGTAAACCACCTTAAAGCTCAAGTTCCTTTTCTTCAGTCTTTCTGACTCGCCTGCCTTTTTAAACAATAAAAGAAAAGTAATCAAAAGTGTTCTTGAGCACAAACACAGATGCCTTAGTCTTTTCATGCAAACAAAATGTAAGTCCCCATAATGTGGTGGTGCCACTGGCATACAGATGGCAGAGTTTAACACTTCAACTCAAGGCCTAGCATAATCCCAACTGTACCTTACCCCAGTTCTTTCTTGTTTACCAGTCAAACCAATTTTTGTCCTGCTGGAGACAGAGGATGAAATCTCTGCTGTTCCCAAGAACACTACATGTAAATATGTTAACCTTGACGGGTGTGGAAGCCATCATTTTAAATATAATGGAGTATATGAAAGGTAAGTCAGTGTCTCAGCTATCATCTTTTCACCACATAAATAAACAAGACTAAGAGTCTACAGCCATGCTAGAGGCTCTATGAGGCTGTACTTAAGCTAAATGCTAACATCAGCATGCTTACATGCTCACAATGACAACGCTAACCTGCTGATGCTAAGCAGATATAGCGTTTACCATGGTAATGGCATGCTAACATTTGTTAATTAGCACTAAACACAAAGCACAGCCGAGGCCGATGAGAATGTCATTATTATTGCAGGTATTTGTTCATAAACCAAAGAGTGGACAAAATGAATACATTTTACCCAGACGATGGCAAAATTTCCAACAAAGTGATGACAATTTATCCTGAGGGGGACGTGACTGTGTGTACCAAATTTTAAGGCAATCCATCCAATAGTTTCACTCAAAACCACAAATGTCAACCTCATGGTGGCGCTAGAGAAAAAGTCAGCATGTCATTATGGTTCATCATCTGGGAAGCATGACTGTCGGTACAAATCTTGGAACTAAAGACAATATGTCTTTGTACTAAATAAAGGTATGATTGCAACATATACAATTATAGAGGCTGTATGTAGAGATGTAATTAGGGATGATACATAACATCTTACTGTCAAAGGAGGCGTTACCCAACGGCTCACTCTTTGTCCACCTTTCTTTTTTTTTCTTTTTTTTTTCTTAAAATCAGTGCTGCCTCGCCTTGCAACAAAGATTTGACTCGACACTTTTAAGCCTGTGGCTGGGTAAACTAAAGAAGCCTCCTGCTGCGGTCGGTCCCAGCTTATCCTTACACCTACTGTTTAACTACTGCATAAACAGCACTAATTAAAACTAGATCACCATAATACACCCTGGGTCTCAAAAAGCTGGTCAACACAGTAGCTAGCTTTGATCTGAGATAAAACCAAGAATGGAAAAAGGACAAGCCGACACTCCCCAGTCATTGTGCCATCTATTCTTATTTCTATTTTAGTCTTTGCCTGATATTTCACAGCCTTTCTACTCATTACCCTATCTCTAATTTTTTTCTGCCTACCTGCCTATTTTTTCTATCTCTGATGACATTAAGGAAACACTGTCTGCACCACTGTAATTCAGAGGTCAAATGCAGCCATACAAAAACAATTGGTGTCCCTTCACCAAGATGTTCTCAGCTTAATGTTTGTTTAAATGTATTTGTCAATTTACTTGTAATCAAAGAACTTGCTAAATTTTGGTTGTTAAGTACACAATCCTTCTAACAGCTGAGGGAGACCAATGAAATACCTGTAAGAATCGGATGGATACCTCAACACTAAGTAAAAAAAACTGGGGTCTTTAAATGGAAACAGTAGTATAATGTTGAATCTCTTTAAGTCTCATTGAGTTGTCCTGGATTTCATACCATAATGTGTCAGATATGTAGTAAATATTGACTATACAGATTTATTTATGTGGGAAATATTTTTTCGAGAAAATGTAGTTTCTTATAATCTACAAATAACAAAAACAACAATGGAGGGACTAAAGCGCTATATGTAATTCAAAATAATGGACATTTTCAAATGCCAGCATAAAGAAATGATTTGTCAAATAAATGTACAGATACCAGATTTATTCAATCTATTTTATTTATTTATTTAGTTAGTTTTGTAAGATAATATTTACCGTGAAATAAATATAATTTTTATCAATTAAAATGTGAAGGCTGAACAATTTTGTGAATGTGTCATAAGTGGCTTAAACCTCTTGATGTTTGTGCGTTAAACTGCCATCTAGAGGGTTTATGTCTTTCAAAAACTGCCCTGGGTTTATTTGGGAAGCATCTTACTTGACATGGGAGTTTTATTTAATTAATTTCCAAGTCACATTGCACATAAGGCTGAATTAATTCAGCAGGAATGTCAAAGGAGACTTTTAATGAAAGCAGTGTTACTGTTACAGTCCCTATCAGGCAACCTAAGTTGCTGTCAAAGAGGAAGAAATTACTACGGTCATAGTTAGAAAGCGCTGATATTTTGGAACTGCTTCAACCTTCAATTGGCTGTGACATATCAGAAGAATTGCAAATTCTAATGCAAACATACCATTAATAAAACAAGACCATCATCAGACAGATTATCATATATAAAAATCCTATAACCCAAATCACAAACCCTAATTTTTGTGATTATTACTCTATAAACAGCAACTGAAGAATGTATTTTTCCTATTTTCTCTCAAATTAACACATATATATCCTCATCTAAAAACATAACCTAAAAATAGGCTCATTGGCGACGGCCTTTTTAAGGTTATATGTTGGTGTCCGCCATCTGCCATGGGTGGAGCTGTGGCAAGCGAAATTTGTATCTATAAACGTATGGAATCTACTTAAGTGCATATCCATCTTATATAATCACAAGTACCTTAATTTATTCAAGTTCAAACAAGTCATCATTTAAAGGATGATTTTCTGCTCATTTGTGTATGTATGTATGTTCTATGAAAAACAAGACAAGTGCTGACTGCAAACGTTGTGTGGGGATGTAACTTTATGTTAATTTGACATATTTTTAAATTCAGCAGAACTAAGGGAAGTTAATCCAATAGTAAATTTCTAAAAGTGAATGTTTCATTGTGCTAAAAAAAACAAAAAATAATGAAAATAGAACAGAAATTAAAGTAGCCAAGTAGCTTAAAATTTGATTTGCCTTTTTGATAAACCAGTAGTTACACAAAGCAACATCAACCTGCGTGAAGGGGGGTGAGAGTGTAGGATGACCTTTGACATTTTCAGGTTCTGTGGCTCAACCGAACCCAAACCATATGACTGGTCTAATACGTACAATACTCACCCGTCTGCGACAGAAGGGCAAACCCTGAGCGATGATGTTGATGCTAAATATCTTGAGTACTTTCTGAGGGGGTAACGGTTCCGTGGGAACGTCCTTGGGGTCTGCCAGGTCGAGTGGCTTGCTCTCCAGCGGGACATGCAAAGTCTTCTCTTTCCCACAGGCAACATTTGGCATCTTTTTCCGAGCACCAGATGACGAGAAACGGGGAATAGGGCAATGCCTCAGCATTGCAAAAAAGGTCTAATGGATCATATCCCAGAAGGAGCTTCGAAAGCTGGCCGACTACTGTCGCAAGCAGATAAATTTTCTTGAATGTAGTATCTTACTTGTGTGGACGTATCAACACTGCGCTCGCTGAGCCTCTGCACCTACCTACTCAGGACTCATCTCCCTGCTGACTGGCACCCTTTAATATATCTCTGGGGTGTGAGGTCACTGTTGCGCCAAAGCCAGGCGGAGCAGCTGCTGTGAGGGCCTGAAAAGAGGATGGACCAACTCAGCCTCTCCCCTCTCAGACAGGCTCTGTGGAATCTGCTCTCATGACCCCTCGGTGGTGGAATGTGTACCAGTCGTCCGACGCAGCACACGTGTCCAGGGAGCTTCCTCATTGTGGTCATTCTCTGACCTCCCTCTGGTCCTCCCAACTTAGTGGCCTACATCATCACTGAGCCCAGTTAACTTTACCCCATGAAAACTGTCAGCATACAACACAACAACAGATTACTATATCCTTGTCTAAATCACATTTGTCAACGTAAGTGTTGAAGCTAGGTTTTGTTATATGCTAACCTTCTCTGACTCTTCCACGAACCAAGGTGTTCAGGAACGTCAACAACTATGTCTATGTCAGCAAAGAGGCTGAGGATATTTCAGGAGACGATCACACAGTAGTTCAATGTTAGCATGTATGACACACACACTTAAACAGGGATTCACTTGACAAAGTGGCAAGAGGGATGGGTTTTTTAAGTCTATTAAAGTGTCTTCAGATGCAGCTACAAAGAGAGAAGCAGCAGCAGGATGTCTGTCTTTTTCAATCAAACCTTGCTACGCAACAAGGCACTAAGGTCAGATGTGTGAAGGTGCGTAGGCACAATAAGTAGTGCAACAGCAGGGAGTTGAGTAAAGTTATATATGGTGTTTATGCTGATTCCCACAGAAAATTAATATGCAGCAGAAAACAGCTGACAATCAGTGCTGAATATGTATAAATCTACAGATTGAGTGAGTGGGAAGAGTCAACCTTCCCTGTGTGCATTTAAATGTCTGGACACATGGTAACAGACAGACCTACAGGGCTTAACCTCTCTTCTATTCTCACATCCACCATTGTTTGAGGAGGATTACATTGCCAGAACATCTATCAGAGTAGACTGAGGGCCCTAACACACCAGGCCGACAGTCGGCCGTTGGACGCCATTGAGTGTTTGTGGCTGACCAACGGCCATAGTTTTTACAGTATGTTCAGCACAATTGGAGCAAGTTGGCGCCTTATCGGCAGCTGGTCCGCCAATTGAGAATGTTGAACTAACAGCAGAGGCTGTCAGTTAGAGAGAGCTCTCTGACTGAACATTCGGCCTACTACATTAGTGATTTCACCCATTTAGTACAGTTTTTCCTTATTTTACTTTTCCACTTCTTCAAAGGCAAAACACCACATTTTGACAATAGCAGGGCCAAGCAAGGCAAAACCTTAGATTACTAGTTACAACTTTTAAATCTCACACATCCAGAATTTGTTTCCAATCATTTAATGAGACTAAACAGATTCGTGGTGGTGAATAAATTGTGTGAAATAGTCTTTTACGGATGTTTTTTTGGATTCTAAAAAGGTACAGTCACATTATATTTCTGTTCAACAAAACTGCCTCACTCTCAGCCCCGAAAAAAGACATGATGCCATGGCTCCGATGCACGTAATAGATAAATATTGATCAGACCAATTGCAAACTATAGAGTGTATGAGAGCGGCGCTACAGTTTGTAGTCTTGTAGTGTGATAATGTAATAAAATGTGGTGATAAACACACTAGAAAAACAACATCTCCATTTACAAACACAGCTGCATCAGCGTTTCTATTGGTTCAACGAGAAAATCTACTTAGCCCAAGTTAAACAAAGGTTAACTGACCTACGAGACCACCGGAGACAGCTGGAAATTGCAACAAAGATAGGAAACGCATGCTTGAATTTGTCCATTGTGCGGGGCTTCAACAGAAGTAAATGGGAGACAGAGTGAGTATTCGTGGGATGGAAATGTAATATGACCGTACCTTAACACAGGTATAGAATATGTTAATTTCTTTTGATCAGGTGGCCTTTGTTGGCACTATGTCTTTAGGTTTAGCTTGGTGTGTCATGGCCCTAACGCACCTCTGTCCTCCAAGGCAATGAATAGATAAGACTGTCTTTGAAATGTACACTGACAAAGACAGAGCAAAAACTAAATAAGCTAAAAAGTCAATCATTCCAACTGTATTTCCATACAGTTGGAATGATTGGCTAATATAATCATTTCAATTTCCCTTTCTCTTTCAGCTTACAAACCATGATTGACAATAGACCACATGCAACATGAAATGACCAATGAGGCACCTGTGAATGGCTGCTTGTTTTTGACATGCCCCAGGCCTTGTAGAGGTTACTTGAGCTTTCGGACTAATCTTAGGCCATAAAGCTATGTGACAGACACACCGTTCCAGTCTGCGATTACATGATCAGCCCAAAGTAACTCGTTAAATACCAAGCCATGCCAGCATATTTACCCTTGGATCCTCTGCAATGTTTGTCCCCAATGCTTAGAGGAACATTTTCCTTTAAACATGATCTATTATGCCATTTTCCATCAAATGACCCAGGAAATAACATGTAAAGGAACTTCAAAAATGTTTTGATTGTATTTCTGTTTGCTTTCCCATGACCAAGAAACCCAAAACAAAACTTAAGAGAGATTCCTCTGGTGGAAAAAGGGGATGAAGTTGCTTGAGTTCTTGAAAAAGTTCCCACAATCTGGTGTTCTAATTTTGTGGAGTAGAAAAGCAGCTAGTATACTCCTATGACAATTTTGAAACTGTGTTGTGAGTATTTTAATAGATTCGGAGTATGAAGCTACAAAGGTAGATAGAAACATGCAGCCCCATTGAGCTTTACAGTAATCAAAGACGTAGAGGATCAATGCCAGGAATAAAACCACTGATTACAAACAAACTCATAACTTTCCCATAAAGTACACTAACAAAGCTGATAAAGGGGCAAATGTCTGCTGTCTGTTTGTGCTTTCTTTTAATACTGTGTGCCAGTATAACTGCCTGGTCATTGAGTTTGCAATCCCTGATAAGACATCGCCAAGACTGCTGGAGTGTCGGAAGTCAAGAATGTTTGGCTTCTAGTAACTCAGTACACTTAATAATCAATCCAAGCTTTTCAGGGTGCAGATGAAGGCCCTGTGAGAGGGGGACAATGTCGGCCTTGCCTGTGCAGTATAAAGTTATTAACACTGAATCTCAAAATCAAGAAAAAAGCAACAAAGCCATCATGGTAACGAATGCTGCAAAACAAACCTGTAAGGAGCAATTTTTGTTCAGGCATCAAATCAGAAAAACATATGAGGGAACCACCTCCTCTCCAATCCACTGAAAAATGGACAAAACATAGCATTTAGATTAAAATGACAAGTACAGTCGAGACTAATGTGTTTGCATACCGGTACAATAATGTTGCTTCTCATGATAATTTATTATATCAGAATATCAAGTAAATGTTTGCAGTTAAAACAGTTTTCCACAGGCTATAAAAACGGACAAAACACAGCAAGTTTCTACTTTTTAGTAGCATCAATAAATTGTACACTTGCATATTAACTGCACTGAAATTCTTCCATGCTATTCCTGCTGGTTCACTCATACCCCATCACTGCAGCTCTGGAGAGCATGAGGTGACTTTGTGAAAAGAAAATATTTTCAATAACAAAGAGGAAATATCATAAATAGAATATATTCCTACTGCGCCCCAATGGCAGGCAGTGATCAGCAGTGATAATTGTTCTGCAATTATAATGAGTAATGCAGTGTATCACCCAACACGCAGCAGGGCATGGTTTGTTACATTTAAACATCCATATAGTAGATGTGTAAAGTGAAGGCTTCTAGTGCAAATATTGTGGAAAATTCATCATTATCATCCTATTCACCCCCACACTGTCTCTACATCAGCAAGCAATGACGGCACAACCTCTGCCAAACACCAGAGGCATCACTAGAGAAAAACAAACACAGGAACGCTCACTTGCTTTCACACACTGCTGGACAGTGTCCATGTGAGACAGGTTATAGTTCATTACTAGGTAAAGCCTGTGGTGCAGTCGGAGCACAGCTGCAACAAGCACCCACAACCTGCGAGTCGTGGATTATTGTATGTACATGACTTTCAAACCACTGCCTCCCTCTGGTGTCAAAGACTGGGACAACAATGCTGCACCGCAAAATCCCCCAATACAACAATATCCCATCAAAGGCAGGTTTTTACAAGACACTTCAAGAATCAACTATGGTAACAACATAATCCCTAAAATATATTAATTGACTGTGCTTGGGACCTTATGAATAACACAACCAAGAACATTAAGTCTGTAATGAAAATGAGCTATAATAGAGCTGCACAATGCAATAAACCCAATCACAATTTTAGCATCCACAACTAAACTTGATCAGCTACTTAACAAGCATTAACCAGGCTCCCAAACATGATTGCCACTGCAGAAAACCTGCAGATAGCCTGCAAGTATAATGTAACTGTATGCTCTATGGAAGGGCAAATCCTTTTGGTCCATGTTTCTTTGTCGTTACCTTCCAATACAGAAAAGGGTGCTGACAAAAAAACACGCCGAGTTTGCAAGAGTGGTGGGAATACACACACACACACACATTTAACAACAGAACAGCTCTCTCTTTTACCACACATGCAGATTCTCGCTAATTTGGAGACCTGGTTCGTTTTTGAAGTATTTTTTGGAGCAAAACCTACCCAAGGCTAAACGACTGGTAATTTTCACATCAATTAGCACAACACTTGGATTTAAACAAAGAGCTGGTTAAAAACAACATCCTGTCTCAGCACCCAGGCAGCACAGAAGACAATCAGCAGCTGTGTCTGCAACATGATTGGACGACCCATGAAATGCAAGTCTTGAAATTTATTGCATTACCCTTGACTTTTTTTTTGTTGCGTGTGATTTAATGTCTTAATAATTTCAATTAAACTTAACTTTTTTAAAATGAGACAGATGAGCAATTGTGATTAATAATCATCGCCTTAAAAAGCAAAGGAGATTTTCACTTTGGCCATAATTTTGCAGCCTTAACAAACATAGAAAACACGACAGGCTGAACAATGATCAATTCAACAGGCCTGTGGAAGTGTATGAGTATATAATGAGGGCTTCCTTGAAAATAAATTGTCGTCAATATATATTGGTAGTGACTCAAACTAGTTGCTTTCATGTGGGAGGATGAGAACACTGGTCCTTTGTGGCTCATCTCTGCCTGTGTGACAAGGCCAGTGTGTGGGAGACGCCACCTACAATGAGCAGGCTGCCTTTTCTTTAGAAAAACATTTAATTAGTGGCAATGAACGGAAGGAAAAGTGGACCACTGAATGTACCTCAAATTGTCCAAGTTTGCTACAGTCAAAAGAGGTGGAGTTCAGAGGCATATTGCTCAATGCCATGAAACTGAATATTATTTCAACCTTGAACAAGTCACAGTGTCCCCAAAGCCATTAAACCCACAAGCACTAGAATGAGCGGCTGTCCTCTCTCTTTAAAATGTCCTTCCATCACTATTCACAAACTAAAGGCCATTTTCATGTGGGCCTTTGGAAAGATATGGTCAGCTTTGAAAATCTGATAAGACAGGGCCAAAAGAGGAGAAGGAACAAGGACATCTGAGCAACTACGAATGATACAAACAGATTAGAGTTAAATAGATATTTTTACTTCACATTCAGTGATGCTCAGATGTAGAGATGTAACATTCTGTCCACCTAACTACCCAGATGGCTGAGGTGTGAGGCTGAAAAGATACAGCAATTTGTTTTTTTACTCAAGACAAAATGTACATAACATATCAGACACCCCACCTCACAATATTAATATAGTTCTATCTTCTTTTAATTCAGATAATTCAAAGCTTTAATCAGCCAGTGTTGATGTCAATGCACTCTGCCCTCTTCGTGCCCTCCCACTTTGCCTTATCATAGCTCTGCAGATCCATTTGCCACCAAAGGTCTCGGAGTCATTCTAAGACATCTAATCCTGTACGATCACATAATGCCTTAGTCATTAGTTATGAGTGATATGTTAAAATTAATTCTGAGATGGACAGCCAGCCATATACTGTAGGGAGCCTTAAATGGGCACAATGTGTTCCTGTTTATTCTTATCACATATTTAAAATTGTTTGGAAAGGGTGTCTACTGCTCTCTCCCGTGCCGTGTAGTACAATCGGTCATCCTTAATTTCAGATTTAAAAGCTGTTAAAGTAGAACAGTAAGACGCATTCAATTTCTACACTTGGACAAAATAGCAAACTGCACCTGAAAAACAACAACATCTGCCACCTCTGATTGTGCACCATTAATGCAGAGTTATGGAAATGGAGAATATTGGAACAATTCCTAATTTTTCTACAGTCCAACAAATGAAAAGTAGCTTAAATGTTAGTTTCAAGCTTGCCTGCCATTTTGTCTGTGAAGCTGAGCAGTATAAAGGGTTTCAAACCCAAGTAGTTACAGTAGCAGTAAATGTACATTCGCAATTCCTGTGGTTTCTCACTGAGCTTCTGTTTTAATGGCCAATTTCAAACTTTAGATACTGTACACCACATTTTCCCCACTGAACATTCAATCACAGTATGTGATTTAAATATTTAATATTTAAAATGTAACAAGAATTGTTTCTAATTTTTAAAATTGAAGAATTGAAGTGGAAGTAATTTTTAATAGGTGTGGGATTATTAATAATTTTCAGTAAACATGTACTTGACTCTTCAGATCATTTTGTTATAACCTTTAACACCTTCCTTAAACAACCTTAAACATTTTTTCCCACCAGCTAATAAGTTAATAAACTGCCTTCCCAGGGACTAATGTATATGGCACAGTATGCAGATATCAACACCTGCTTCAGCCCAACAGCTACAAGCCTGATGTTAACCCAACACCATATATCCTGTCTTTCAACACGTGAAAGCATGCGATACTTGCCCTTTTTGGAACCTTTGAACAGAACTGTATCTGCTCAGAATGTGAATCTGAATGAGGTTTTGACTCAACTCGGAAATGTCTTTGCACATTAGGCCTGCAGGGATGTTGATGCACGGCTTAAATATTGATTCATGAAGCTCTTTAAGAATTTAAAAGGGTTAAATTATGAACATGACCCCGAGTTTTACCCGGTTGGCACAGGGTCAAAAGACAAGAGTGTCAAGTAAGAAGAGGAGATGAAGCGTCTAATTCTGGTTACCTGAGTCTACAGCACCTGGAGCCTGGGAACACAATCTGTCCTCACCAGGGACACGCTAAGACATGCACAGAAAGCTGATAATCATCATATGATTATACGTTTTTAAACTTCTGCTTCTACTTTAAACCTTTACACATGTAGTTCTTTGTGTTTGTACCCTTCTGCCACACATACAGTGCACGCACACATCACCTAACCCCACATGTGCCGACACATTATTGGGGTTTTCTATGCTTGAAAATGTGTGTTACAATCTCCTATATGGTTTAAGTGGCTAGAAAAACAAAATTCGAATTTGTAGGACACAACAACATTCCCAAAGGTAGCTACAGTACATAAGAGTACAATTTTCCACCATCACTCTCATTTAGAAGTCACCATCTACACTGGTATATTACACCTAAAACACAGTGAGTGAAATGTAATTCTGAGAAATTATTTACATAGGTTTCATTATCCTAAGTTTCACATTTCTCACTTGAACTGTCAATAAATGTCGATCTACTCTTTGTACACCACTCCTAATTCCAAGCATACAAGACCCACAGCTGAACAAAATGTGTACATTCAACATCAAAGCCAGATGGCCCACTGTAGTGACTAAGACCCTGACAAAACTATCTGACAGCTGTGTCAGATGGTGAGAGGCACACAGGAGTAAATTCAGACTGAACTGCTATATTTAGGCCAATATAAGCAAGGGCAATATCTCCATCAAAGGCTCAGACACACATGACATGACATGCAGTTGTCATGTCACTCTTTACTGAGACCACAGGTATAACATAATACAGGAAACACAGGCACATGCTCTTTAAGAGCAATAATTATACTTCATGGCTGTGCAGCTTCCTATTGTCAGAAGGGTTTGGAGAGAGCAGCATACTGACTGGTCATGAGACTACACTGCTGACAACTAATCTGTTCCAGCTTTAGTCATTACTGTCTGTAGAGATGGGTGTATTATCTCTGCTGACTCCTCTATGTTGCCTCTGGTGTATTAAGGAGAGTGCACAATACGATACAACAGAATAAAACATTGCTCACGTAAATATTGCTAAAACACAATGCAAATATCTACCTCTAATATTACTTTGGAAAAGAAAACTATAATGTGGATAAAGGTCAAAATTAAAAAACCAATACTGGATTAAGAAGTGCCGATGCTGCTACAGATTTTGATTTATATAAATAACACAAATGCACAATATAGGCAGTAGTTTAATTGAAACAAAAACATTGTACTGGTGGGAGGGTTGTTATTCTTAACAGACTCACGCCACCATCTGCTGAAGTGATCCTGATACTCCAACAACTCATGTGGCTTTTACAAACAATGGAGTCTGCAGGACAAACTGTGTCATGATGGCACTGAAAAATTACCCCCAGTAATTTCTAAAGCTTTTAAAGCCTTTTTTTGGCCTAAATACATACAAATATGATATATTAGCAATAAGCCAGTATTTAGGGCTCCAGCCAGCTCTGTGATTTATTGGTTTGCCCTTGTCAAAATCAATGTCAGTTCATTGCAAACACAATGCAAATTATGAATATCATCCCTAGCTTCTAGAAAATGTCTTGGCCAACTCTACTTCCTCCTTTTAAATGCAGGTGTTGTGAAGGCCACTGAAACACACTCAACATACAGTCATGCCATCAGCCATCACTGAAACAAGACACCAGCATTGACATCCAAACACTGGTGCTGTGCCACATCAGAGCCTTTTGAACCCGAGCACATTAATTCTGTTACTAAGGAAAGATCTGACAATCGGTTACACGCGTCTTTTGAACATCGAGCACTACTCCGTTTCACTCATCATGTCAGCGATCAATCAATGAGGCATGAATGTGCTTGGGGTTTTAACATTTCCTAAAACAGGCTTATTCTACACATGAATGCAGTATTTACAGGAATACAGCATGTGACCATGCATTGCTGCTGTTTTATTGACACTTTGGGGTATATTATTTCCATTTTATTCTTGTATTATTTTAACTGATTTTTATTTCATTGCAGTTTTGTTTTGCAGTTATGTTTTTGTTTCTGTTTCTAAAGCACTTTGTAACTTTGTTTTGAAAAGTGCTGTGTAAATAAAGTTTATTATTATTAGTTATTACTGGAGATCTGGTGCATCCTCTATGTGTTTGCTTGAGTTTTGGTGTGATGTGCTTTATATATCATCTTCCCATCCATTGGAGGAAAACCGTGTCAGTCCACAGTGAGCTGCTTTGACAGCTTCAATGCTACTTGGAAGATTAGATTCTACTAGTCCTAGTCTCTCATGCAGTAGCATTGAGTCACAGTTGAAGGCATGTTGGAAAAACCCAGAAGGTCATTTAAGAACACTTGCCATTGATCTGAAGGTATTTCCAGAATCCTCAAAGACTCTTCTAACCATCTAGATGAAAAAATATTCTGTCGCTGCACAGTAAAAAAAAAAAAAAAAAAACTTTGTTTTTTACTTGTTTCTCAAGATGCAACTCTAATTCCTTTGCATATAACCACTGGCTACCATCGTTATTTGAATTTTTAACATGTAGCGTACGGATGGGGCTAAGATTGTAAAAGTCATTGGAGCTTTACAGTTGCAATCAGACACTATTCTTCCAAAAGATATTTCCTCGTTTGGGAGTTTAATGATGGTGGAGAGTGCTGTCTAACATGTCCATAATCTCCCATAGGTGTTCAGCTGGGTTTAAATCTGGCGACTATGAAGATCACAGCATATGATTCCCATCATTTACACTTATTCAACCATTTAGTAAAACCTCAAGATAAAGGAAGGATAAAAATGTTTCATAAAAAGATAAAGTTGATCACTCAGAATAACTTTGTACTGATGAGCAACAAGTTGATCCAAACCATGCACCCCTCCCATATAGCAGCATCTACATTCGTCATGTTTTCACTTGCCTTCAGGTGAGGGAGAGTGTCAACATTAACGCGTCACTTCCACAAACTTCGCCTCTTGTACACAAGACTTACCAAGGAATTATACATTTTGTAATCGTCAACATTCACAGGACCAAGTAGCAATGTGAATAAATACATCAGGACTGGTTACGTCATTCAATATATATATATATTTCACCCTTTCCCCCAGTCGTAAACTCTCCCCAGCCCAGGCCTATGTTTAAACCAAAGTCACAATGCTGTCGTCTCTGCTGACCCTCGCTCACATCCACTCATTACTTCAGGTTTGTCCAATTTAATCCTAATTAGTCACCTGTATGTGCTGTTTCAAACATATAATGTAGTTTTAATATCCTAATCTTTCCACTAGGAAGATGTGGTCACTACCTGTTTAAAGGGTACATTGTATGCCTGTGCAGTGCAGTAACACAGTTATGCCAAAAGAGGGAGCTGCTGTTTTAAATATGAACTATGTACTGTGGGGAGTTTTCACAGCAGTGATGTGATAACACTGTCTGTGAGCAACTTCCTCTGAAACTGCTGTGCCTACTGCAGAAGCATCTTAAAGGGTCAGTTCCCCCAAATAACATTTTCTCACTAACTAGCGGCGATCTAGCCATGCAAATGGCTTATGTTTTATTTGCACGTTTTACGTTGCACGTCTTGAGATATGGGTCTTTCTAAGTTATCTACCTTCACCCCAATACAATAGAGGTGAATGGAGTTTTGTTTGTGGTGCCCACAGTATTGAAAAACGACATTTAGAAACTTCAGCTGCAAATTCTCTTCCACCTTGTCCCTGTTAACTCACAGAACTCACTGTGAACTGTTTACATAGAGACTACTTCTTCAGTAGAAGGTACAGTAGTTCCAATGGAAACTGTTCAACAAACAACAGCTGTGCTTACCTTCTTGTTGGAAGAGCTTTGGTGTGTACAACCCGAGTCCAGGTTGTTATTGGGGGCAGAAACATTGTTCCTGAGAGAGGGAGACCGCAGCCCTTCCTCCTCCTCTTCCTCCTCCCTCCCACTCTCCGCAGAATGTTCAAAGTCATCGCTGTCTTGGTCCATCTCTTCCTCGTCCTCATCCTCCTCCTCTTCCTCCTCGCCCTCTTCCCTCTCCTCCTCCTCCCTTCCCTGCTCCTCCCCTCCCTCTGTCCTCTCCTCCGCCTCCTCCTCCTCTTGGTGACTGCTGCTGTTGTTGTTCTCCTCCTCTTCCTCCTCCTCCTCGTCCTCTTCGCCCAGCGGCTGGCCTCGCAGCCGCCTCTGCTCTGCCCCCCACATCCATCGAGCTCCTTTCTCTCCGCCGTTCACTTCGTTTGGAGGGCCCTCTTCGTCTTCTTCCCCTTCCTCATCTCCCCGAGGGCCGTTGCTGGCTCCTGATTCACTTGCCGCCCATGGTTGTTCTCTCTCGCCATCAACCTGCGACGCCTCAGGCTGTGAAGAGCCACACAAAAAACACAATGCCTCAGAGGAAAGGTCTGATGAAAAATTCAATCTGTTGCACTTATACTTTCCTAAAAGTTTCTACTTGATTATCACAGTGCAGGTCTGAAGCACATTTCCACAATTATATGACTTGATTTATGCATCTTCACACTTCAGCTTACAACGCGCTAATCCAATTTACACCTATAGGTTTATATTTCAAATCCTTCAATGTGACTACAATATCATTTGTTGAATGTCAGTTGGCCTTACCCTCTGCTGTAGCTGCTCTTCCTCCTCTACTACCCGGTTCATGTGCTCATCCTCATCACCCTCCTCTGCCGCCTGCTGAGGTGCCCGGGCCGTGGAGGAGGCGTTACCTCGCACTGCCGGACCCCCCGGCCCCCGGCTCCGCCTGCTGCTGCTGCCCCCCGACAGCAGATCCTGGTTCATTTCCAAAAGCCAGCTTGCTACCTCCTGGACCTTCGCTAGGCTGTCTGAGGAGGAGAAGGGCTTGGCATTCTGCAAAAAGAGACACACAAAAAAAGGACAAAAGACAACATATCAACATATGTTAATTGTTTTCTTCTGTCCGCACTCTTGTGATTCTGAGGCAAAAATCAAACAACAGCTGAAGAGAACGAATAAGACTCCAAAAACCCATGCTCAATTGCTTATTTCCTCCAAAATAAAAGTGTGAATACCCCTAATTCTATTCTTGCCTCTGAATTAAAATAATTAAACATTTGCTCCTGGAGCGACATTACTGTTGCTCAGCAGCAGACAAGGAAAAAAAAAAAAAAAAAAAGGTAGGAGTGATTGTGTTTGGCTTCAGATCACACAGCGTTGGATGGGCAGAGAAGCCTTGAGAGCTACGAGTGTTCCAGCTTCCAACAAAGCCAATAAACAAAGTCCAATCTGTCAAATACAAAAGCAAAACATGGCTTAAATGTACCAGAAGTTAGTCCAACAATTGTCTTTAAGGTGTGTGTAGTCTACAAGCTTGGAAAAAATGAAACCGCTGTGTTGCTGCTATGCATTCACCAGTTTATGATGGCAAACCTACTGAATAAACACACATCGCTTGCTTCTGAAATGTCTCAAACTATGTGTACATTTGAAGGATTGGCACCAGCCCTTAATCTACAATGAGACAGCTTCTCCCTCTGAAGCTGTGTCACAGACGCAGCGATGCAGGCAAGAATCCAACTCAGGCACCTGACTGCACATATGATGCTGCAACGCATTACTATGTAGTTAATCCATTGACAGGTAACTGACAAAGATTGACCAAGAGGTGAGGAAAGGAGAATAAAGTGCAGACATCAGCCATGATACTCGAGAAGATTTGCCCCCAGTGTTACATTCACTGCAACAACTAGGGACGCACTGATTCTGCTTTTTCTCTCCAGATATCAATTCGGATACCTAAACTCAGGGTATTGTGTGGTAACATGAGGCTACAACAACTCCTGTAAACATAACCTCTTAAATGTGAGTGGAGATGTTCATACAGTAAACTTTCATTCAGACTTGTGCAAATTTTATAAAACTGTTTAAACAATCTATAAAATTGTGTTATATATATTGAAAGAGATTAAGAAACAGTATTTATTGTGGTTTGGGCACATCTGGCCAATTCCAGAGTCATTCAATAAGATCTATCAGATTGTTGTGTCACAATAGACAGTCAACAGGCCTTTACTAAACAACAACGAGACACTATTCGAACAATTACAGGCCAGCAGACTAACTGATCTTCATTTTAAAATCCCAAACATTTAATTTAGACATTTACTGACTATAGTTAACTTATGTTTAGTATTTTGGTGACAACATTGTCCACTGGGACATTATCACAGTTGTTGAAAGCTAATGTCATTAGAACCAACAACAAGGGCTCCCACATAAAAGACCCTGTAAAAGTCTTCATGCCTCATGTCCAAGTGCTGCTCATGTTCTTTTACAAATTGGACTCCATTCCAAAATCTTATATTTTTCTATATTTCTAGTAGCTAATTAAAAAATGAACATGTTGTTCTACTGGGAGCAGGCATTCCTTACATCTTGTTGTATTCCATTACACCCTCCAAAATCTGCTGTTGCCTCCTCTTAACATATGAATTGTGGATAGGTCTCCCACCCGTGCAAACCTCTCTACAGGGTCACAGGGCAGATTGAAAGATCAAATGGTATTACAAATGGAATTTTCCTTATTTGTATTAAGGGTCTAAGGTGTTGTACGATTTGTGATATGGGGCTATATAAATATAACTGACTTGACTCATTCAGACATCTGGCAAAGCCACCAAACAGGAAACAAAATCTCAGTCGTCACTACCAATCCATCTGGATTTAACACAGTTACAAAGCCACACAGACACAAGATGTCACTGAATTGACTAAATTGTTGCATCTAAGGTCCGATCATAGTCTGTTTATTTGGTTACAAAATTGTAAAAAGTTGACACGCACTCTGCTAATTCTCAAGTATGATCTGACTAAAACCCATTTCTTTCAAAGAAACTACTCGCACATCCTATCCAAAGATGGTCCATGTTTTTAGGGAGTGTATTAGATTTGCAAGTCATGTTTCCATTTTTTCCACAGGCAGTATCTTGGAATGCAAGTGCCAAACATTCACTAGCAGCTCTCAGTGTTTTTCTAAACAAAAACTGGCTTTTGGAGGACAACATCTTGTATGCAACATAGTGTTGAATGTCCACTGAGTCAAGTTTTCAGTTAATCAGAGTCAAAATATTATGTGATTAAATGTTGTAAAACTATTTATAGGCATTGGCTCTTTGCTTTAGTCTTTAGTAACATTTAGACATATACATTCTGAAACCAAGGCACAAGCTCGGACATACACCACTCAAAGTACTTAAGAGCGAATCAAGTTAATGCACAAATTTTATTCTACCGACTCAACATTTAAGTGGCAAGAAAGGCTTATGTGAAAAAAGGTAAGTGGGATGTGTGACTCATGGATTTGTCGGGTCCAAGTGGTAGTGGGCAGAGTAGGTAGCATGCAAAGCAGCTCCATCCTTAAGGCTTTGTAGTACTTCCACCAATACATGTGAAGCTGCAAGAGCACCAACTGTGCTTACATAAGCAGTGGCGGTGACATTTTGTAAGACCAGATAAATAACAGATATTCTGCAAGTCATAAAAGAAGTATGTCAACTACAGTGTATTAAAAGAGGCAGTTAAAACATCATTATAGTTGAAGACACATTTCCTCCCCGTCACATACTCGTATATTGTGATTTAAGGCCATATGATGGTCGTAGTCCAGAATAAATAAAAAAGGGGTGTAAAACAGCTGTTATATTGTGAAAAACACAGAGCAAGGAAATTTGGCACACATTTTTCAGTCTAAAACTTAATTAGTAAACAATAATTTCTGGTTTTAAGCTTTTATTCTCTTGATTTATTTACTTGACTAGTTACATTTGGCCATTCACTATCAGGCACACAAGGTCAGAGGTTCACTACTGGTGACTCACACACATTACTGACTGAGAAGAAGTTTATTTTTGTCTGTTGAACTGAACATAATCTTAGCTAATGTAGCTTTAAAAAGGTGCCCAATGGGCCTTTTAAATGCCCACATGAGGTCTCTAGCCAATCTTGACTGTGACAAATTAAGGATCAGCTATGCAGACTGCAGTTCCAAATCTCCGCAACACACTACACTACAAAATATTTTCGGGAGGCTCACATACTTTATCTGTCTCACTAAAAATCAATTGCTTTGACCTTGAAGAAAGAGTCACTGGTCCTTTTGTAAGGCTTCTTCCCTGTCTTTGATGTATGGTCCCGGTGTTGTGGTGGGAAGCATTAGACCTATCTCAGATTACACAGCCCCCCTCGGGACTGCCAGTTCATTGCTGTGAGCTCAGAAGAGGAAGGCTATGAATAGCTAAAAGTTGCCCCCACCTTTTACCGGAACGACTGAGGTTCCCGTAATTAGGTTCCTAAACACAGCATGAAATTAGTTTGTTATTGTTGTTCAGTCAACTGTGAGCGGTGAAAACAGGATAAGAGAGATTGACGCACAATAAAAACGCGTTGCTGATGAAACAGGACAAATGTAACCGAGTTTTGATTCGGTTATTGGCCAACAGCTTTAGTGTTTTTGTTCAAATATAGCCGAAAAACGTACTTCCTAAACACATTGTAATCATTCACCCTTCAATCGGATAGTTCCTTGACTCAAATGCCCCTTTAAATGGAAAGCAGAAAATTGTTTTACAATAGCAGCTTGTACAATTATGAAAACTGTTCTTCTGTTGAAGCTTATGAAGTGGTTGAATTGGTGTTTTGGGGCAGCTAACACATGCACACATGAAACTCCAGCCAAACTTGTAGTGTACAAAGACTTGGCACTTTTAGTATTGCATACACAAGTTTCATTCATCAGTCTCTATTCTTAGTTCTGCAAGAGCTATGAAGTAGACAAAAATAGCCTTGGGAAGCTGGGGATTGCAGGTGTGTGAATTTGTGTCTCTTGAAGCAAACGGGTGACACAGATGCCCAGGAGATAGAGAGCCTCTGAGAGCAAACACAGAAAATTAGGTCAGAGATTTTTTTCCAAGTTATTGGATCGTGATCACAAAGACACATACTTGGTTTAGAGTCAAACACACAACTTAAGTCGTTCGTTTTAATAGTTTAACTTCTTCTACTGATCATGTTATCTTGGTTGCCAGTAAACTAACATGTCAAAATAGACAATAATTAAAGCTTCTCTAATCAATATTTTATATTAACAATGATTCAAATAACTATGTGTAATGTGAAAGGGGTCACTGTTAGTAACAAACCCATGGAGAATTATCACTAACTCCTGCAGCTCCTCAGCTCTATGAAGCATTTCAGCATCTTTCAGCTCATTGTTTTTGTTTTCCAGTCCGCAAACTCCGCTCTTATCAATCTCGTTTTTAGACACAACAGGCAGCTATTTCTTTTTTAGCAAAAAAGCTCTGAAAAACCCACCGTATGCTACCTGCCCAACACCAAACAAGAGACCGAAAAGATTAGCCTACCTGGTGAACATAGAACATAGTTAGCAGCTAAAAAGCAAGATATTTCCCTCAGGAGTTGGTGGAGACCAAAACAGAGCTAAAAAGTGAATGAATATTGGACTCCAAATGAATGTTAATATTGTTCTGTTTGCTAACATGTTAGCAATGCCATTTATAAAGGTGCCATCTATGTCAATTATATCCACTGCCCCCAAGTGGCAAAACTATTTGAATTAATACAGTTTTAACAAACAACATCAACAAAGTTTCACTTCTTTCAAAGTTTTTCTGCAACTGAAATAAATGAAAGCGCATCCTCCTGTTGGGCTGTGCTCCTTTGGCTAGCCAGTTTGTGGCATGCCAACTTGGACAGAATCTCTTTAATTGTGCCCTTAAGCATGTTATTATACATGCTTCGTGGCCAAAACATTTCCCCTTTTCTTAGTATAATAAGATGCATATAGACCAGCCTTTAATAAAGTGTGCCCAGCAGTCTGGCAGTGCAACATACATCCAGAGAGTCCCTGGTGTAGCTGCTGATGGGGAGGGGTTGGGATTTCTTTAGTGGGTGGTGCCAAGTTGGCACTTCACAGATAAAGCCACAGCTGTGGCACACAGACATTACTTTAGCCTTGTGTAGAGACTCAACATGGGGCACTTCAGCAAGAGTGTGCTTCTCTTGGGTGGATTTAGACAGAGTTGTCTACATGCTGTGATGGGTGGGCAACAGGTATGTATTAACTTTCTATGGACAGCATCAAAGCAGCGGCTAACCTGCCCACCTCACCACACCACATGGCTGACAAATTTGTTTCCTACCGCTGTAGAACAAAACCAAAACTGTTTATACAACAGTTTAATGTTCTTTGCTGAAACTGCTACAGAATTCAATCACTGCTAATTCAAACTGAACCCAAAGGCAGTCTGAGATACAATCTCATCATGGCTGTAATATTTTGTGTTCGTAAACCATTTGAAGGCGTGTAAATTTGTTTTTGCTAAATCATTTCTAGGGGTGTTCCATTGAAAGGGGTCAATATAGGCATTTTAATAATTAGGTATCAGACGCAAGGCCTGATCTATTGACAGTCCAACCTCTTGCACTCTGGGTACACCAGATGCCAGAACAAATGCATTTGTAATTGTTTTCAACTGCAAAATGTCTCGTTAAGTACATATCTTAGTCACAATTCTTATAAAACATTATAACACTGACTTGGTTTATGTCAGATGTTTATGTTTATATATCCTTAGATTTTTTTTACCGATAATGGCATCAGTCTAAAGAATCCAGTAGTGGTCAGGCCGCAGAGGAGAGGCACTAATTTACAGCTGACAGAACTCCCTTTATCATGTCACATTAATCATGCCGTTTCCACGGCTTTAATTGGCTTCCAGTAAATAGCCGTTTTATTTAATTTGTTTGAGAAAGCAATGTTTGAAGGAAAAGAGAAAGGAGACTAAATTTCCTCTCCCATTAAAGAAGTTTGGTCAGATGTTTATGAAGACACTTGGGTACTTTAGTTTTGAAAGTGGTGCCTGAAGAGTGTAAGTCTAAGCAACAGAACAAACTTTCTGCGACATCTGTCACCACCACCGTTTCCAGTAAAGGGTCATTAAAGTATGGTTTAATGGGGTGTGAAGATTTTTTTTTCTTATTCCAGTAACTGAGGTAATACTGCACACTGAAATAATTTGGCCAAAAAACCACTGTTTTCTACTGACATATGCTTGTTTGTGAATCAGTGATGTCCGTGTTGGTGGTTGAATATCTAAAAAGTGGGGTATCTACAAAAATAACCATTTCAAATCATTCAAGTTCATAATTACTATGATTATAAGAAGATTATGTGTTGTTATGTGATGATGGGCTGCATAAACTGAGATCCTGGGGATGTGACAATAATTTCCAGCTTTGAAAAAGATGAAACCTGACTTAAAAAGAGGCTCAATCGTTTCAAGAATACTGGATACAGCTAAAACATAAACCCTGTTGAGAATGGGGAAAGAAAATTAGAGGACTGAGCTGAACACCCCCAAATGGCAGCAATAAATCACACCAATGTGACCTTAATAGAACGGTGGGAGAAAGCGGAGAAAATATTGGCTGTTCGCAAAGCACATAGTAACAGATATAGATTGAGCAGCGGATGTATAGTGGCTCCACTTAGATTTTCAAAGATTATCAGTGGGACATTAGTGAAGACTGGACAAACCAATATTAGTGTTTTAAAGCTGACAGACACATTCTGCTGTCTCATAACTGCCTCCTGAATAACTGCAACATGCGATACAAAAACTAATAATTGTTAATAAGGATTTTGACTTTTGCAATTATAAATTCTTTGAGCCAAGAAATGCAATTAGAACCGTTTCCAGGATTCCTACAAAGTCTAGAAATCCTATAAATACACTGCGTTTGTTGAAACCTTTATGTCTCCAATTCAATGCAGAAGCTATTAATCGATGGCTCTATTTAGAGCTGGTGCCCTGTGATGTCTCAGAGGAAGAAAGTGAAACCTCAATCCCTGAGCTGCTTGACAGAGGGACAACATTTTTCCACATTCACGTCTCAGTCTCATTCTGTGACAATACTTTCTCAGGAAAACTGAGAAATTCTGTTAACATGAAAGTGAAATTAAGGTTTTGTCTATAAGCGCCGTCTCTAAAACTGTCACTCATTATCTCTTTTTCATTTGAATTGTTGCCATGCAACAGCCCAAAACACCACAACATTTTCCTTTGTGGATTTCTATCATTACTCATGAGAGCATAAATCTTTTCAGAAACTAAAGAGAATCAATCTCCTCTACTGTGAGAATGGCCGGGTGCCAGAAGGACTTTGGAAGCGACTTAAAATCCCCAGTCAGTGCCGCCAACTATTAAAACAGTCATGTGCATAACAAACAATGAAACAGAGGGAACCGTAGAAGCTACAGCCATGAGACAGAAGCCTGTGTTAGAGCAAAGTCACACTCTGATTCACATACACTGGCACGTGCACACAAGCACTCACACACAATCTTGTTTGGCTTTTATTTGTTCCATTAGGAAACGCTTTTTCTCCAATTGATGAGGGGCAGCAATCACTGTTAACCACAGGCATTCTGAAGGCATCCATTTAAATTACTCTGCAAGCTGAAAGCAAGTCCACTGTTGTCAAGGCAGCAAGACAGCCATTAAATCACCTGGTTCCATTATAGAATCAATTACGGCGCTGCTCTCCCTGGTAGCACAGTTCTTATACATGAGAAATCGTTTCGGACAACCAAAGCAGATAAACAAGGACGCTGTACTTCACACGCGGTGCTTTCTGCAATATGCTGTAAGGCCCCATGTTTCCTGCATTGCACACGGGTGATAACACATAAGCATACAGCTGGCTGATCAGGAGGCGTGGAGACACAGATGTGGCTGTGTCAGTGGGAGCTGGTGCACTGTTACCTTTGGTTGAGGTGGGCAGCCAGTGGCCAGTCGCTGCAGCTGTTCTGAAGTATGGCTGGAGAAGAGATCTGAGCAGCAAGCTGTGCGGCCCAGTCTCTTCATCAGAGAGGAGATGATGCTGCAGCCACAGCCACACATCGACTTGCTCATTAGTAGCCTGACTGTTCTGGGGGTAAAAGAAGCGTGGAGAAAAAAAAAAAAAGAGACGAGCTGCGAGCTGCAGCCACTTCCTGGTCCTTGCTGAATTCCCTCAGTTGTCCTCACAGCTGATGCCTTTTCTGTAATGTATTCCACATGGTGTTGATCCACAGGTACTCTGTCACTGACATCAGCTTGGTTTTATCTACAGTCAACATAATACAGATGCAGACGCTCACCTTAATACACAGCGAGGGCACTTGAGTTGGGAAGTACAGTTTGTCGGTCCATTTCCCCCTTGATTGTTTCCCACTTACTCCACTCCCTATGCTGTACTTCTATCTCTGAACAGCACACTCCTCCTGCAGTAGCTCCCCCTTTTTGCCAAATGCACTCACATCCATAAAAACACCTTCTTCTGATATTGCAAATAATACTCAGGATGCAATGTCTGCCACTACTCCCCTCTGTCTCCCACAATATCCATCCGTTTCTTTCCACTCCCTCCACTGCCTTCGGCTGCTGTGCAATGAGGATGCTATCCCCGTCAACGCTGCTGCCACCACTGTACACCACCACCACCCCCACCAGCAGCAAACCACTCAGGCTGAGCTCCTCCAACTTGCCGATAAAAGTGCTTCCTCATATGACATTGGAGCTCCTGGTTGTTCCATTAATTGAGAAAGCAGAGGACAGAATATTACAAGAAATCCAAACCACTCTGCATGCACCAGAAGGACTGATAAGCAGGATACAGTCTGGATGCAGTGGGGGAGGGGTCCAGCGTAAGCATTTAGGAGACAATAACAGAGCAGACAGGACTATTATGGTAATAATCTGTCACTGCGGTCAAGATGCCGCTGATAACTGCTGTAATAATCAGTGAAATAAAAGACAGTTTCTCTAACTGATCAAGAAAAACTGAAAAGGAAAATGGTAAATAAACAGTGAAATATGCAGTTATTAAGCTCTATCACAGTAATTTACAGTTAAGCCTTTATTAGAGCAACTAGATAGAACGCAATATTATGATACAAACAGCCTGCATGTCTGTGATTAGTGCCAGTTCAAAGAACTGTAATAAAAGTGCATCCTTTTTAATTCCTTTATGTGTCAACATCTGTCCCAGCTTCAGTGAGACCGCATATTCACTGCTCACCTCATGACAGATGTTTAACCTGATGAGTGTAGTGACACGCAGGGTCGACATGAACATTATTCAGCACAGAAGCCACTAGTTACCAGAGCTGATGAAGCCGTGAGGCCAAGGCAAAGATAGGTTGACAAAAAACTGAGAGTGGGTCCTCTGTTAAAGGAATGGCAGCAGCTTGCTATTAATAGCACGCACACAATAAGCGTTACATGACTATTCAAAATCATTGTCTGCCATCACCACCAATATGAAGACAATGAAACTGGTGAACATGGTAAAGGCTATGCAGAGTCTTCAAAATACTAATACTAACCAACTAGAACAACTCCACTGCCAAGAAACAAATGCCTTTTTAAGAAAATATCACATAATAAACAGTGTATTGATTAGTAGGCACAAGAATCAACAACATCAAAATAAGATACTATATTAATACTTCCAGTGCTGATTCTATACGTACTGCAGTTTCTTAAAATAGGGCGATTCTGTAAAATTTTGATTTAAAGCTGAAACAGAGATTACCTGATTAGTTGATGAACAGAAAATTAATTGGCTGCTATTTTGTTTATCAATTTTTCATTATTTTTACTTGGAAAAATGATCCAACATTTCACAGTCCCAGCTTCTCAAATGTGATGATGTGATGGTTTTCGATGTCCAACACTGTGGGGCCGAATCAACTATTAGCAGTTCTCGTTTGCAATGTACCCAAGGATGTACAGACAAATATAACAGGATTACTTTGATAATAAAGAAAACGTATAAACATGATGATTCTCAGGCAAGTTCTGGGCATATAAGGAGTGTCTTTTTTCTATAATTTCGAATCAATTCATGGATGTTTATTCATGGATGTTTATTTAGGATTGGAGATAATAATTCGTCGGGAAGTGTAAATCACACTGAATCTAAAAATCTGTATCATGTCTGTGTATTAAGATTTGAGAGTTATGACTCCGAGAAGGATGAAGAATGTTTGATGTGAATTGCACCTCTCAGTTTGTAAACCTCTGTCTTGTATGGTAGTAAATTTTGCACTGTTAGTAGGACTTCACAAACTATTTGAATATGTGATCCTGGGTTTTGGGAAAATTAAGATGAAAATATTTCACTATTCCTGAGAAAATGATTAATCTAATAAATGAGAAAACAATTGGCAGATGAATCAATAATGATCACCATTTTGCGATTTAATACTGCTTTTGTGATTCCTTGTTACTATGCAGGATAGTTTGACACAATCAATGATAAATCAATCTAATTATATTGAAAGGAATATTTTTTAAAAAAAGGAGAGATGTGTCTTCAAAGATTTGTGTGTTGGGTTATGTATTTTCTAAATAATCACAGCTGACCTCACAAGCAGGTAGCAACAGGTCGTCTCATTTCTTCTTCCTCATCATTCACCTCTTTATATTTTGGAGAGAAGTGGGTTTACGTGAACCACATGGGCTGACTTTGCCATGAGTATGTTTACAAACAGCTTTATTAATTAAGTTTCAGGGGGTCCTTTAAACTTTGAAATTTTAAAACAGTGGCAGAAAAAAATCCCACTGCCATTACTAAATGAACCATTTTCCCTTCAACCCCATAACTCTACAGATATAGTATTGTCTTCCATTATTCATTTAAATTTAACAAATTGTTCATTCAATGAACCGACTGTACAAACATTACCTGTAACTAGGTAGCAACCTATTCAGTGACCTTGTGTGTATGTAGCGCATGGCTGTAAGTATTTATTTGACAGCTCAGAATCTAACTGATCTCCTCTAGTTCTTTGTTATTTTCCACCAGTGTTTTACTTTTTTGTCTGGTCTCTGTACAATTACAAAGTGGAATCATAAAGCCTCGTGATAAACTGAAGCATTTTCAACTATGTGCAGACACGCCTCGTCTCAGTTTGCCCTGCTCAAGAGCAAATCTGGGTCTAGTAGCGTTCACTAATGTCTTTACATCGAGTTTATATGCAAATATGCAGCTTCTAAAATTGGCTTCATCTTTGAATACACCATTAAGAGGTCAATTAAAGTGTGTATCCACAAAGAGTACAAAAGAATCTCTGCACCTGGGCTGTCCACCATGCTCAGTATTCAACATACTGGCTGGGTTAAATGACGCAAAGAGATCCACTCTAAAATCGACTGCCATTAGTCTCTTTTCAGGAGGATATTGCAAAAATGACAAGAACTGTTATCGCTCCAGCCGTTTATTTGGGTGAAGTGCATCATGCTTTGGTGTGCAGCTGTGACCGACTGCCAATTGCGGCCAACATAAAAGGTGGTGAGAAGGGTAATAATGAAGCACTTAAAGCTGTTCTCCGTGCTCACTCACTGGCACATCTTTGTGCTGTTGATAGAGGTGCTACTAAAAGGTGACACCTCACTGTGATTCATTGCAGCAGAGATTTCCTGAAACACCAGGTTGCCATCTCCCTGGAACAAACAGCACATCGGGAGAGAAATGGAACACAAGACAAAACAGAGAGACCTCTTCCATCTACAATCATCAGAAATGATCTATAAAGGAAAGCAACGCTGTCAAAATAGAACAAGGGCAAAGGGTTACAGTAAAAAAGCCCAGCCTTCACATAATGTATGCAGCAGCTAACAATAAAAGCAGTACAGTAACAAAATGTGTTATCTTAAATCAGAATGCCGCATAAGCAGAAAAAATAAGCATCATTGTTTACAATTTTGTTCTGTTCTTTGCCAGGACTGAAAGACAGGGCAGGGTGAAAGGGTGCCCTATTCATTATTTATGAATATTGCTTTTCACTGTGTCAGCTCACTGCTTCAGTATTGATCCATAAAGCGGAGACTCATTGCACCATAGCGGAGGGTTTCAGAGCAAGACATAACGACACAAGGCTTACATGCAGCAGCTATAGGGAGTATCAAACCCCAGTGGGCTGGCTAGAATGGCATATAATACAGCATGAATTTCACTGTATTAATATTTGTCCTACGGGGGAAAAAATATTTTATAAATTCTACATTCTGCAGTGTGCCCACGCAGCTAATATTCAGCACTGCATTAACTGATCAATACTGTGCGCTATAATGATTTGTGTTGCTTCTTGTGCTCAATGAGAAGAATCAGGCACTGGACAAAGCTGTTGATGAGTTTACAAGAAGTGCAATATGCAAAGTCAACGTAGTGCTATTACCACTACTATCTGTCTGTCTCCATTAACTGGGTTAAAAATCAAAAAAGAAAAACTCACTATGGGTTCGAAGGGCTGAGAATGGATGATGACCCTCTGGGTTTCGTTGTACCTGCAAGCAGGCTTTTGAAAATTAAAAACCATAAAATAGGTCCAGATATGCATCTCAACGGTTGCAGCCTGAAGGCCAATGCAGCTTTTGGCACTTTAAATTTCAACTTCAACCAAATCGCACCTGGATGATGATAACTGTACTCATCTCACCACAAACAATCACAGTGCGGCTCAAAAAAAAAAAAAAAAAAGCTGTGTCACTGTTGTCTCAGCTTCCATTGCAGATTGAAATGTGGCATCATCACACCACAAGCCAATCCCCTTCAGTCTCAAGACGATGCAACTAATTTTTACAATAATGATTCACACTTATGAGATCTACGCATGTATAACCTTTTATTAGCCTTCTTTGATGTTCTTCATATTGAAAAAGAAAAATGTCAACAAAGAATTTTTAGTTTCTGTTTTCAAGCCTTTTTCCAACTGCACATTTGCTGAAACAAAAAGGGATTTGGTGAGCATTAAAAATGTGTCTCAGTGCATTAGGTCTATGTTAACACTACAGATAGTCCATAATTGGAGATACATTTGAAAGAATTCAGGGTCAATCTAGTACCAAGTGAGAAAAGGACGGTAATATGGAGCCTCTAGCTGCCTTAAAATATTTAATAGGGTTTACTGTTGAGGTAGGCAGGCCTGACAGCATTAAAGATCCCCTCCAGACATGTATGTAAATTGCTCTATTTAGAATAATAATTTGTATCTGATCTTTTACAAAAAAAGTTAAATTATCTTGTTAAAATTTTTAAAATGACATGTACTCCTTCTCTTCATTAAAAATCCAGAATCTATAAATAGAAGTTCAACTCCTAGACAACAGCGGTTTCCTACTTCACTGTTAAGTCCATTCTCAGTGTATGTGAGGCTTCAAGTTTCCACATCACACTTTTGCACAAGTTGAATATTGGACCGGGATTGGCTTCCAAACTATTTGTGATGTTACAAATCATGCTTGTAGGCACCACCCCGGAAAATGGGATTTTTCATTGAGCACAGAGAAACTTTCCACTTTCATCAGATGAATGTGAAAACGTCCTTCTAGTGTCAAACTCTTATACATCATTCTGTACAGTGAAGCTCAAACATTCAACTATAGGAACAAGAAGAGCGAAGGGGAACTTTAAGTTTTCAATCAGAAGCTGAGACTACAAAGACAGAAAGACGCAAAGACAAACCCTACTGCAACCTGACGTTTTTAAATATCCTCCTTTAAATCTGTTCTTGGTTTTTTTATAGACTTAAAAAGCAGCTTTCAAATACTTTTTTTTCTGTAAAAGCTAGTGATGAATTTAAATCAAATTTAAGCATAACTTTTGTCCCTGCATTTCCCACATGTAAACGCCCGGTGCCAGGAAATGTTTTACTTACCCAAGACAAATGTACTTTTTAAAAATCATGCAAACATGTATGCTGGTTGTATATAAACATTCTCAGGACTCGGGTTAAAATGTTGTAATTCAAATAAAAATACTGTAGCACTACCACAAATACATCAATAATTGTATTTCCAAAGACTCAAACTCGCTTTTATCCTTAATTATTCTCTTTGGGGGGGGTTCCTTGCTGAAAGATAACATTTCATTACATGGCTTTTCAACCATGAAAAATAACTTCTGACCCGCTTCCCAGGCTGATACCTAAATCTTTGATATGGGGCAATACACAGTGCTGATCTTTATCAATTTAGAAGCTGTATAGCTAGCTATATGGAACTAATTGGGATATTAACTACTTTAAACAGGTCTCAAAAACAGACTTTACTACTGATAATCTCAGTTATTATTTGATTTGGCGTGTGTTTGATAAAGTCAGATTTTATAAGATTTTTTCTTGGCAGCATGTAAGTAGATTTATTTAAATGCTTAAAGCCTATGCTTAAAGAAGAAAGACAGAAAAAAGAAAGACCGAAAAAAAGAAACCGCAAAATATATATCATGACAATATCTTAAACATTATGAAATAAGCTGTTCATATTGCCCATCCCTAAAACAAAGAAAACCTGTACAGTTTTGTCACAAAATCATATTGTTTCTTGTCATATTGTCAATGTTAATGTTAAAAGCCAATTACTTCCGTCTTTTTTATGCAAAATAGAAAAAGGTTTACCCGCCTCTATATCCTTGATTTAACATTTTAAAGTCATGATCCCCTTCGATGTATAAAGCCAATTGTGCTGCGACTGCTGTCTGTCAGGTAAATCTATAGCGTGCTCTAAATTGAGAAGACTGGTTAAGCCACTAATGTGACATTAAAGTAGACTGTTGTAACCAATGTCTGATGGACAAAGCTTAGAGTCTATAAACTCCCCAAACAAAACAACACAACCATTAACATTATCTGAACTACACCTAGGTAAAGTAATCACCTAATCTGTAGTGTTTAAATCTCCAAGTGACGAGCAACACACTTTGAAAGAGCAATACGATTTGTTGACAAAGTATTTCAGTGGTTAATCAAGTGGCAAATGTGTGATAATTAACATGGTGCCATTAATCTCTTCAAAACAATTAGAGGTTGATACATTTAAGTGGTCTTGGCAAATTATATCCTCAATTATCCTGAACCCAAATTGTGACACACTGAAAGGAAAAACACTTATGAAGTCAGATAGCAAACCAAAGTGTGCATCCTCACTGTTTGTTTGCATCATGTCATATAGAGGAGATCTACTCAGTTTCTGTTAAAAAATATTTAGAGCTAAACATAAAAAAAAGACACAAATGTATGTGTCATTTAAATTAAATAAAAAATCCTCAACATGACTGAGCCTGCAGACAGACCGTTTTCTCTGAGTAGGCTGCACTCTAGTGGGCAAAGACTAAAAACTCAAGACTGTGGATTATTTCTCACTACTTGAGACTATTAAAAGCATCAGCCTGTCCTTACTAGAATACTTATTTTGTCAGTAGGGTTGATTCTCGATGAGACGGTATCTATCAGTCTTAACACAATTAAATTTAGTAATAAAACATACATCACAAAATTACACAGAAAAACAAACAGATTTTGCCATCATCAGAACTCATCTCTGGGCACCAGGCCAAAGCAAAAGGGGGTCCAGTCAAGTCCCAACTTCCTGCTTCCCCAGCACAGGGACAAACTTGGATTTCCTGTTGAAAACAGGAAATCCAAAGCATGAATGACCGAGAAAGTGTTAACCACACCCCTCAAAAGGATGACACAGATCCTCACATCAACAGCTATCTTTTCCTGTTACACTTACAATACAACGCAGAGTGGCACAAAAACACAATACACTCCATTTGATTACAAACCCACTGCCCAATATCCAGAATTCAGCAGTGAGCTATAAATTTCAAGCACAAAAACCATCATAGAAAAAAATTAAAGCTGCAAGCAGGCGGTCTGTTACTTCTTCTTCTTCTGCGTCCATCATCACGTTACAAAGTTGATCTTTTTAGAGGAAAGTCTCTAAAATGAGCTGTATAAGTCCACATAACCATGCATGACTGGTTACCCACATTTAGCCTGAAGCAAGCAGGGCTGACTGCTGTCACTACTGACCTAGTGTCAGAAGGTCATGCCTTATTTTAAAATGCTGACCTACTTGGCTCACATTGAGAATAACTGGTCTTCTTTAGTGTATATAATTTGATGATTTGTATAAAGAAGATACATATGGCACCTCATTTTCTTTTAGTTTTCATCTGCTACAGACTCTGTTTACTTCAGTGATGTTTCATTTGCACTTGGAGATGTCTGGATTTAAAATGATAGTGTAGTAAAAGTTGTTTAAACATTCTGGACTTCTGAAATGTGCATCAGCAGCGATTTTTTTACTGTCCCCAGCTATCCTCCATTATCAATTGTGTGTACGCTCTTCTCTGGAGCGGGCAAAAGGCTGTTCTGAATTATTTACAGAGAGTGAGTGGGTGAGAGGTGTGGGACTGATTAGGAAGTGACACAGAGGATGGCTAAATCTCAGTCCCTTTCAACAGTCTGCTTAGGAAGCAGTTTCCAATTCAAAATTTTTAAAGGACCTTTTCAGGGAGTGACAGCAGTGCATTTCTTCCTACAGGGATTCTGCAGCACACAGTAACCTTTTCACTGGAATTCATTATTCTTCTGTTCCTTAATGTTCAGCCTGAAAAGCAAAATCTCTTCTAGTGAATGTAACAAGCAGAAGCATCAGTGATTAATATCAAATATCAAAGTGATTTGGTTTCAAGATGAAATATTTGTCATTTCGGTCTCTTGTTTGCAACACGATAGTCTTCCATTTAACAGACAAATTCATCGTTCATAGCATTCAAGTCTTGAGCACAAGGAGATAGCACTGGGACACACATAGGGAAGTTGCACTTGGATGAAAATTCAATCCCAAAGCATCATCCTGAATTATTCAAACTCCATATCAAATTTCCTTTATCCGGTCCCTGAGATCAGGGTAACAGTTTTAAGGGGCAAGACAATGTTAACATTTTGATATTTGAGTGCCACTCCACACTTTAAAAATGCAGCAGCGAGCCAACCAAGGCTCTGCTATGTGCTATCACTTTACCTTTAATTCACCGACGCGTGTGCCTAAGATGAATAATTCAAGACTTGCACCACACTCACTGCTTTAAGGAAGAATCCCCCCTTACAGCAACGAGCACTGAATACAGCATAACCACATTAACTGTATGCCTTTGGCCCCACTGTTGGCAACCACACATGCATCAACCTCAAGGTACACAATAATCAATATTTGCAACGTGACCTTGTGAAAATGTGGGTTACGGTGTTTGAAAAACACAAGTTTGATATCTTAAATATCAAAATAGACACATTTGATAATTAGGTTTGTCAATACAAGGTTTCCAAAATTTGAATGATCCCTACCAATGTCTAGACGAACATATAAAGCTGCGAACCAAAAACAGCTATTTATTATTTATTTTGCGGCTTTTCACATGCCTTTTCAAATCCCAGCTTCCACACACACACCCTTCCACAAATGACCAACACACACATAGGAATTCGCCTCCTGTTTGTTCATAACAACTCCAACAACTTCCACTGTGTCTCGTGCGCAAGTGTGAAAGGTCTGCATCCTGCCTGAGAGGCTGACAATGAAACACAGGGTGAGGCCTTCCGTACATCCACTAGAGCAATCATTTTCTTGTCCTCCTTGATCTCTGTGGCACCTTTTTTCCACTCCATTGGATGACACATGGCTTACACATCCTCACTGAGGGAGCGAATGTAGACTACGCACTCTGATGTGAAACATGTCAGACATTTAAGGCTTTTGCAGCACTATGGTTTCACTTTCTGCCATAAAATAAAACACTAGTATTTAAAAGAAGAACAAAGGGTAAAGGACCAAACAGTGAGGAAAAGACAGGAATAATAACACTGAGATTGAAATATCAAGGTTATGTGATGTTACATGTAAAGCTGAAACAATTAGTCAATCAATTAGTCATATGGCAATTAATGACAATCTGCAACTAACTGGATGATCAATTTTTCAGTTTTGCACTGAACAAGCAATTTGAAGGTGTCACTTTCAGCTCTGAGGAATTTTTATCACTATTTCTTTTTGAGATTTTGTAGACTCAGATTAATCAATTAATCAAGAAAATAATCTGCAGATTAAAGTAACTACCCTACTTGGACATTTGCCAGGCTACTTTTCATCTGTCTTTTCAAATGGAAGTGTAATATTCTTGTTTGCTTCGTCCACTGTTTGTCTTCCAGGTTTTATTTTCTGAAAACAAAGCTTGTGAACAAAATGCTGTTCACGGACAGAGAAAGATACATAGCCCCATCTGAAGAATATAAATACGACTGCAAGCAGGCTAATAAATGGCTCTTTTATATTTCCAGCCATCTGTTGTATATTTTGATCCCAACATCCAAGAGATTCAGATACACTATGATACACCAAAAAGCAATTTATACGGCTTCTTTGTCATCTAGTAACAACACGTGTACTCTCAGCCATTAAAAACAAATCACAAATCTCACTCTTCCAGTGTGTAAACCTATGCGATAAGCACTGCATTGAGCACAAGTTACATACACACAAAAACTTCCCGACCCCTGAGAAGTTCACGCAGTTGCAGTGTTTACTTACAGTTCTCTCTGTCTGTCTTTGTTCAGGCCACAATTGGTCTTCTCCACTCCAGGTCCCACTCTAAGGGTTGATTCTTTCTGTGGACAAAGAGGGAAAAAAAAGAGCTGTCAGTACAGTAATCTCGGAGGTCATCAAAGAGTTAACAGGCCGTGGGGCCGTCTGGAATACGAGAGGAGAAAGCAGGACGGCCAGAGTGGTGAGATAAGGATGCTGGGATTTCACAGTTTATTCTCTGAACCCCAGAGAGAACATGCCAGTTCTTCAATAGGTTAGCAAAAAAAACAAAAAAAAAATACAACAGAACAATTTAACAACCTGGCACAGCATGCAACACCTGCATCAGCATGTAACAGTGAGTCACCGTCCACCACAGATGCGTCAGTTCTTCCTCTGCCTCGTCTGATGGGAAGTGAACAGGGGGCAGCTGCTGACAAACCAGTGCACAGCTAACAGATTTAACATGATGGTGTATCTTTGCAAATTTAATATCAAAGTGACATTTGAATCCTCCTCACTTATTGTGTAAGGAATATGGATGCCCTGATCAAGTGATTTTTGGCCACAATCCTGATCTCTTAACATTGAGTATCTGCCGATTCCAATCAAATACTTATGTTTACCTAAATGATGATTAAATATGTATCTGACACACTAAAATAAAAGCTGTAGCTTAATAATTCTGACATCTTATTTTTCACAAGCTCCTTGATCCAAATACTGGAGGTCCTGATTAAAAACGATTATGTGTATAAGCTTCAGTTATTGATAAGACAGACTCCTGAAACTGACGTGATGCGACCCACAAGGGAGAATACGTATCGCTCTGTTGAAGTTGTTGCAACTACAGAAACACTCAGTCCACTCGCGGTTGTTCATTGGTGTTAGAGTGGAGGTTTTCCAAGTTATACAAAGTAGGAAGTGTCTAGCTAGCGTTAGATTTCTGTCTTTCATGGGTCCAGTAGTGGTGACGGCAAGTGACCAAACTGTCAAAACTCACAGCAACGAGGAATCATGACAGAGCAATGTATACAGAGTCACCCAAGTAACGTAGGGAGTTTTCAAATCAGCCGGTTAACTGCACAGAAATTGCACCAATCAAATTACAGTACCGACATTGCAAAGGATAGCGAAAGTTCACGCCCCTTTTTGACCTTTACATTTTTTAGCAAAAATGTAATTTAATTTCAGTAGTTCTTCTTTAAGCTAGAAACACCTGTCACCTGGGTATAATTTGCTCAACAGGTCAAAACACAGATAAAAGATGTTGTAAATGGAGCTGCTGGTTTTGAGCAGCTGCCTACAAACATAATTAGGCCCACTACAAGGAGTAAGGAGCTGGCTTGTGCAGAGAGAATAGGATTTCTAAGTTGACGTAAACAAAACTGGATATGGACATCAAGTTCTGGGAAGGGAGCAGATGCCCAGACAGGCTATCCAGCTGTTTGACATTTGATAATCGTGAGACAGAAAGATGGTCGACAGACGAAAAGCCTCACAATTCAGCATTCTTAAATTGGCTTTTATTTGCAGTGAAGTGCAGAATTGAAGCTGCAAAGAATCACTTCGTTCACTGTGTAATGATGTAGAATAAAGCGACTAGTGGATGTTTCCAGATGTGGTTATCAAAACAGTAACTGAAATACAAAATATTTTGTAATTTCAGACACTATATGTAAACAAAAAGGACAAAATTATACTATAAAGTTGATAAGCTTAAATTATTGATATAAGATATGAAGCAGCGCTGCAACACTAGCCAGCTGGGGAAGACAAAACACAGTAAAGTTCAGTAAAGAAACGTCGGATTTTAATGTGCTTTAATTTAGCCGATACCGATCCATTAAAATATTCTTGGATTGGCCCATACCTAATCACATACAGCACATATTGGAGAAATATAATATTGGGTAAGGAAGAAAAAACATGTTTCCAAGAGTTCATAGCTCATGGGTATTATATAAAAACAAGAAAACAAGAGAAAAAAACAAGGCAGCACAACATACCGGTAAACACAGTTTCACTCTGCTGGCTAGTCAAAAAACACACAAAGCTAAAGCTATGAGTGATTAACAAAAAAAGTGCAAAACCTGCTTCCTGGAGGCCGAGTGGTTGGGATGCATGTCATGTGGCCGTAGCATCCCCAGTTCAATTCTGGGTAGGGAGGGACTTTTAGTGCATGTCATAATCCCCCTCCCCTCCTCATGTTTCCTGTCTGTATCTATTCTGTCACGATATGATAATGGCAAAATGCCCAAAATTCTGCCTAGGAGAATTAGTACACAGCCAGCATCCCTTTGACTGTAGTACTGAGTATACACATATTCATGATATAGGGCAGAGGTTTTACTAGTGAGTTCAGTCTCTAAAAACCTCTCCTTAATATGGACAAAAAGGTCTGCCGCTTCCGTTCCGCCAACTCTGCAAGCTACATGTTGGCCAACTCCTGCGTTCAGAAAATAAGCCACCTTTTAACTCCTACATCAGGGAGACAACACGGAGCTTTCTAGGAAAGGTTCTCAATGCTTCCCAGAGGCCTCTGAGTGAGGGAAGCACAGAGGTTATGGATGCCTGCAACTTCAGTCTGGGTCAGCTGTGTCTGGATGTGCCAAATACAATGAGTCCACATGGAGGAATGCAAGTGCCGTGTTTCCTGGCCTCGGTTCAGTTTGAGTAACTCTGGTCAAAATATGAGAGAAGCGCTGGGTTATGCAACGGTCTTCAGTGAACCAAATCATTGCTCTCATCCACTTTGAAAGGGAAAGACAAGTTGTAAGTATCTCAACTTGTATATGCATCTTGTGTGTGCATTAATTTAGAGGGCAGAACAGTGATATGCCTCTTAACAGTCTGATGTCATGATTCAAATTTAAATAAAAGTTTAGTATTAACAGACGTCCTTTCCTCTTCATCCTTTTATACAACAAAAATGCATAATGTTGCTTTTATTACATAACTAATTAGCAAAAAGCATGGCAAATAAATAACAAAAGTTGCATAACAAGTATACTGTGGTATTTTGTTGCCGCTCCAAGTTATTTTTAAGTTAGACAAGCACAATAGCACTCTTGATAACATTACTGCATTAGGGCCCTCTTCAGAATAGTTGCCCATTTCTTTTGGAAATTTTGCCTAAACCACACAACATTTTATTGGAACATGACTACAAGGAAAAGAAAAAGGGCACAGGAAAAGACTTTTCCAACAACACTTCAATGAAATAAGGGCCTGTAGTTAAAGTAGCCTTAATTGTTTTGATTTCTTTTTGAAATATTTTGAACGGCGTGCCATGAAACGTAAAAAAGACATCATTGCTTGAGCCTGTTTACATTATTTCTGAAATGCATAACTAATAGCTGAATGTTAAATATTTTGGAGTGGCTAATCCAATTTTAGGTCACACAATAGATTCAATAGTTTCCATAGCAATCTTAATATACTAAAACATATTGTATATTGTGTACTGTTATTCCGACAAAGACAACTCCGAGAGGTGTTATAAGAATGTCTTTAATTCCTGTTGCAGGTGTGAATTTCGAGCCCAGTCTGGTTGACATGTTCTCACACAGCCGTGCTGCAGTCTCTCTATGAATTAATGATAAAACAGGCCTTGTCTAGTCACATATGGCCCAGGCTTAAAACATGACTCATTCTGTAGTTTGTGATCATTTAGTTTGAGCTCCAAGCTCTGTGGTCCACATGAGAGCTTGATTCATTTCCTTGGTGAATGAAAATATGCAAGCTTCTGCATAAAGCTGTGTAGGGATGGTGTATTAGTGAAAGGCAAAAAGCGAAGGGGAAAAAATAAAATCTCAAGAGCCACATGTAAATCTTCAAATTAGCAACTTTCATTTAGCTGACCGCACAGAATCAACTTTGCTCATATGGGAACTAATGACTTCCTTTCCATATGTATGCTGAGATGGGTCCAGCTCTCCTAAAGTCAGGGAACTGTCTGGAGCAGCTGCAAACTAGCCAGCAGTACAGAGAGAAAGAAAGACACTTCATAAATCACTGCTGGAATGCAGCCTCATTTCCTCTCCGACCCCACCTTCTCAACAGCTTCTTCTTCCAAGTCAAGGAGCTTTCTACACCAGAGACCTGACCATCACAATCATGACACAATTTGCAGCTGTGAGTCTCAGCAGTTCAATTTTAAAAAGTTTCCCCGCTGCAGACTAGCTCATATTTCAGTCATGCAGAGCAGGCACTACAAAGCACAACAGAAATTAATGAGAGGAGGCAGGCTTAATGAGAGGACTACGATCATACATGTTCGTGTCAGGCTGTTGATTCAGAGCTGATTAATGTTGTTACTACAAATAAAAATGATTCCAAGCTTTTGCAGACACTGCTCTCATTCTTTAAAGTTTCCATTACACGTTTGAGAGGCAGGCTCGGTTGAGATTTTTAAACTTTAAAGCCCATCTCCTCTCTGCACTGTTTTACAGGCTGTGCAAAGATTCACAACGATTCTTACTGATAAATAGTAACCTCTGCTGGATTGTTGTCACTATCGTTAGTGTTATTTTAATTTTCATTTTTAATAATGGTGACAGTGGTGATGACAGCAGTAATGGTGATCATGCTAGATGCATGGTGACAATGATATAATTAATTGAGTTGCCGTTTTAGACTGACATTTAAGGTTGACAACACATTTTCACCACTTGGTTTGAATAGTGTTACACAGTAAAGAGGTTCATTCAATCCGCAACTCAAACCTCCAATAAAGCAAGCCTTGACACACACAAACACACACCATCAACAGGCCAGACCAGGTCAATGTGCCCCCTAAATATATGTTTATTTCATATTGTAATTCATAAAATACAGTAGGCCATGTTTTGTCTCGTGCCTAATTTGTTTCATTCATTCAGTCTGCAGATATGATGTAGCCAGAGTGGTCCAACACACTGGAGAAAAAAGAGACGATCCTAGTGGAAGTCTAAAAAGTCTGCTTTCTCTGTATGGATTCATAAATATGACCTTTGGTAACTTTCACAGCACATCGCATTGAGAGTAAAGTTATAATTACCTCAACTGCTACCTATGCTATTGCAGTGGAAGTTGGTTTATTGTAAACACTGAACTGTAAACTGGTAAAAAAAAAAATACAAATAATGAGCCATAATGACATGTAATCCTGATGTAAATATCACATTTAGCTAGATAAATAGATATAAAAAACATATTATTCCATTATTTTATGTTAGAATTTAAAGGATGAATGATCAATTTACGTGGAACTGAGAGGGGCACTGAGATGTCAACATGTGTCTACTGCCAGAGAATGAATATAACAAAGATGTTCATAACATGAAGGTCATCATAGGAGAGTAATCTTTTGTTCAGGGTGTTCTGATATAATCTTTTCCTTTTCCTGTCATGCTAAGAACTAGTTCAACAGTTTAGTGGAGCTTATCATTAGAGGTTGCACTGAACTTTACATACATTCTTTCACGATTCTTATTTTCTCTACATGGCAACAGGTGGTACTCTTATATTAGACGTTGATGGCACATTTGGCAAGATTTTTTCTGGCTCCTGGTTACACGGCAGCCAGGCTTGTATAATAGTCTTTTTTCACTAGAGATAGTATCCACAGGCGGACAAAGATGTTCTCAGAGAGAGGAGTAAGAGGTGTTTTATCCCAGAGGAAATCATGAGGAACCGGAGGAGCAAGGTGCTGCTACCATGGAAACACAGGTAAGCCAACAGATGCCATGACTGAGTATTAGCAAAATACTTAAGTACTAACAGAGCGGCCACCCGTTGTCCATTACTTCAGAAATGGTCAAAAGAGGAAACTAGAATTTATATCACAGCGTGTATATATATGTATATATATAATTGGCCCCAACAGTGAGTACTTACAAAATCAAAGGAGGAAAAAGTAATTGCTCTCGAGTCAAACTGCCAAACACGGGGTCACACCACTAGCTGTCTGGAATATTTTAACTTTATAATTGCTGTGTGATCATTCAGAGAGGCATGCAGAGGGTGAGACGAGATGTAATCAATCACTGATCCTAGTAAAATACACTATTGCTTTTAGAACAAGTAATGGATACTATAGACAGGGTTCCTACACATTTTTACCAATGAATTTTCAAAACGTTTTCATCACTTTTCCATAATGTTTTACCCCATGTCTGTGACTTTATTTAAGTAGTTTAAAATAGGTAGGCCTATACAGCGATCATAGGACGCAGGCTAGGGTCTTTTCCAAAAAGTGGTGTCTTATGCAGGATCTCTAATGCAGATACATTATGTGTCAATTTAAGAAAAGGAACCAATTTCTGATCCGTATCTGATCAGTCAAATGACATCAGAAGGCACAATTTGTGACCCAAAAGTAAAAGAAAATAGTGTAGCCACGCCACAAAAATTCATTAGAGAGGACTGAAGCATGACATCAGTGCCAAATATCTTGATTAATGTAATGATAATTACTAAAAGTGTTCAAAACTACATGTTAAAACAGTTCAAACATCTCTGCATCCCAATGAACAATATAAGAGTCCTCCTATGCGATAGGGAATAATACTAACAAAATAAGCTACTTGTTCCTTTCATCTTTTCAAGTTCCACCAACATACAAATGCTGCGAGGCGACAATGCAATTTAAGTGTACATTTAAGCCTGGGGGGTCGACAGAACAATGCAGCAAGAGAGGTACTAGATGAAAAAGAAAACACTACAAACATCAGCAAAGGAGTAGCAGAAACAGTTTCCTACAAGACACAGAAGCGGCCAAACCTGTCAGTCGAGGGACTGCGTAGGGGCTCTGGAAAAGCTTTGCCGGTGCTTGGGGGTACAGCGTGTTATCTGCAGCTCCGCAGACCTTCCCTTTGAAGTGATGCTGAGCCACCGACTGAGACAGGGGCAGTGAAGGTGCAAAAGGTGGAAGGCTGGAGAAAATGCAGAAAAAGCAATAAAGGTGAGAACAAAAGATGCAGCAACAGTGGAGAAATAAATCAAACATGCCTGTTAACTTTCATCTTGCAATGTCAAAAAAATGCACTTCAGAGATCGTTTATAGCAATTTTGTTCAGAGCAGAGCTAAAACCTTGAGGTCACACAACACACACGTCATTGTTTTTTCTCTATTTTACATGTCTTGTTTAGGGAGGCCATATTTCCTTTTAGGGAGTAATAAAGAAAGCATATGGCGGCCATGTGTTGGAAAACGATTGGCTGCATCGAGAGGGTTTGTACAAGGGACACAATCAGATGGCAAAAGTGAGGAAAGTGAATTGACAGACTGTTTGTCTGCTCCTTCTGTTCACTGAACTCTCCCTCAAGGATTATCCTCTCTAATAGACTTAAAGGCACTTTAACTGAGCTGCCAGCTGTCTGCGTCCCCGGTGGAAAGCCACCCAGGTCATTTCTGAGGGAGGATATCCTACAATGACAATGCAACACATTCCTATAGTGCCTCTAATTCTTTATCACACCCAAATAATCCATTATTGAACTTGAACATGAATAAACTTAAAATAAATGTACCTGGCATCAAAACTGTCTTCATATTGAGCCGGAGAGAATCAGACCCCAATACATTCATGCATAAATTTGGGTGCATTAATGTATACTTAAAGCTGTCAACTTGGGATCAATTCACACAAGCTGCATTCTTTTTTGTTACTATAGTAAGTGTGACCCAACCTACTTTAATTTTGATGAACTGTAAATAATTCATACGGAAGAAAGAAATGTGGGCCAGTGAACTGTGATCTACATAACTTCAAACTGAGACAAAATCTAGGAAGTTTCTATGTTGGCAAACAGTACCATGAAAAGGTTACCTCAAAGATTTTCAGTTAATAAAGTGTATTAGATCCTCAAACAGATCAATTACAGTATTTTACACTTAATTGCCACAAATCGTGTTAGGTTGGCTTTGGCCATGTTGAAACTGGATATTATCAGGGCAAAATTCTACCATAAAAAGGTGCACATTTATGGGAGAAATTATTATTTTCCCAAACAGTACAATCAAACTTTAAATCCCAATTTCTGGTCTCAGAGAATTTAGAAACAGTATGAAGGACAGACAATGAAGAGTGTGCTAAGTGTAGACTAGACACCTGTGTGGCAGGGAAAAGACGAGGACGGGATGCTACGGTGACCTTGGCTTTTATTTTTTGTTGATTAAACTGAATTTGGAAATGAATAATTAGGTCAGAGATTCTCTGTCTGGTCCACAGAGTACAGAGACATGCTGGTTTTCCTTCAAGACATCTAATTAGGGACTAATTTAGACAAATACCCTGACAGACTGCATAGAAAACCAACAATGCACTGCCATTTTTTTTGGACTACCACTGATTTATCTCTGTTATTAGTGGGTTTATTCTTCCTGACTCCTGATTAAATGCCAGCTAATTACTAATTTGTAGCTATTCAACATTTGATTTTATAGTGGCAGGTGGGGCAACTACAATACTTGAATAAACAAGTGATCGTGATTGTAGGAGCAATACCTATAGAATTACCTACAGAGAAATCTGCCAAACTCTATGATTGTCCATCCACAAATCAATGCACTCATACAGAAACATCTCTTAAACTCTAGTGTTTATTAAAGATGCAACCATATTCGTAGAAACAACTGTGATGCTAGAGATGGGGCTATCGTTTCTCAGTAACTGGTAAAAGCTCATTTAGCTGGAAAACAGATCAGTGGACTAATTAACTAAGAAGGCAGAGCACTAATTTTGATGAGCTGAAATCATTAATTAGTATTTAGTAAAATATGGAGAGATGGTCACTAATTAGAAAGGTCTAGTCAGATTTTTTTAAATCATCCCCACTATGCCGAGGAACCAGCTCAGAGAAATCCTGCCAGAGTCTGTACTGATTTTGTTGAACAAATAAAGAAGAAACAAGAGGACTCCCTGTTTGATCCAGCAATCTTATGAATGTTCATTTCTCTAAACTTTAGGTCGACATTGCCCCTATATTCAGTGTGTGAACAGCAAATGAATGAGAGCAGTCAAGTGTTCACATAATGTGGAAACTAAACGTAACACAATCACACACTCATAAACAATCAACAGTTAAGAACCTGTAGAAAACAACAAAGGGCATTACCAGCAAGTACTATAAAACCAATATAAACCCAGGTTTGGTGAAACATTTGCTGTCTGAGACAGTGGGAAACCTCTGAGCAGGCGTGTAAGAGAAGCCTCCATTCACAAAGACAGCCGTTTCCATGCCAACAGGACCTCTGCTGGGAAGGGCCTCCTTTCAAATGGTTTTCATCCTGAACCTCTGCTGCAGTCTCAGAGAAGGATGGGTGGGCATTTGAGAGGGAATGAGTTGTGGGTGGTAGTGAAGAGATGCAATTGTGTAAAGGCAAGATGGAAAAGGTCTGAGCTGAAAGCCCCAGAGCTTATGCAGTCTCTCTGATAGGAAATCACACGAAGGCTGGAGGTGGCTCTGTGTACTGGGGAGCTACTTATATCCCTTTCACACCAATATTGTGATGTGGTAAAAGCCCATGTTTGTCTGAATGCATTAGGGCTGCAACTAATGGTTATTTTCAATACTAATTAAACTACTGATGGCAATATGACAAAATATATCATGAGACAATAGAAAGTAGTCGACCATCAGAGAACTTGCTATACCATTTGTAACTATTAATTTAATATCTCTGGCTGTATTGGACCATTGAATAACTTGCAAATTAATGAGTAGAACTGCTTGAGTTAATATTGGATTTACAGGAACTATAATCAGTATTTTTATAATAATGTATTAAATGACATTGTGAAAACAATGTGACAATGTGAAAGGGTAAAGCTACGGAGCTTTATAGCGAGTTTTAGCTCGTTGTTTGGCTGTCCGACCAGCAACTTTACTGTTTTAGTTCACTTTCACCGCTCTCATAGCATCATTTTTGGCCACAGGAGGTACATTTCAGCAAAACAAAACAAAAAGCTCTGAAAACTCACTGTACACTACCTGTTCAGCACCAAACGGCAGACAGGCAAAGTTAGCAACTAGCTGGTGAACATGGCGGAGCATTTAGCAGGTAAAGAGCCAGATATTTCCAAAAACAGAGCTAAAAGAGAGTGAATATTGGACTTATATTCGCCAGGTGGCCCGAAACAACTCCGTTTCTCTGTCACTGCCGGATTTGTAAATAAGCAACTGTTTGCTAACATGAATGCCATATCAGCTTAAAAGGTGATGACATGTTAGTGTCACAACTTGTTCACAACCCGCTGCCCTCAAGTGGCCAAAAAAAGTGTGTTATTGGAGGTTTAAAATCCTGATTTGTCAAATATTTAATTTAGTCTATTTACCAAAAACAGACAGCCAATCAATGCGTCAGAGATGTGACTTTTTCGATTCAAAACCACAAATTTGAAATGCATTCATGGAGAAAAATTGGCCAAAAAACAATACGTGCGTTTACCCACCCCTCTAGTTTGAGCACAGGCACAATTGTCGCACAATAGAGCCTGGATGATTAGGTGAGGCCTGCTCTTTGTGAGAACATTACGTGTTCCTGTAGACATGATGAGTGAAAGGAGACTGGAACTGTTAAAAATGTGCTTGTTCAGCACCAAGAAACAAAGACAGTGTCTCAGACAGGATAAAGTGAGACTCTCCTCCATTCTAATATCCGTGTTTTAACTTATCTTTGAGAGCACAGAAGATAGTGTGCCACAGCATCATTTTGAACTATAATATATCCACTATTGACTTCCTCCTGTCCCCGCACTGTCACACAGCGTTCACACTATAGCCCACATCAAAGCAATATGCCTGGGAGATTCTTCCCCATGTTCATTAACCAACTCAGAGCGACATGGCACAGCACTGAATTATTAACGTGCTCCTTGTGCCTCACAGATACAGAGCAGAGGGCCATTCACAACTGCAGAACACACCCACGCTCTGCTGTTGCCTGTAAATCTCCAGTAAACCCTGAGAGTGAATACAAACCCATTAAGAAAGCATATTAAAGAAGCGCAAACCAGAAAATACCACCACATGATAGATGATAGCGTTATAGACGTGGAGAAATTGGACGGTGAAAGCATGCAATAAAACAAAACAAAAACAAATTCAAAATTTAAAGAGTTTGATGTTTTCATGAGCGTGAGAAGAGCAGAGTGATGGATAACAGCCAGAGAATAAATGAGAAGTTTCAGGTAAATTAATATCTGGAGTGAAGGAGTGAAGGCAGACAGATTTAGAAGTTAAACAGAAAGACGTCTCCAATTTAAATTGGGCTATATTAAATATATTATGACACTAACAACTTTACATAAAACCCAATTAAGACCAAAAATCAGCATAAAGCATCACTTCAATTAATATGTTTACACAGGTTCCATGCTACAGAATATTATCTGACTAAGATAACATTTCCCTCCATATTATTTTCCAACATCACAGTTTCCCTCCAGGACTCAACCTCAAACCCAGATTTCTCTAATGATGCTACAACATCATATCCTTGCAGCTGCCTCTGTGCAAAAGCTATTAAATGCTAACTTCTAGCTAACTGACACGGTATTTCAAAGGTAACGCACAAGACTGCACATCATAACAATGTTTACCATTTTAACATGCAACTAATGTTACTAACTTTTACATTTGCAAGTATCCACATCTCCCGCAGCTTCACATCGACTCGGGTGAGATAAAGCCATGATGCTACTGAGTGCGAAAAATAATGTTAGCATGCCTCACATTCATGTGGCTAGCAATAGCTAAATCAGGGACAGTCAACGGTACGGTACCAGACCAAATAACATTTGATACCAGGTATATAACTATATAGGCTATAACTGACTTTTTTGCAACCATTACCTTAAACTTAGCTCAGCCTTTCTGTTCTGCGACCCTTTTATTTGAGCGTCCCAACTCTGAGGGTGAAATGTATGTTCTACTGATACCCCTTTTCCACCAACATGGAACGGGTGCGATCCGCCATCTTGCTACTACACTTTACTTCCGTTGATGTCGCATCCTTGATTACAATGGTTCTGCTCAAAACTGGTGGAAACGCGGGCTGGTTCGCTAGATAGCACCAAGGTTCCAAGAATCCTGAACGGACCCGGTTCAAGAACCAGAACTAATCTGGCGGAAAGAGTGCAAGAGTACCCTCAAACATTCCCACAGTGGAACTAAAAAAAAAGTAGTGTCCATGCAATGCTTAACATTTTTTAGGTGTAAAAATGATTGTTGTATGACTCTAAACTCTACTGTACTACTCTAAGTGTGTATTACATAAGGAGCCGTGAATGGGTGAACAAAGGAGTTATTTTGGACAAATAAGGAGTTTGAGGGGGATTGAGAGTTCCTTCGGAGGAGGCAAGGAAGATAAAAAGGCCTAACTTGTGTGTTACAATCTCCAAACATTTGACCTACTCACAGCCTGACCTTTATTCCTGCCGTCCTTGATGTTGTTTTCTGTTGTTGCCCTAAAGTCCTACTTGATGACTTTCTTTAAAAAAAAAAAAAACAGAGTTCATGAGATTTCCTGGAGATGGGAGATCCCTCTCTTCAAGGTGACTTGGACCTCCCCACAGAAAAGCCCTTTAATTTCCTCTTTCATTGATCTCGCCCTCGCTCTCTTTCTCTCTCAAGTGCCTCTGCCCACACAATGCTGATGGCAGGCTGGACTTTTGTAGAGTCTGCTCTTCTAATCTTTTTCCTTCTGTTCTTCATGCTTATGAGAACCGTTTTATTTCCTTCGACATTCCCCCATTTACCAGCACCTCTAAATAAGTCCCTACACACACACACACTATACTTCCTCCACTTGCTTCTTCCTGCTGTCTTTTTCCAGTTTCTCCCCACCGATTCCTCCATTAGTCTACATGTCCTCTCTCCTCTAGACCTGCCCATCTGTCCTCAACAACCCCACGATTGTCTGTATTCATTAAATTGGATGAAAAAAAAAATTATTTAGGCAGCTGAGAACATGTTTAACACGTTTAAAAAGACTGACTCATATAACACTTCCCACTTTCAGTCTCTCCTCTACATTCAAACTCTGCAGCTAAAACCTTCCTTTATTACTTGAAAATCTAAATGACTGTTTTAACCCCACATGGAAACACTGGCTTCTACTCTCTCTCAACCATCTCTACCTGGATGAAGTCCTCAAACTCATCTTGACCAGTAGACCTAACTTGTGCCCTCAATCCCTTCCCTTCCTTCTGGACTGTGGATGCTCATCAAATCATGAATCATGTCATGAATCACTCATTATCCAAATATCCCAGTATCTTTCACTAAACAGTTTGTTTCGGGTCCCAAAAGGCCTGGAAAACTGCCCATTCTAATCAGACTGCACTCATTGCGTTACTAAAGCACTCCCCCTTAACACAGAAGCTCCCCTCTTCAGTCCTCATCCTCCTAGTCCTTTCCACAGCCTCCAAGACCATCAGCCTGATGGTCCTTGCCATCCTTGTGAATTGGAGTATTCCCAATGTATGGCAGGAAACTTCAATGTCTACACTGCCACTGCCTCTTCTTACTCTGATGAAGACGTGCTTTATGTCAAAACGGTAGTTGCTGTACCTTATTAAAAAAGCTCCTACTATAACCATGTGCTCCAGATCTCACCATTCTGGATCCTGCCGAAGTTGTCCTGGTTTGCCTCCTAAAAACTGGATGTCACTTATTACAAAGTCCAAGGGTAAAGTTCATGCCCTGGACCACCAGAAACACCTACTCGTTCATTGAGGAACCTACACAAAAGAGAGGTGAGTTTGTAATAACATGTTCCATGTGTCACCAGGATATAAAATCAAAGTCTGGGGGCGCCCTGGTAGACTAGCAGTTAAGATGCATATCACAAAATCCCAAAACCCCAGGTCCAATTCTGGCTGTAAAGCCGTACCCTAATCCCAATTTTCCAAGTCGGCTCTGACTCGCTAGTTTAGGCCGAATATTTGGCTTTCCACACATCGGATTTCCACACAGTCAAAGAAACAAAAAATTAAAAAATAATAAAAATTAAAAAAAGATTCAACTTGGGCCTTCACAACTAATGATTTGAATCATTGATGTTTAGGGTGCAGCCATAGTTGCACGTTTCCTCATGTTTCCTGTCCGTCTTTTCTGTCTTCGGTCAATAAAAGGGTAAAAAGAACAATTACCTTAAAAAGGAAATCTGTTTCCAGTACAGTTAGTGAAACGGGGCATTTCAAATCAGGAGAAACAGTTGACAAATCCAAAAAACCTTTTAGATGGTTGCAGTTTCCCCATTTCCCTAATAACCCAAGATTACATGATATGTTTCATAACAGGGTTAACATTCAGAGGGTTATGTGGTTGCCTACAGAAAATATCTTATCAGCCCAGCTCCACAAAATAAGTTTGACAAACAGAGTGTTTTAATTATAAATAGGTTCAGTGTAGAGCTAATAAGTCTTGTTTCCATGTATGCCACCTGAAACACTCCCCTCTGTTGACATCCTTAATAGCCAATCTCATTCGTATCCCCCCTTCATGTTTTGTCAATACTTACTTCAAAGCCAGGAAATCTCACTGTCCATATGAGAATGGTTTTAAAAAGTGCCCTGGGGGTCAGTTACACAGCAACAGTCAGGAGTGTGGGAATGTGAAGCTTTCTGCAAACAGAGTCTAGGATACCCCTCATCTCTCACTCTCCAAGGCCTTGTTGCAATAATCACAGCCAGAAAATGGTATTTCATCACACTGATCCATGTGAACTGAAAATATGCCATTTTTGTCTCAATGTTGTCGGCCTATCTTTGTACTTGCATTCTCTTATCCTCACCCATTTATAGTGCCTCAACCGTATAGATGGAGGAACACGCATATCCCACACAACATCATACATTGAACTGAAGGGTTCAATAATTGCTCATGTTGTAAGCACTATAAAAAGGGATACATAGAGGACATAAATAATAGTTGTGGGTAGTAAAAAGAAAACTGCTGCTGCTTGGTTTGTAGATAGTAAACAGCCTCTTCCAGCCCCAATTCATAAGAGCTGGCAAACAGCAACCTGTTAAACGCAAGAAATGACCAAATCATCAATGTAATTTTCAAAATGTCCATATCTGCCTATTATTTGTCTAGCTCATCTGTTATAGAGCCTAGCTTTTTAATGACTGTCGCATCATGTATTGCAGAAGAAGCATACAATCTGTAATCAGTCCTTAATCTTGGCAAATCTTTGTTGTAAAACATTCATCCACTATGATAGGAAAATCATCAATTACTGGACCATAACCAGACCAACAGTATTGAGTTATGAGAGTGTACATGCAATGAGGGCACAAATGATTATAAATAATATTATTGGATATTATTAATAAAATATTAATATCCAACATCAAATCAACAGCAAAAAGTCACCACACTTACAATAGATTGCCAAATTTATCACGTAATTCCCAGATTTTTCACACTACCACACAAGTTTCCAAACTGTGGTCACTTAACAACCCTTCTGATGAGTAGTGTTAAATGAGCTTTCAATACATTGCTGCTGCATCAAGCCAAAAGGCGAAAGTGAACAGGCTGAACTCCAGAAAACAAAAGTGGGTCTTTTCTTTTGGCTTTAAATTAAATAAACACACTAATTTCCAGAGACTGTGACTAACATGTTGTCCTCTCTTCATCTCTTCTAGCCTCTTCTAAGCACATGCACATATATGGCACATTATTAGAGACACAGTCAGAGTCTATATTCATATAGACTCATTTGATATCCAGGAACTACAACACTGATACATTACAACTAAACCTTTTCCCCATTTTCATGAATAGTCAATATTGTTCAACAAATTAAGCCAGATTTCCAGTATTAGCTGGAAGCCAGCAAATGTTGCTGGCTGTCTAGACTACTTCATCCGTTACACAAATACCTCCCAAAGCACCTCTTGACAGTATGTTGCTAAAAATGCACACTAACAGAAAACGACTATCTCCTATAAAACCCAATGCAAACCAACACAACAGCGCTGAAATAAATCCTACCTTTAAGCTTTGCGTGTTCAGCTTTTGTTGACACAGTGTCAGAGAGATGTTGACTTAACGCTATGGTTTTGTATTTAACTCTTCACACATGAAGTTGTTTTAAATAATCTATTGAAGAAAGGCCTTGTTGGAGTTGTTGTAGATCTAATTTGACAAGTAAATAGTAATGTATCCACTGACTGTGTGTAAACAGTTGGGTTCTGTGGTTAGGCTCTGCGCATCACATAGATCTTGTGCAAAAGGAAAAGCAGCTTTGCAGTTGCACTTTTGTAATCCGTGTGATATAAAGCGTTTCTACAATTTACCGCCCCGAGGATGTTGTGTCAAGACATGACTGTTATCCGAAATTGTCCTTAAAGACCTGAACACAAAAGACAACTGACAGAAAAAGCATGAGCTCTTCTTTCCTTATCACAGCTTTCTTACTGCTCATCAAGCTAACCCACATATTTTACCGTGCCGTTCCCGTCATATGGAAAACCACTTGTAGTGTTGTGCCTGCATCACAGGCTCTCATCACAGTTTAACAGAACGGCACGGCACAGGTATCCTAAATTTATGGAAATGTGGCATTGAGGGGGGCTTGAAAGTTATTTTTCAACTCCCACCTATTGTAATAAAACACATACACTTCAGATTTACAGGTTTTCAGGAGATGATTCTTACAGATAGGCTAACTTCTCATCTACTGAGGATTTAAATAACTTATTAGGGTTATTGTGAGTGTTCCTGTGTGTTCTCTGTTTGTCATTATAGGTTCACAACCCATGACAACACATAAATGGAAGAAAATGTAGTCCTTGATCTAGGACACTAGTTTTCAGTCTTGACTTTAGGACCAAGAGACTGATGTTTCTTATTGTAGTCATCTCATCAAGGACAGACTCGGACCTGAGAGGTCAAGTGAATGCAGTTAACTAGCAGGTGGGGTGAAGAGCCACTAGTCGTGTAGCCGTGCATCTGAATCAGTCAACATGTGTTATTTGACCTGACTTCACAACCCTCCTCCTGACCTTGGTTAAACACCACTTTTGTGAACTGTCTTTTCTATTTCTATTAAATGTAACTGACCTCCAGAATAGAAAAACAGCACAAGAGAGAGACAAATAAGAGAGAATCAGGGTGTGAAGAGCAATGGAAGTGAAACTTTATTTTGTACTTATGTAATGTAATTCTACGCAGTTCTGGTGTTGAGCACTAATGTGTAATTAACAGTCCCAGACTTGAGTCTGTGTGAATACACGCCCACTGATTTGGCTAACCTCAGAGATGAGGGGATGGGGTCAATCTCAGGTTGAAAGTGAGTGCACTCTAGTACTCTCGGTTGTGTGTAGCACATGTAAACATCACATGTGTACGTATGTATCAGAAACCTTGATAAAACCTTATCCCTGCTTTGGAAAACCTGAATATGCTATAGAAATCAGGTTACTGTGACATGTAAACAAACACCTTATCCACGTTTCTCACCCTTCAACTGAAATTACACTGTAATTAGTCAACAAAACCATATGGAGAACAGAGAGGTAAATGCAGCAAGAAAATCTAACTGGGTTCATCCTACAGAAATTACAGATTTAGCTGGATGTGGAGAAGTCAAAGACGTGGCTGTACCCTCTGCCACAGATGATCAGAGACCTGGACAACATCAGGATCGTGTACACATAAAGTGACATAAAGTAACCAGGTTTCACTACACTCCTCCAAAATAACAAAGCTGAACCATCACATCTCTCGAACCATCTCAACATAAAACTGGATATTATATGTCGTTGCGGACTACTAGACTTTGTTTTGGCCAAGTGTACCTGATTGAGTGACAGCTGGGTACAGACAGGGGGGCAGGTTGTTGGACCTTTTCTAACAAATCAGCCACAATCCACAGTTACCCGTGGGTTTCTGTCATCCGTGAGGCACAAGTTAACCTCGCATGGGGTCCGCTAGCATTTGGGACATAAAACCTTCCAGCCATCAGAGAAAACCCCGATCACTCGGCTCCTGAGCTGCGCCTACGCCTTTACTTTGTATTCTGTGACCAAGAAAGATAAAAACTCGCTGCCGTCAAGTTCCTCGCACTTTGCAGCTCGTCTGAAACGGCACCGTGTCGGTAACGGAGCGAGCCAGCACGTGTGCCGAACCGGGTCCGGTCGCTCTCCATCAGTGCTGGAAACATCGCGACACGGCGTGTTTTCAGCCACCGGCAACTTCTTTCACGTCGCCAAAACGAGCTCCACATCAACAGACGTGCGTGAAGCTGGCTAGCGTCAGCGATGCTAACCCAGTGGGCTAGCGAGCTATTCGTCGGGTGGCTAACGCTAGGCCCGCTTCCACTGGTCCACTGCTGCAGCGGTCCCCAGTCACGATCCTGCACTTTGTAATTTCATACTGCATTTACCTGAGGGACGTGGAGATGGACAAAGACAGCAGGGCCTCCCCGGAGCTTCCTCTTGGTCGCGTATCCAAACAGAGCTGCCCGCTGAAGCTCGGTGAAGCTAACGCTACACGGTCCGACGGGGTTAAACGCTCCTTCTTCGTTTCTTGGCTTCCCAGCACCACCAGCAGCAGCACCACCAGCACCACCAGTCAGTGTTCGCACCCAACTCACAGAGGCTAAGCACGTTAGCAAGACCAGCTAACTAGCCCCTACAAGCCAAGTTCGTGTGCCGTTAGCGGGCTAGTGAACCGCCGCTAACGTTAGCTGCTCCGTCCCTTTACCGGGCGACATATGACGGCCTCCGACCGTTACGCGAGGGGGAAACGCATCCACCGAGACCGGACAGCGCGTCAGCCGCGGGTGATTCGCCGTTCACGGGCTCTCCGACAGCCGCCTGGCTCGTCTCGTCTCTCGTCTCGTCTCCCGACTCTCCGCCGACTGGAGCGAGTGGCTGTCGCAGCGTGATGATGGCGGCGTTTTTGTTTGCTTGCGGGCGCTCGAATGTGATGCGGGAACGTGCTCCCCGGATGACGTCCGTGCGAGAAAACAGCTGGTTCGTTTTTAAACATAAAGGTTAACAAAGCATGGAATAAAAACAGTAGAGGGGTCCGTGTTATGCAGGATCTTTATTGGCAATGATAAAATTTCCCCCCAATTATTATCTTCAATAAATTGATTCCAAAGGAATTTCCAAGAGGACTTGATGTAACTAACTTTGTCTGCGAAATTGATTTTGAACATACTTATTATTGCATTTTTATCAGTGTTATCTAGACCACTGATTCAAATGGTTTGTGGTTTAAATTCTTAATGTCTTTCTAGCCAATATGCCTTTTTATTAAATAAGACAGACAACATGCAATAGCTTCACAAACAGATGCAAATTCTGGTAAGACATGGAGATTCTAAGTCATCACAAATCCACTGTAAGCCTACATTATCATTAAACAAATCAGATACTGCTGGTGGTATCTAGATGGTTTCGCAAGTAGTTTATCTGAAGAGAAGTCACAAGAGGATACATAATCTTAGATAATTAATAGTCTAACTAATTAATAGAGCTTTACCTAATGTGGGGTTTTATTACACGAGACAGTTGCAAATTATTCACAAATGTTGTTTTTCCAAAATAATACCCATATTTACTATTTTCCTTTAAGACTTCACATTTTTCCTCTTCTTTTTTTTTTAATTACATAAAAAGAGTATCTACACAATTAAATGCTATAATTGTATTTTTAGGTTAGAATTTAATCTGTGTGCTATCTGTGCTTATGTGCTTTTCTTCTTTACTATTTTTGCCCTTTTTGTTTCTATTTTATTTCAGTATATACTGTATAAGCTTTGATTGTACCTCCCATTTACTTTTTTTTTTAACACTCTTCTTATGATAAAATGTAAATGTAAATATATTTTGATCAATAATGTTTTGGTGAAAAAAAAAACATGGGAAGGGAGAGACTCCAAATCCAAATTTGCATGGTGTGTCAGAAATCATGCTGGATGAAAACCTAGGCCTAATTCTTTCCAGCATATTGAGCCTCATTTATTCATAGGCAAAAAAAAAGAAAAAAGCAAGTTGTCGTGGATTAGCCTGCTGCTGCTGCTCAAGTTAGCCCTGCAGTGCCAACCATGGTTAGCTTTGGCTCATGGTCATTTTCATGCCCTGTATCTGGATCCTCCAGGGAGAGTCTGAAATCCTGAGATATCACTAAGCACCAAACATGAGACTGGCATCCAGTCAATGAAAACTGAAAAGCAGACCCTGGAAACAAAGGAGGACTGTAAATATCACTTTGTTACTCTGTAGCTGTGTGCTTTTATGGAAATTGCTCCTGTAAGCGACTCCTCAGAAAAATCTGAACTTAGGTGCCACCTCTCTACATGCTGTAAACTAAACTAAAATATACTGGCTAATCCTGAGTGTTGTTTGGGTTTGGATTTTAGAAATAATATTGTATCTCAGTATTTCCACAAACACACACCCCTGCAGATAAAACCTGAAAATCATCTGTAAAATATTTTATTATTATTTATTATTTTTTGTTATAAGTAATGTGTTGAGTTCTTTCCTGGATTGTTTCATTTGAAGAATTTTTAGTGAACAGAAAAGGTAAGTATCCTGTATTTTACAAAAAAACAACTTAACATTAAAAATATGTACATTAATATACATTATTGTCAAATCTTTCTTTGGACCCCTCGAGGGGTCTCGACCCCCTGGCTGGGAAGCACTAGTCTAAAATCTGTTTTCTAAGAGCTTTCTTACATTCCCGTAAGGTAACAACTAGTTGAATTGTTACTATTTATTAATTTATTAATGTTTCATGAGCACCAAGTCTAAAAACGTTGGTCTCACCCATCATGTGTAACTTTCAATTATAAAATGTCAACCATTCAGATCCCCAAATTTCCTGAAAAAAAAAAAAATACAGAGGACATGACCTCTAAGCTACAGCCCTGGTTGATGTGCGTGTTACAACTTTATCAATTGTTGTCCAAATGGTGCAAGAGGCAGTGTTTCATAAGAGGCAGTGGAAAGTTTCACACGGTTCAAATTGCTCATCACGACTCTACAAAGGGCCAAACTTAAAAACTACTGTGAAGTAAGTGTCCTATAACAACACAAACACATGCACTCTCTCACACACACAGATTCCCTGGTGTATGCTGTGTTTTCCACTCAAAGATTGCCCAAGAATGAGTGAATGCGATGATTGCGACAGACGGACGATGCTCTGTAACATCACAGCTCTTGAAGGCAAACAAACACGGCTGCTGGTGCGGCTGTGAAATGGAGCTGATAGAGTGTGACAGGCAGCAACGGTGCCTGCTGGGTAGACAGTGATTCAGTCTACAAAGCTTGGTAAATTCAGAGAGACGGGTCACTGGAAATATGATGTTATGAATGCGTCCACTGGGGGATTACATCACATTTCTGTACACTGTGACAGACATTCCTTTAATCAAGCGTATAAACATACCTGTTCTCACATATACCAGTAAATATATCGCACCTGGTGTGAGACTCCTTTGCTTCTTGGTCAAGTTGTAGTCAGCTGAAAAAAGTCTCAGGCTACCTGCTCAAATTTCTTTGTCAATACATTACCCACAGTCGTGTCTGGGAAGAAGCATTGCTGTTTTATTTACATGCAAACCAGTTGAGCCAGAATTTGGCACAGTGTGAACAATGCTGTTTGCAAGTGACACTGCCTGTGCACTCAGTGAGGAAAACCCTACACCTGCTACATAGGGCATCTAAGGGTGGAAGCGTAGACTTACAGTATTTGTACTTCCTCAATAAGGTAATATTGTGTTTGTATTTATTAGTTTACAATGTGATAAATTATTTGTAAAGCACTTTTTAAAAATTACGTCACAAAGTATTTCCCCCTAAGCAACAAATCTGCAGATTATTTTCTCAATTAATAAAATGTCCAAGAGATAGATAGATATTCAGTATGCTATCACGAGACAAAGACTAGCAGCAAACCTTCATATGTGAGAAGCTTGAACAGGGGAATGTTGGGCATTTTTGCTTGAAAAAGTTCCACTGACTAATCGATAAATCGACTAAACATTTCAGCTCTGTTAAAATCAGTGCTGATAAAAGCAAAGGCGAAAACTTAGAGGACAAAAAAAGCCATTAAACTCAACTGGAATAAAACACTGTTGGTAAAATAAATTACAAACTCAAGCAAAATCAGAATAAAGTCTCTGGTAAGATCTGTTTTAAGAAGAGATTTAAAAGATGATACTGATTCAGCCAGACTTACTTCTTCAGGCAGCTCTTTCCACAGGTTCAGGGCCCTGACTGCAGTGACTCCTCTAGTTTTAAGCCTGGACTCAAACAAACAAAAGACCTCTGCCTGAAGATCTCAAGCTATGCACATGCTCACATGGAACTATAATGTCAGGAATAAACCATGAGGAATGCACTGAGTATCCTTTAAAACGGTACTCCAGCAGTTTAGTATTACATTTTCATACAGTTAATGGGGCTTGTCAGAGACAACTTTAAAGATGAATGGTCAATGTCAAAATCGATGCCGCCGAGGCCGAGGCATCCTGACGTTTAGTCCTAATATGGGTCAAGCTCCAAAACTGCTGGATTCTATAACAGCTTTTGCCAGAGCCTCCCTGATGCAGGTAAACACCCGCGTCTTTCAAACTCTAAGGCTCCAGGGTTTCTGTCTCCAAGCTAAAGTCAAGAAATCTGGGTGTTGTCAAATGAATACTTTTTTCATACTTGATAGAGCTCCTCCAGAGCCACAGAAGACAATTATACAACTGTTTTCACAAACTAAGTAGTACTCAGTGTGAGTAAAATCAGTGGAGTGCCCCTTTAAACATAATTAATAAGATTATAAAATCTATTCTAAACCCTACTGGGAGCCTGTGTAAAGAATCTAAGACAGGTGTAATATGTTCACACATAATTACAGTACAGTCTGTAGGCTGTCGATAGTTTTTTGGTTAAGACGAGTGAAGAGGCTGTTGCAATATTTAAGGCTTGAAAAGATAAAAGCATGTAAGACGGTCTCTGTTTTTCTCAAATTTGAAATAGATCTTTCTTTTGAGGTGATAAAAACATGAGGTATGTTTAGGTATGATGCTCCAAACTTAAATAACTACCAAGCAAGAGGCAAGCCTGATATACCTGTGTAAACAGCAATTCAGCATTTCCTTAGGCGTTAGTTGTTGATTAGGAAAATGTCAATGTTTAGTCAGCAGAGTCTGACCAGCCAGACAGCAGTGACGATGCAGACACTGTGCGGTGACAGACAGACCTGCTGTCTGGATATCTAATGCGAAAAGGGATTGAAAAGGAGGAGAAAATGGAGTGAGAGACTTATTTCTCATTTGTATTCATTGGTTTGCATGGATCATGGGTGGTTGCTCCCTCAGACTTTCCTCTCGTATGAATTCCATCAGACACACAGAGCTCAAAGAGGAAAGCGGAGCAGACTCAACCGTGGATTTACAGCAGGAGACATGAAGTCTGAAACAGAGGGTGTACTGTGACAGAAACACATATCAGACAGATGTAACACGCTTTAAACCTGCTGTTTTGTATTTCACGTTCTGTCATTTTTAAACTGGTGTGATGAATTTAAATGTAATAAGTGTTTTGAGTTGCCGGGAAACAAATATCATTTTTAATAATTACATAGAAACAGAGGAGTGCAGGGATGGAATATGCCATTAATCCTGATTATGTCTGAGAGTTGTATGTTTCATATACATGAGACACCATATTCAACAGGACTAGGAGTCCACAGCTATATTTAGTTGTGCTTTGAGCTAAAAGCTAACGTCAACATGCTAATATGCTCACAATGACCATACTAAGATGTTTAGCAGGTGAAATGTTTACCATGTTCCTCATCTTAGTTTAGTGTGTTAGCATGCAAAAAAAAAGAAGCTAATTAGCATTAAGTACAGCTGAAGCTTAGTTAAGCAGGTATTTGGTCAAAAAGTAAAAATTCGACCTGATGATGGCGCTAGATAGAAAGTCAAAGGATCACCAAAGTTATAACCGTTAATCCTCTGGGAACCATGAATGTCTGTACAAAATTTCATGGCAATCCATCCAAAAGTTGTTGAGATATTTCAGTCTGAAACAAAGTGGTCGACCGGCTGACATTGCTATGCCTAGAGACACACTGCCAGCGTGGCTAAAAATCATCAGAATTTTATCAAGAGATTTTATTTATTTAAATTTTATTCAGTGCTTCATCAGCAAAACAACAATACTACAGCCTTATATGAAATATTTACAAAAGGCATTCCTTGAAAATAATATCTTTTGGTATACTGTATTCTCATATTTACAGTGCAAGATACTGCAAAATACTGACTGACACGTTTAGATCAGTGTCATGACTGCTTAGATTCATCAAAACTGGGAATAAAACATCTGAACAGCATCTGTAGACACAAAGTATTCAGTCAGAGAGTTATTATCTATGGTGAGATGAAAATCTTATCAGTAGCAGCTTTTAGAAAGCTGCTTCTGCAATGGACAATAATTTATCAAAAGACTGTGATTTCACACTTAGAGATTTCAGTTTCTGGATAAAAACACTTCTGTAAGTCCTAACCAGCTCTGCACAGGCAGGAAAAGGAGTGGCCTTTCTATGTCACGCATGCCCACAGTCTTCAGCAGGATATTTCCCTATTAAAACCTGCAGCTGGAGGGAGTCACATAGTGTAAAACAACAAAGACTCTTTGAGCTAAAGAGAAACCATCAGCAGAAAATGTGAGCAGTCATATCTGTGAGGGGCAGAGTAGAGTATTGGTCTAATGCACTTTAAGATGACCACATACATGAATCAGCAGGAAAGGGAATGTTAGGCAGCTGCAGCACAGTGTTTTTTAGGTTTTTAAACTTAATACTTTTCACTTCGGCTGATTAATTGTGACAGAAAATACTGCGCTTTTACCTGGCATAACTGATTACTGCTCGACAGTTAGACAATACAATCAAAACAGGCAGAGCATGACAGAAACAATACATGAAAGGCACAACACTGGTCACTGAGGAGCCACTATTTAACAAGTTTAAGTCCAACTGTTGCACATTGCTGCCCATTGAAGACTTTCTTGAAAATGAAAATAATGTTTGTAAGTGTCCTTTAAGTGTTGTGCTGTTGTTTCCTGGCAGTCAGATTAGTTCCTGTGGTTGCAAATACGTGGCTGGATTACTGTAGAAAAGGTCAGACCATCCAAGTTGGCAACAGTGCATTGTTGACTGTGTGTCCTTGTATACCGGGGTAGCGTCCTATGTTAACCTGCAGTAAAGAAATCATGGGAGAGAGAGGTGACAAATGTCAGAGTCAGAGAGAGAGAGAGGTCATTCCTCTATAATCTCCAGTTCAGAGAGGTGATGGAGTTCACATCATATTTTTGCTGTAACTTACTGATACTTTAACTAAATTTGCGTTGGGATTCAAACTGTAAAATTACGGTTTGTCATCTTTGGGGCAGTTAAGAAAAAAATACAAAAAATGTTTAGTCCATAAAGGCAAAGACATGAATGAATTTTGGACAATTGTTTCTCTACTCCAGTCCTAATCATGACTGCAGTGAAGGTGTGAGGAAGATGTAGCTTCCCTGCTAAAGCTGGATTCACTTAAATACAGTAGTAACCTGCTGCAGGTGATGGATCAGGATCACACAGATGTCTTCAAACTGCCTGGTGAATTGGTGTTTGTGTATAAATTTAACATAATAAAATAAGAATAAACATGTAAATATCTTAAGAAATATATACAGTTCATGTGACTGACAATATGCATATGACACTGTGCAATGTAGTACAAAACAGGCTATAAGCTGAAACTTCACCCCTCAAGAGCAAACGATAAGCAAACTATGCAATTACAGCAATGAAACATATTCATATATCCCCTAGACGAACTTCACACCAGAGGACAGTTGGAACAGTTAGAGGTGTATAAGTCCTTAATATCCAAAAGAGAGTCTATCTAATGCGTGGTGGGCTTCAGACTGCTTGAGGTAAAAGAGGACTAATCTGGGCTTAGTTCTGATCATTTGTGTAAAGTGAGGCAGAGTTCAGGTGAGGAGAGAGACAGTAGGGGGAGAACGTCAAGGAGACAAAGTCACCGCTATATTAAACCACCTTTTTCACAGAAGGCACGTCCAGTCAATTCACACCCTCTGACTGTACTGTACAGTTCATCCATAGACTTACTGCTGTCGTCATCAGCCTCCACACAAAATAAAAGGGTGTTGGTCACACAGCATCAAGGGAGAACCACAATGGGCATGACGTTGACAAGCTCCAACAACAGAACTAAGCACAACACAACCTACACTTTCACTTGTGATCAGTGTAAGCTGAGCAGAAACACACTCTGCACAGCAATCAAAGACAACGTAGAGTGTTGGTCAACTCATCTGTGACGTGTGTTTAGCAGTGGTTTCAAATGTTTTTTAGCAGAACTTTAAAACTCAGCTTCATTACTTGTGTTAATTAGCTATAAGTCTTGAAAACTGTTATTTATTTAAAAATATTCAGATAAGTGAGTAATCACGCTTTGTGTGATTTCCACTCTACCTCCTGAAAGGCAGGTGTCCAGATGATGGGCATTAATATTCCTCCTGCTTCCCTGTCGACACAGATACTTTTTTGTGTTAATGGCAGGCTAAATGCTTAAAGCTGCACTAATCACTATTTTTTACGTGAGCAATGGGTTAAATGATTATGTGTAAAATAAAACGGTTCACTGTTAACCGCTGGTAACAAAGCCACAGACTTCCCCTCAGCTCTACAGAGAGTTTTAGCGTCTTTCAGCTCATTGTTTTCATTCTGTTTTGGTTCACTCTCAGTGCTCTTGTCAACTTCGTTTCCAGCTGCAGCAGACAAACAAAGCCCAGATAAATCCACTGTACACTACCTGTCCAACGCCAAACAGCAGACAGACAAAGTTACCAACTAGTGAACATAGTGGAGCATTTAGCAGCTGAAATATGTCCCTCAGGAGTTGGTGGAGGCCAAAACATAGCTAAAAGGAGAGTTAATTTTGGACAGGTGGTTAGAAACATGACTCCAAATGAATGCTAATTTTGCTCTTTGTCTGCTGGATGTGTAAATAGACAGCGGTTTGCTAACGTGTTCACCACAACAACTTTATAAAGGTGTCAGTGTTGTATGTACAGTATGTTGTGCTGCTCCCTAGTGGCCAAAAAAAAAAAATCAACTGATGCAGCTTTAAGTAAACTCAATTTAGAGTTTGTGTTTTTTTTTGCTGGCTTTTGACTTAATTTCATCCCATATAGTGTTAGCATTTTGTAGTACAGTGCCATTTTGTTAATTTTCTTAAATTTGGTTTGAGCAAAGTTTTCTATATACCTTTACAAATCCATTTTTCTTTTGAGAGCAGGTCCACTATGGTTTAAATTCTTCCAGTAGGCTTCAGCTTTGATACCACCGTATGTTTTCTTTCTTTAATTTGATCCAAAGTTACTGTGGAATTTCACCGGTCTGACAAACAGGGCACAGCTGCTGCAGTATGATGGCATCACATTGTGCAACCGCAGTAACATTACATTGACTTCTGTTTTGAGATCTCTTGTGTAACCTAAAGTGTACAGAGTGTCTCTGTGTTGAATGAAAGAACCCTCTAACCCTTACACAGCTTTGGAAATAAAATCCTGAGAAAAAGCAGTGTGTAAATGATGTTGGTCAACAGTTCATAGAGTGGACCTTGACCTCGCCTTCCCAGCCCTTCCAGTAAGGAGACTATCCCAGGGTTAAGTTGCGCCACACTTCCATGCATGCCTGCTGTAATCGCTAACAGATGTTAGCAGTGTTTGTGCTTTCAAGCAGTACCATGTGTAGGCTAATGACGAAAGGGTCGCAGTTCATCAGTCAAAGCTATACTGAAACCAGCTGGTGCATCACAACAAACAGAGGCTTAGAGGTTAGTCCCAATGCCTCAATGTGTATATCACAGGCAACTAGATTACATTATTATTCTGAGTGTATTCACAATGAGATGGTACATTAGGTTGTATTCACACCTGCAGGAACGTTGCTTAATAATTAATTGCTCATGCTGTGACACAGTGATTGCTGTGATTTAGTCACCAACACTGCCAAACAAACTCTCAAGGTTCGCAGAAGAGCAGGATGTAAAATATTAACAAAGCGTAAAGCTAATATAATATATATGGGTTTTTTTTAACATAACATTTTAGAGTTGAGTAATTAAGTAAATTACACATTTTCAGGCATATTATTACTAAAAGGTTATGAGAATAGCTCTCTGATCATGAGGCATGAATGACAAAAAACTAAATAAAATCTGTAGGTGTTCATAAACCAGACATGTATTTAATAAGTGTAAAGTGTGCTCACCATAAATAGATTTATGCATGTTTAGCATCCTCTGCAGTTTCACCTGGAACAAACAAACCAATGAACAAACATGTGAGATTACTTATATATTCACTAAACCCTCACCACCACCTCACTTCATCATTCGTGTCATAGAAATGTTGCAAACAAGCAGTAAAGTACTAAGAAATATATAGTATTTGCAAAAAATGACATCACACAAGACAGTGACATTGGGCACCACTTCTTGTAAAGAACTCTTAGTGATTAGAGCAACAGTGACCTCTGCTGGATAAACTCCCCCAACTAATCTTACTGTTAGAAATGTTTCCCTTTTCCCCGCTTCATTTCTGGTTTTAGTCTCAGAACAATCAGATGCAAAAGATGTCATTCAGCAGTCCATTAAGAACAAATGGTGCAACGGGGAACATCTTGACAACAATAACTAACAGAGTCCTACCACCTTTCACTGTAAGAAAATAAATAAAAAGTATACATTCAAAGATAAAGATGAATAAAAGATGAATGTGTAAACGAATGCAATATAATAACTAAATTAACTGTGATATCATGCCAAACATTTATTAAGAAGGACTGATTATAACAGATATACTGTAGTCAGTGGTGCTGCACATTTCAGCAACTGTCACATTCAGACATTACAACTTGCAGCTCTCAACATAATCAATGGCTGCTAGGCTTTTCTCCGCAGAGCCCCTCAGTGTCAGGCTCACTAGACAGAGGACTCACAATGCAGACGCTGGCACGGAGAAAAAAGTTCAGTACACAGGAAGTCAGTCAGATCAGGCAGAGGTATCCAAAACACAAGGCAAAACTCACAGGTCCAAAACACAAGCGAGGGTTCACAAGCACAGAGGGACACGCACAGAGGGACACGCACAGAGGGACACGCACAGAGGGACACGCACAGAGGGACACGCACAGAGGGACACGCACAGAGGGACACGCACAGAGGGTCGAGACAACCTGGCACAGAAGGGAGGGGAAACACACCTTAAATACACTGAGGGGGAGAAGACAACAAGACACAGGTGAAACACATCAGGGCAATCACACAGGCGTGAAACTTGACAGGACATGGGGAATGACACAAGGGACTACCAAAATAAAACAGGAAACAACACGACACAGACTACTTGACTTGACGGACCCTGAATCCAACCTTCTTTTGACAGATTTTTGAGGCACATATCCTGATATTGGCTCAGAACACGTGTTTTTTAATATGCTATAGCCGTATTTAAAGATACCCACCATCGTTTTTCATCCACTGGTCCAACTCTTCCATTTCTAGCT